>CM077583.1:5575907-6175907 GCA_039657365.1 Stephania yunnanensis | reverse complement strand
AAGACATTTGAGAGATCTTGCTTTGCAAAGTAGAGATTTATTTTCAACACCTTTTGGTTTTTTTGTTGTTGTTTGGTTGTTCGTTTGTGATGATATGGAGAAGTACGTGCCGCCCCTGCGGCCCTTGTCCGAACACCACCCCGACACCTCTGTTGCTGCTCGCCTTTGCCGCAGCCGCTGCTCCGTCTGGTACCTGCTGCTTGGTATCCTTGTCACCATTCAGCTTGCCTCCGGTTTATTTAATCTGTTGTCTTCTGATTGTGCGAGACACAACAATCTGTTTGCCCTCTGGTTATGCGAGTCACAACAATTTGTTTTACCTCTGGTTGTGCGAGTCATAACAATCTGTTTAACCTCTGGTTATGCGAGTGCGAGTCACAACAATCTGTTTAACCCCTGGTTGTGCGAGACACAACAATCTATTTGACATCTGATTGTGCGAGACACAACAATCTATCGACTATGTCGATTACGTTGCCTGCCTGCCGTCGCCTCCGTCGACTCTGCTATTTATCCATCGTCGACTGTGATATCCGCTGTTCTACAGTTCCGTTGCTCTGACTCTGCCACATCAGAATCTATTTCCTGCCGTCTTCGGTGGTCGTTGATCTGCTCCGCAACGAACCTTAGATTTGTCAGGTTTACCGATTCGATTAACAAACTCAAGTTGAACCAACTTGAGTTTGAGGGAGGGTGTTAATGAAACTGAATATTGTATCCAACAGTTAAGGAAACTAGTATCCCCCGATATTTCGTAGGTTCCTTTTGTGATTACTTTCCTTTCTTGTATTCTAGACTTATATATATAAATGGGGTACCATGTATACAAGAAAGGACACAATAAACTTATTCCATTCAGAAACTAACAATTTATTGTGTCATTTCTTGTATACATGGTACCCTATTTATATACAAAAGTCTAGAATATAAAAAATGAAAGTAATCACAAAAGGAACCTACGAGATATCGGGAGATACTAGTTTCCTTAACAGCTGGATACAATATTCAGTTTTCTTAACACTATGCATTGCTCTAGACTAATTGGCAATCCTTATTAATCATGGACTTTTGTTCTTGCAGAATCCAGTGATTATTTATAAGGTGAATTGGGAAAAGTTATAATAATTAAATAAGGAGACCATCCAAAGCTGCACCATCAGTTTCTTCTACTTATGTTACAAGTAGCTATAGCTAGTGTTTAATAAGAATGATCGGGATTTTCCCCAACATGAGTTTTATCATTGTAATGGCTTTTCTCAAGTGAAGAAATATCATAACAAAGTTTTCCCTTTGGTTGAGAAAAATGAGGAACTTTTCACTCATTTTGACTTTATGAATTATGTTTTTGTAAGAGGAATGAAGATGGTGGCCCTCACCCGGGTGCGAGGCTATGAACTCTACCAGTACCAATATTGTCCTCAATTTAACCACCTTTTAACTTATTGGTTTTATCTTAAAAGACTTCGGTACAACTTTATGAGAACTAATCACTTATGCGCTTCTTTATGAAGTTATATTTAATCAATGTAAGACTATTATTGTCACTGGCAACTCTCTGTTTGTGCTCTCTTAACTCGTGAACCCATACTTCCTTAGCCTTAACACGGGCACATTTTGCAAGACGTGTTATTATGTATATGCCCCATGTAAAATTAAATAAGAAAGATAACCCGCCCTTATACGAATTAAATATGGTTTAGCTCACCCAAAGAAAAGTTAACCAAATCTACCCTGAGAAGGTGGGGCACGAGACTTCTAGTCCTTAACCATTTGACTCGATTTCGAGTAGTGGGAATAAAGTCCCTTTAAATCAGGGGCACCGCCAATCTGTAGTCCTACCAACCCTTAGTCTAAGACTAGTAAGGGCAATTCTCAAACACCTGCGCGCCAGAACACCGGTCTAAAAAAAGTTAACCAAATCTAATTGAAGGCATGTACTTTATATATAATCCTTTACGTTTTGAGGAAGATTTACGTTTAGATTTGATTAGTTAATGATAACTGGTTTTCAAAAAAGTTTAAAGTGAAGTTTAAAAAAATTAAGAACAAAATTAAGTTCATTTCGGATTCTTGACAATAGTGAAAATTTCAAATTTTAACTTCATAATTAATAAAATTCAACGACATGAGTTGATAAATTAAAGTAGGATATCCATTTGCATTTTAGATTTGAGATTTATAAGTAAAGAAAATTAGGATATCACTTGACAACTTTAGTCAAAATCGCATTAAGCAGCATTCTCAATATATATATATATATATATATATATATATATATTGTTATGAGATAATACTTATCGATTCAAATCTCTTGGTTTGTTAAATACTAGGTGCAATCCAATAAAGATCATTGTTATCTCTTGTAACATATTGTATTATAAATATGTACCCATTCCATCAATTTAATAACAACGATTTGAGTTGTTCTCTCAATAACTTAAAGAACAACATTTTTTTCTACTCTCTACTCACATTTCTTCTTGGTATCAGAGCACTGAAGATCTAGTGATCATGGTGGCTTCTACTAATTCTTCAAATCATCCATCATCCTCAGATCCTAAGGTAACATGGATCCAACCTTCAGATGGGCAGGTAACACGTGGAGTCGCTTCATCTTTGCCACAAATTAATCATGCTACATCAATTAAATTGGATCACTCCAATTATCTTTTATGGAAAACTCAGTTGTTGACTTTTATTGAAGCCAATGGTTATAAAGATTTTATTGATAGTTCTATTCCCCCACCAGAAAAAATTCTCGCCAACAATGAAAAAAATCCCAAGTATAAAACTTGGTCGCAACAAAATCATGTTGTCAAGTGTTGGCTTTACTCATCACTCACCAAAGATGCAATGACTCAAATTGTTGGTTTAAACACTGCAGCCAAAATTTGGGATGCATTTGAAACAATTTTTCTGCAGCTTCTAAGGCAAAATTAATGCAACTCAGGTTGCAATTGCAAACACAGAAAAAAGGGGGGCTGAGCATGATTGATTTTCTATTGAAAATTAAATCTATTACTGACAATCTTGCAGCAATAGGTGAACCAGTGAAAGAGCAAGATCAAATTCTCTATATCTTGGGAGGACTTAGCGCTAAATACAATTCATTTGTCATATCGGCGACAACCAGAACTGATTCAGTTACCTTAGAAGAAATTCATAGCATGTTGCTCACCCATGAAGCACGATTAGAGCAACAACACTTTATTGATCCAACTAATCTCATTCAAGCAAATGTCGCTTCCGCTCAACCGCGCAAGAACCATAACCCGCCTATGCAATTCAAAAATACTTCTTGAGGTAACAATTTTTATTCAAAACAGAATCGCTCACGAGGAAGAGGTGGTTTTTCTACAAACGGAAATCAAGGAAAGATAGATTCAATGGAGGGAGATTCAACAACTCACAAACTTTCCTTCCAACAATGATCGTCCTATATGTCAAGTTTGCGAAAAAAAAATGGGACATACCGCGATTAACTGTTGGCACCGTTATGATCAAAACTTTCAGCCTAATGTGAATGCTTCGCCAACTGCTATGCTAGCATCGTCTTCTGCAACTGATAATACTTCATGGTTTATGAACATAGGAGCTACACATCACATGACACCAAATTTTTCAAATCTTGTCGCACCTACAACTTACCATGGTAAGAAAAATGTGTTTGTGGAAATGGTTCTGGACTTTCTATTACTAATATTGGCCATTCTCTTCTTGGTGAGAAGGCAACATTGAAATTACATAATATTTTACATGTTCCAAAAATCCCTCACAATCTCATAAGTGTTCTTAAACTTTGTTATGAGAATGATGTTCTATTTAAGTTTGATGCATGTGGCTTTGTTGTAAAGGACTCCAATACGAAGAAGGCTATTCTTCAGGGCAAGCTTGAACATGGTTTATACAAGGTTAGTGATGGTGTACTCTGAAGCTCTCAGCTTTAGACAGCTCTCCTACATCTTCTACATGTTTACTTCACTTTTGCAACTTCAATAAGTCATCTCTATGGCATTGCCGCCTCGGTCATCCGTCCATGAGTATTGTCAACAAAATCTTATCTACTTGTCATTTACCTCATGAAGTTAACTCTCATGTATGCAGTGTGTGTCAAATGGTCAAGAGCCATCGCTTACCTTTTGCATTGTCTGAGTCACGAGCTTCGGCTCCCTTGCATCTTGTACACTCAGACTTATGGGGTCCTGCACCTCAAGTCGGAATAAATGGCGCACGCTATATTGCATTATTTGTTGATAACTTCTCTCGCTTTTCCTGGCTATACTTGTTGAACTCGAAAGATCAATTAATTTCAGCATTTATACAATTTAAAGCCATGGCAGAAAAGCAATTTGAAAGTTTCATCAAAATTCTTCAAACAGATGGTAGTGGAGAATTTCAGGCAGCTAATAAATTGTTAACTGCTCATGGTATTATTCACAAAGTCTCATGCCCATACACTTCACGACAAAATGGTAGAGTGGAAAGAAAGCATCGTCATGTTGTGGAGACGGGACTAGCTCTATTAGCCCGGCCATCTATGCCTATGGTGTTCTGGCCCTTTACATTTCAGTCTGCAGTTTATCTCATCAATAGGCTTCCAACATCAACTCTTGCCAATAAATCTCCATATAAGATTCTCTATAAACAAGTACCACAATACAACTTATTAAAGGTCTTTGGTTGTGCATGATTTCCTTGTCTTCATCCTTTTAATGCAAATAAACTTGCATATCGATTAGCTTTGAGCACTTTCTTGGGATACAACACTAAACACAAAGGCTATTTGTATCTAAATATGCAAACAGGGCGCTCACTTGTATCCAGGCATGTAATATTTGATGAAATAACTTTTCCTTTTACTTCATGTAGTTCTCCAGTTGCAATATATTCAGGATCTCTAAAGAGATATTGTACTATCCCATTTGATCTCTCTACTTTAACCACTACACAAACCTCACCTATTTCCACTAGTACTTACATTTCCCAAAGTATTGACTTACCAATCCCATCAGAATCTTCTCCCACCTCACCAAATGTTGATACATTACTATCTAGCCAGCTACCTACTTCACCTACCCCTCCACCAACTGCACCTACCAATCCATGTCTCATTAACTTTACTTCTCCAGCACCCCTTTTGCCTGACATATCATCATCTCCTACTTCAACAGTTCCTCCAAGTCAATAAAATACCCACCAAATGCAAACTCGTAGTAAAAGTGGCATTACCAAACCCATTGACCGTCTTTGTCTCATTCACACAAGTCCTTCCAAGCCTGTCTCTCACTCTATTTCTCCCCCAGTGAGCCCAAAACACACAAAGAAGCTTCAAAATGGCCAGAATGACAGTCTGCAATGCAAGCAGAATATTCTACTCTTCAACACAATCACATATGGGAGTTAGTTCCTCCTCTTCCCTTAGCTAATGTAATCGGATGCAAGCGGGTGTATAGAGTTAAACACAAACCAAATGGCACAATTGATCGCTATAAAGCATGGTTAGTTGCTAAGGGCTTCCATCAAGCGTTTGGTTTTGATTATTTTGATACATTTAGCCCGGTTATCTAGCCAACAACAATTCGTGTAGTTTTATATCTTGCTTTGTCTCAGCGTTGGTCTATTCGACAACTTGATGTATACAACGCATTTTTGAATGGAGATCTTCATGAAGAGGTATACATGACACAACCCCCTGGTTTTCAAGATCCCTTTTCTCCCTCTTATGTTTGTAAGCTTAAAAAAGCTTTATATGGAGTTAAGCAAGCACCTCGTGAATGGTTCACTAAGCTCAATTATGTCTTATACGAATGAGAGTTTACTCAATCTAAATCTGATAGCTCCATGTTTATCTACTCCAAGAAAGATGTGCTTTTGGTCATACTCATTTATGTAGATGGCATTATTATTACAGGATGCACACATTCTCTCATTCAAGAACTTATCTCTGCACTTAACAACAAGTTCTCCTTAAAAGATTTAGGGCCTTTGTCTTATTTTCTTGGCCTCCATGTTACTCACACAAATGGTATCTTTCATCTCAACCAAAAGAAATATAACAATGATCTCCTACTTCGAACTGGTCTTCAAGATAGCAAGTTTGTTGCAACTCCAATGGCATCCGGTTCCCTTATTTCTATCAAAGAGGGATTTTCATTGCTTGACCCAACAGAGTATCGAAGCATTGTTGGTGCATTGCAATATTGCACGATTACTAGACCAGACATTTCATTTACTGTTAATAGATTATGTCAATTTCTTCATGCCCCTACTGACGTTCATTTACAAGCAGCAAAACGCATTTTGTGCTACTTGAAAGGCACAACTCGCCTTGGTGTGTCACTTCACGCAGCACATGGTGATTTTAGTTTGACAGCCTATACAATATGCGAATTGGGGATCGTGTCCTGACAATCGTCGAAGTACCGGGGATATTGTGTTTTCTTTGGACCTAATCTCATCTCTTGGTATGCTAAAAAGCAAAGAGTCATTTCCCGATCCAACACAGAATCAGAATATAAAGTTGTTGCAAATGTTACTGCTGAAATTGTTTAGATTCAAAATTTGTTGCAAGAGTTGCACGTGTCCTTATTCAAACCACCATTAGTCTTATGTGATAATGTTAGTACAGGTTATATAGCTTTGAATCTAATTCTTCATTCTCAGACGAAACACATTGCTATTGATTTCTATTTTGTTCGAGAGAAGGTCCTACGCAAGCAACTGCAAGTTGTCCACATTCCATCTGTCGAAGAGCTAGCTGACATTCTCACCAAACCATTGCCTTCCTCTTCCTTCACACACCTCAGACACAAGCTCATAATTCAACAATGCCATGTAATCTTGAGGAAGGATGTTAGGAGATAATACTTATCAATTCAAATCTCAATTATTGGTTTGTTAGATAATAGGTGCAATCCAATATAGATCATTGTTATCTCTTGTAACAGATTGTATTATAAATATCTACCCATTCCATCAATCTAATAACAACGATTTGAGTTGTTCTCTCAATAACTTAAAAAACAACATTTTTTCTACTCTCTGCTCACATTTCTTCTTTATATATATATTGATTGGAAACAACTTTTATATTTGTAAAGAGAATTTACAAATACAAAAGAGATGACATAAGACCAAAAGATACTAGGAAGAAGGAATAAATGAAATAAAGAAAAACACAAAAGAAAGGAAAAATGAAAGCTACAATTAATCAATTGAATCACCCTCTACTCTTCCACATAATGTCC
Organism: Stephania yunnanensis; assembly: GCA_039657365.1. Classification (NCBI taxonomy): domain Eukaryota; kingdom Viridiplantae; phylum Streptophyta; class Magnoliopsida; order Ranunculales; family Menispermaceae; genus Stephania; species Stephania yunnanensis. The sequence continues at coordinate 6,168,660 of CM077583.1, read as the reverse complement.
CATTTACTCTATAAGTATGTTTCTTCAATATTCGCTAGAGAATTTGAACGATTTACCCATTGCCATAAATCGTAGTACCGCATTCTCCTTCGCTATCTCCCAAATTTCTATACCCCCCTAACTTTGTCGTCAAAGATGCGTCTATTCCTTTCCAACTGAATATACTCCATAATGTTACTAGCACCACTGTAATCCATGCTACTCTAAAAATCCTAGATCTATTTCCCAAATCTCTCATTTTGAACCATGTTTCCCAATTAAAACACCTCTATTGTGTGGGGAACACCACACTATGATCAAAGATTTAATTCCAAACTTGTTTTGTGAATCTATAATTAATAAATAGATGGTCAACGGTTTGATCATCCTTTTACAAAGACGACACCAATTCGAAGATAGCCAAATAGAAGACATTCTCTTTTGAAGGAGGTTATTAGTATTAATTTTTTCTTATCCAAAAACAATATCCATAAATTGTTTAAGGGGGTTGATCACGCGCGAGTCCATCTATATATTATCAAATAGTTTTTTTTTAAGAATATATTATCAAATAGTTAGCAAAGAATTAATCATATTCAAAACTACTTTATTAATTAAAAAAAGTAATTACTATCTTAATTAATCTCGCACATATATATTGGGGATCAAAACTCCAATTATTCTCATTATATAGTCATTAGACAAGCTATATCGTGATACATATGTGAGTCGACGCAGTTGGCGTCAAATACCACGTAGGAAATTCAACAAAAAAAAAAATATATATATATATATATATATATATATAAATAAGTAGGTGGAGCATCTTTGATTGCCCTTATATCGGCCTGCTCATTTATTATATATCCTCTACTCAATACATGATCTCAACACACAATTAATTCATTGATCTATGCAGTTGGATAAGATGCCTGCATTGCTAAACCGCAAAGCCCTTCCTCAGCATCAACATCTCTCTGAATCCTCATGTATCCACTCTCACCCCAACTAGTCCCCCATGAGTTCTTAGCCAACCAATACTTGGTTCCTTCCTGGCTAACTCCATATCCAACTATAGTCACATCATGGTTTAATTGAGTTCCACAGGAACCAGTGAACACACCACTGGAGTAAAACTGGAAGTAGGACCCGCTGGCATCGACGGCCACGGACACTGGTTGGTTGGCCACGGCGTTCAAGAGGGCAGCCTCATTGTTGGCAGGGACTTCTTCATATCCGGTTATTTGTGCTGCATGAGTTGAATTAGCCTTGTAGGCATTGCAGGTTCCTTCAGCTTCATTGTAGGGGTAGTTAGTCTCGGTGTTGATACCTCGGTTCGATATGATGTAACGGAATGCGTCTTCCATTAGACCGCCATTACAGCCCCGAGTACCGTCGTAAGTGGCGCAGTCGACTAGCTCTTGTTCGGATAAGGAGATTAGCTCCCCTGTCTTGATCTTGTGAATGCCTTCTGTTGCTGCTACTGCTGAGAATGCCCAACAGCATCCTGGAACTTATACGTGCATTAGTCATGATCGATCATATAAGAAACATTAAGACAAAGTTCAATTACTGCAAATTAATCTAAGCCGTCCCTGTCACTAATTAATTGATATATATAAATATATCCGTCGCCAGCTTAATTAAGAGCTTATGGTAATTCACAAGTCGTAGATTTACTAATACAAGTTAATTATTTTTAACTATAATTGAGGTATGTAGGAAGTTATATATATATATATATATATATATAAGTGATAACCATTATCTCATGATTCACTAGAGAGAAAGTGAAGAAGAGAAAGACTTTTTTTAAAGAGAGAGAAAAACGTTAGTAATTGATTTGGTTAGTAACTTTTAATTGAATTGCTTGAGTTGTTTAGTCTTACTAAATATATTGCAAGTGCTAGCCACTTGCCCTCCCACTAGCTAGTATATATATATATATCGGACTAGACAACTGTAGAAAGTCAATAATTTTTATCACACATAAATTCACTGTGTAAGTTATTACAAGTGCATACATATATATATATATATATATATATATATATATATATATATTGTAATGAAAATATAAATGGTATCTTACCACATCTGCCCTGGTTCTTAACCGGGGTCACAACACCCTTCGCCCTCCAATCCATGGTTGATGGCATTCCTTTAACATTTTTATACTTGAATGACGAAGAAGTCGCCCTTGGTAACTTGTCATCCGAACGCCGTACTATGTGGTAACCATTGTGAGAAACTTTGAACTCTTCATTTGTTAGGTCTGCATACTCATTCACACTTAGCTTATAAGTATGATTCGCAACCTTGTTAAATTGTTCAATGTATTTAACATTCTCTTTAAACACATTGAAGCGTTTCTCATTCTCAAAAGCATCTTTGTAAACACGCCCATGGAAAGCCTTCCAATGCTCATGCCTTTTGATCATTGATTTCTCAATGTGGTCGACCAACGCTCTTCGGGAAGCAGCAGAGCAAGAGCAGACAAGGGACAACATAACTAAGACTATTAGAGGAGTAATAGAGGCCATGGCTTGCTAGCTAATTATCGGATACTAGTAAATATTAATTGTTTAGAGATATGAAGCTCTATAGCTTGTTGTGCTCATTGGCTATGGAATGGTGAGTTTATATAGAGAGAGAGCATAGATCAGGGCCAACATAACTAAGACTCCTAGAGGAGTACTTTTTGACAAAAAATCATTAATTTAATTTGTTGATGTGAAGCTGATTAATTCATTACTTCCTCCCCGTCAAAAATATAATTAGTCTTTTTAGCAAAAATCTTATTGAGATGTACGTATGGATCGAATTATAGTTCCACATCGATTAAGTGTGACTTTATAAAGAAATACTTAAGTGGTTATCTCTCCCTAATTAGTACCGATGCTTTTTAAATTAAAACTCTACATCTGTGAGTTGAAGTGGCTAAGGTGAGGACAACATCGGTACTAGTGAGATCCACGGACCTCGCGGATAAAGGCGCAAGCGGACCCAACAAACTTTTTGGTCAAAATTATAAGTCAATTTTTAAAATTCAATAGTGTATATATTTATTATTTTTCTTACCAATTATATCCTTAATTATACAATTCAAATATTTATGATTCTTCAATTTTTTAATTTATTTAATATCAAAAAGTATATACAAAAATTACACTTACAATTAAGGCAGTTTTAATTTTTGTACTTTTACCTTAAACGATTTATATTTGTAATGGAATGAATTAAGAGATCATAATCACGGAGACATCATTAAATAATCTCTTCAAGTTTAAAAAAAATTTAATCTCTTCAACATGACGTGGTCTACATGACGTCGGTAGTTCTCTAGTTGAGTGATCATCAAAAGATATTTGGTGAAAGTTTTTGTTTTGGAGAGAAATATAGCTAGGTCAAAGTTTGAGTTGAACTAATTAAAGCCATGATCAAGTATGTCACTCATGCAACTTTAGAAATTGAACGATAGTCATAAAAAACTGCAGAAGCATCTCGAAACATATCCCATGCATACATGTTTTTCAAATAGATATGTTAAGTAGTAGCTGGGTCAAATATAGTTATATAGATTATAGACCAATGTGTTTTGTGAGAAGCATATCTACACACACGACACATGCATGTTGATGTGCCTGCGTGCATGCATGTGATCGATGCGGCTCATGGAGGCTGACTCTTAAACTCGGTTTAATTGATCCCCCAAACTTTGCCTTTCATAGTAATGGAGCTTCATCCATCTATACCCTAGTTTGATTTATTTTTATCAATTTACAGAGTGAATGTAACTCACATTAAAAAAATATATATATTTTTATGTTTGATTTAATTTTAAATTTATAAAGAAGTTATAAATTTTTAAATAATAAAAACATAAATTGACATAAATATTTTTTTAACAAAAAAGATGAAGGTAGATAATAAAAGGTAATTAATAAAAGATAATTGTGTCCACGAATTTCTGAGGCATAACTTTCTCAAGGGGTGGGGGAAGATATCTTTTACCATTGAAAATAAATTGAAAGAAAATTTGAAAAGAAAGTGAGCAATCAAATAAAATTACTTCTCGGGGCTCTCCAAAATTATATGAGAATGCTTTTGCAGAAAAGGTGTGAATTGTGTTACAACATATGCATTTGAGTAGGTAAGTAATGTTTGGATTATACGTCAGTCATTGTTTGACTTGGCATTTTAAAATAATATATAATAATGATAACAATAATAATTATAATTATTATTATTATTAATTTGTGTAGAGTTAAATTGTTAAATTAAGTGTCAAAAAATTAGGACCCTATATATATACGTCTATTTTTCACTCCTTAATGTAATTCTTGTGAAATGCTAGAATGACTCGGAAATGGTACACGGTCAACATATCTTTTGATGTGAACACCCTAAGTCCCACTCAAAAGCAATTGATTTTCAAGCTGCTAATGTTAGCAGGTGCGTTGATCGGGTGTCATTTCCGAATCATTCTAACATTTCTCTTAATTCATTTCCAACTATAAAATGATTTTTTGACATTTATTTAAATTTTTAATACGTACATTTGCTGCCCAATGACTAGATTCTCTTGAAATTCGTGTCATATACATTCCAACTATCTCTTTTTACAAGAATTCCAACGAATATTAGCAGATTCGGCAAACAATGACTAGATTCTCTTTTTAACAATCTCTTTTTACTAGATTCGGAATTGTTGTTTGTTCTTTTTAATACATACATTTGCTACACAATGACTAGATTCTCTTGAATTTTTTACAAATTAATTTGTTTGCCTTAAGAAAACATCAGAAAGCATTAATTGTCTCTTTTTTTTTCAACGAACAAACAATGCCGAGATTTGTTAAATGTCTCATTTTAAGCTCGGGTAGTGCTATTTGGACTCGTGAGTCCGGACTCAAAACTTTTTTTAATTTCAAATACATCATCAAGCAATTAATGAAGCAACCATAAATCACTTGTAAAATTCTTTTGATACCCCTTGAATATTTACAAAAATTTTAAGAACCTCCATTTGAGTCCGGACTCATGTCCAAGTAGATTTATTGCTTAAGCTCTAAGCGAGCTTTATTTTAATTAAATTAGTTCAATTAATTTAGTTAGTGGTAGAATTAATTAATTACTCACATTTTTAATTTCCATGCAATGCATAAATGACTTGCATGGACAATTCAATCTGATCATGAAATTTTTAAATGAATTAATTAGTGGGTAGTGTTATTTGGATTCATGAGTCCAGACTCAAAAAATATTTTTAAAGTCATCTTCAAGCAATAAATGAAGTAAATATATAACAACTTGTGAAATTCCTTTGATGCCCCTTGAATATTTGTAAAATTTTTAAGAACCCATCTATGAGTCCAGACTCTAAAACCTTAATTGTTAATTAATGATTTCTTTAATTCTTGTACAAATGTCAAATTGTTGCGATGGATATGTGTTGGGATGTGTGGATCAAAATATAGTCACACATCGATTAAGTGTGACTTAATAAAGAAGTACTTAAGTGGTTGACAAGTGCTGAATGGGTCAATAAAATATATTACATAAACTAACTATTTTGTAGATAGTGGAAAATGGTCGATCCCACAGATATCGGTAATCTTTCTAAGGTTATAAAAGAAAGGGAAAATGGGGGTTTGAGAGCGAATGTTGAGAGAATTCAAAAAGACTTGGAATTGAAAATACTTTGTAACCAAATCAATTGGAGTGGCAGCCTAGACCCTTGGTATCTCAAACTTCCTCAATCGACACATTCAACCCTATGGTCGTCGATCTACATAAAGCATGCAATTCAAAGGTATTCTAGAGTAGTGATAGACTCGTTAACGTAGGCGGCTCCTCGTACTTCCTATTCTCGATAGTCAAGGTACGATAATGACTACTCATTTAGTCAAATGTATAACCCTATACTCAAGTGAATTGGGTTTAATATGATGACCGCAATAGGTTTTGTTAAGACACTAAACCTAGACAACTGAATCACTAGTATATCCGATTTAGTCTAGATCCTTAAGATATTTAATTGGTCCCAAAAGGGGCGAATTAATTGATATGGTCAATTGTCACTTGTGTGGTCTTATTGCATAAGGACAGATGCATACGACTCACTAACAATATAATCAAGGTTTAAATCTAAGTTTAACCATAATCTATCAATCAATAACAAAGAGAATAAAACACCAATGAAAAGCAATTAAATTGAATTAAATTAGATCTCACATAGGTTTGATGTCAAAAGAGTTGTTTGATCCACTTCTGGTCTAGATTGATGAGATTAGCCAGACATGTTGATCGAAAACCTCAAATTCTTTAAGGAGTCACAAAATATTTTCAGCTGTTGATTATAATTGTGCTAGTTGTTCTCAAGGTAAATTCATAGTTAAACCATCCCCAAGTAAAATTGTTGTGGAATATTCAGTTTTCTTATAACGCATTCAAGGGGACATATGTGGATCTATTCATCATCAATGTGGCCATTTAGATATCTCATGATTTTGATAAACAAGTAGCAGACCTGCCGAGCCAAGTAGGAGTCATGGTGCTGTCAGTACGAATGAATGCAAAAGAGAGCTAATTAAATTAGCTAGAACAATTGTTGAGAAATAATGTTTGCGGTGCTTACAAAAAATAGATTGATGAGTTTATATATAGAGAGTAGAATCCATTACAGTCTTCTGTTTAGTTAATGAGGATATGCTGATAGAGACATCCTCGCAAACGTGCAAGAAAAGGCGAGTTGAAGAGGACTTGTATATGTGTTTCTACTTAACAAGTTACCAAAAGAGAGGTCTCATTACCTTTTGTGTTCAAAACTCAATTACTATTACCAGATACAACCTTGTTCTTTCTTTTGTTTGGAGAAGAAATAATTTCTATTAAAAGAAGAAATCACAGTACACCAAGTGACTCTAGAAGTAGGAAAATATTGCAGTTAACTTTCTCGAAAATCCTGTTATACTCCTAAATAAGTGCAAACAATATGGCGCCGTTCATCGATGCAGTACCTTCGTATTGTAGATGTGACTTATTTGATTAAGAAGCTTATTGTCTACATTAAAGAGATGATGTCAGTGAAAACATCCATTAAATATTCATCTGCTAAATGCAGAAAGCCATTCAAACAATTCTACAAAAACTTCTGCTAATAATATATTCAGAAAAAGATATGGCCTAAAGAGTTAGTTACAGCACCAACTGCCACAACAACCACCACATTCTTTACATATCTATACATAATATCAACATACATTAATTCCATATATAAATTCAATCTATACAGTTGGATAAGATGCTTCCATGGCTATACCACAAAGTCCTTCCTTAGCATCAACACCTCTCTGCATCCTTATGTATCCGCTCTCTCCCCAACTAGTCCCCCATGAGTTCTTCACCAACCAATACTTCATTCCATCGCTGCTAACTCCATATCCGACTGCAGTCACACCATGGTCTAAGTCGGTTCCGCATGACCCCGTGAACACACCACTGGAGTAGAATTGGAAGTCTGACCCACCGGCGTCTATGGCCACGGACACTGGCTGGCTGGCCACTGCCTTCAACAGGGCAACCTCGCTGTTGGCAGGGACGTCTTCAAATCCGGTTATCTGCACTGCATGAGCCGAGGCCTTCTTGGCATTGCAGGTTCCATCAACACCCTTGTAAGGGTAGCTAGTCTCAGTGTTGAGGCCCTTGTTGGACATGATGAAATGGAATGCGTCGTCCATTAGACCACCTTCGCAGCCCTGGTCGACGCCCTTGGTGTCGCAATCCACTAGCTCTTGCTCGGATAAGGAGATTAACTTGCCTGTCTTGAGCTTGTGGATGCCTTATGTTGATGCTACTGCAGAGAACGCCCAACAACACCCTATATATAATTTGGACAAATAAATAAGTTAATCATCATGATATTAATTAAGAAATATTACAAGATGGTGATCTTAGATTTTAGAAATTCTATTAATGACTATGGATTTAGTACTAGTGAATTACTCGGGGTGAAATTCGTAACAGAAAGCTATTTGACATTTTAATGAGATCAAAATAGATTAGACAATGGTAGAAAATCAAAACTTCTCATATTCGAATTCGCCTCAAACAAAAAATGTTTGCAGTGATTGGAATGAAATGATAAATTTAATCATACCACATTGGCCTTGGTCCTTGACAGGAGTCACAACACCCTTCTTTCGCCAGTCCACCGTCGACGGCACAGCTGAGACATTTTCATACTTGAACGTAGACGCAGTCGCTCTTGCTAACTTGTCTTCCAAACATAGTCCCTTGTAACCATTTCGAGTAGCTTTGAACTCTTCATTTGTTAGGTCTGCAAACTCATTCACACTTAGCTTATAAGGGTGATTCCCACCCTTGTTAAATTGTTCAATGTATTTGACATTCTCTTTGAACACATTGAAACATTTTTCCTTCTCCGTCGCATCTTTGTAAACACACCCATGGAGGTACATCCATTGCTCATGCCTCGCCAACACGGTGATCTCAACGTCGTTGAGCAAAACTCCTCGAGACGCCGCTGAACAAGACCAGAGGGCCAACATAACTAAGAATGCTAGACAAGTACTTGTAGGGGCCATGGTTGTATAAGTAATTAATTAGTACAACTAGCTAGTAATTGTTTAGAGCTGTGAAACTTTTTGTGCTCCTAAGCTATGGAGTGTAGAGTTTATATAGTGAGAGGGCTTTGTTGAAGAATCTTTTGTGGTAAAAGATTCTTGTTAGTGTTCAATTGATTAGTCAAGAGGAGATACTGATAGAGAAATTAATCAATAATTAATCTCTCCAACGTGCAAAGAAAAGTGAATTTGATGAAGAGTTGTATATGTAGTTTTATTTGAGTGATCAAAAGAGGGTCTTATTCCCAATTACGTTTACATATTAAATTCGAATGCGTGAAGGACTTTTTTAAAAGACATACATAGGACATCAAATGCTTTAATTTGTCAGTTGTCACATATATACATGGATAAAATTAGCTTTATTGTATCATTATATATTTGACTCGTAATTAAATTGATATGTAAGTAGTTAGTTAATGATGTATAAACTTCTCGAGTCCATCCAAATTGATTCATTGATATCATAATCAAAATTAGCAGAACAGCAAGTTACTTTGTGAAGTCTTAGAGTTTAGAGCTTCACAATTTGATTGCGTGCATAATTAATTCTCTCCCTAAGCCCCTACATCGTTAATTTGTCCTATTTCCTCTGTTAAGCAATAACGCTCAAGAATTATTTTTCTGTTGTTCAAGTGACAAATCTACTTAATTAACTTCACATTAGTATTCTTCAAAAAAAAAAAAGCAAGTATAGAAAACATTTGATTGCTTCTTTATATTAGTAAGTATATAAAAAGAAGCATCTCTACTAGCTTAGATGAATGAGATATCACTTGTTAAAAGGCAAGGATAATTGAGAGAGGTCATAAGTTTGACTCGTTAGAGTCAAGTTGTGTCGTTATCTTATGAAAAAAAAAAAAAAAAAGGATTACAAGATTTTATGCGACAGAGTCATTAGGGAGGGATTCTTGTGTAAGACTACTGATCTTTATAGTGAAAAGCTAAAACTGGACAAGGCTGAGCCCATATAAGTGGTGGTACTTAATATATAAGTTAGTGCATCCAAATCTTGTGCATTATGTTGCAATTGCTAAATATGGAATTGATCTGGTGGCAAAATTTAATTATAGCTTAATATTGGATCAACATAGCTCAAGCTCTTATTAAACTATTTGCAAGAACTTGGCATTTTTATTTTCCGAGTGTGCAATTTTCATGTTTATGCTCTAGTTTGCTGGTCTAAGTTTGGATTTGCGATGCATTGACAACCAACGTAAAACAATATTTGTTGCTTTCTGTTTTTAGTAGATTTGTCCCTCTGTTCAAATTTCAAAGTTTGATATTAAAGATAGGCAGTGAAGGCATACTGCTAGCAGGTACAAAAAGAACACATTGATCATATGGCAATCACAACACTTTATTTCTCTCAACTTCAACTAAAGACTACACCAGATGTTTCAGAAATGAAACAGTAGAATTTAATTCTGCTCACTTTATTTTCTCACTTTTCAACTCTCCATATCACTGAATTCTGCACCAAGAGAAACAAAATCAATTAAGACAAATTAATCAACTTATAAATGAGACAAACATAATATGGTTAAGAAAGCAAATTAAAAAAAAATTTAATAAAGATCGATACTCACGAGTTGCAGTCGATGTTTTTGGAGATGGGGAAGGAGACGGGGGCGCCGCATTTGCCAGCGAGGGAACTCACTGCATCGTCCTTAATGTTCTGGTAGTGAGCAGCAGCTTGTTTGACACAGTTGCAAGCTTGGCGCTTATCCGCCGTGGTGGTCACCATTCCCTTCAGCGCCTTAACTCCATCGCAACATCCCCCAGCCGGCTCTGGCACTTGGCCTGTCAAGAAGGTGAGGCATGGCATTATGGCAAGAGTGACTTATCAACATCGACGCAGTTGACAGCCTGACTAGGCTCAACCATGAGTTGAACCATGGCTAGGACTACAGCAAGGACACAAATGATGGCCTTCTTCATTTTTGCTAGACTAGTAAAATGTGGAAGGAATGCAAGGCTAGCTAGATAATGTGAAGAGGCTTTTGAGGTAGTGAGTGTGTTTCGGATGGAAGGTTTGAGTGATATATATATATATATAGTGGTGAGTGTTAAGGATGAGAATGACTAGTTTTAAAGCTCTGGAGAGATCTGTTCTAGTTGCTGATACAGGGTTTTTGGCTTCATATATAACTAACATTCATCGATCGACGCGCACAAAAGATACTGTTATAGATGACATTGCTGGTCTGAGCTTTCTGTTTCACTTTTTAAGTGGTTCTTATTCTTGAACAAATGGGAATTAAATGTGGCCTACCAAATCACTGCTCTAGTAGGAAATGAGGGGATTTTGAGACTTCAACTGTGTTCATGTTGAGTGTGAGTGTGAGTGTGAGTGAGAGAGAGTAATAAAATGCGAAGCAAGTCACATTGAAGTGAATAGCTCATTATTTAAAAAAAAAAATTGTGCTTTATCAATAAAATATAGAAAGTACCAAATTTGAATGAACCTGTATTTATGGCCTACTTAATTAGTTTGATTTTGCAGCGTAAGCTTTTATCATACATGAAATGTTTTTAGCAATACATTCACCAATTCGTTAAATTATATCAATCTTTGTGAACAAAAAATTGCGTTCACCAACATTTTCTTGAGTACGAATCAACGAGGATGGCACTTGTTCTATAAGTGGCTTATATTAATGCTATGCAATGCAAGTTATAGAAATGCAAATTCAAGAAATTCATAGACATCTCAAAGGCCCTGCAAAAGCAACTCAGAAAGGGGAAGATAGAAGCTACAAATTCGGGTACAATCTTATCTGTTTTTTGAGTAACAAAATGACAAATTCAACTAATTAAAGAAGAAGCCAAAGGCCAGCAACTGCCACAGTAACTAAATCCAATCTGATCATGGGCTGCGCAGTAGCTCTCTCTTCATGGCCTTCTGATCACCTTGATCATGCATGACCACTATATATATATATGTATGCCCCTTAGACCTCCATTGTTGAACACAACAAACATAAACAAGTCATAAAACACACACATATACAATAAACATATATATCCTTCCAAATTTATCCTAACAAAGATGAAGAAGGCCATCATTTGCGTGCATTGCTCTAGATTAATTGGCTATCCTTATTAATCATCAACTTTTGTTCTTGCAGAATTCAGTGAGTATTTGTAAGGTAAATTGGGAGAAGTTATAATTAAACTAGTCAGACATGGTGCAATAACTTAAAAGTAATTTAACAAAAAAAAAATTGACACCTTACATTAAGGCTCTGTTTGGTAAGCACAAACTAGCTTATCAGCTAGCTGATCAGCTAGTTTATTTGTTAAGCTATGTTTGGTTTGTAGCTTATTTTAAAAATAATCTAGATGATAAGCTCCCAATTATACCCTTATTAAACGAACCCCGCGAATATTAATACATGCGATTATATCCAGATAGAGTTATATAATATGTTATTAAAACTTATTGAATTTAAAATTAACATATAGCTTAATATTGTTAATAAAAAATAGTGATTAATAATTAACTAAATATTATAAAACAAAGAATTTCACTAAAATTAAAAATCATTACACATTAATTTCTTAATTATAGATAATCTTGTTAGATATTTATTACATATTAAATAAGTTTTAACAACGTCGAGTATAAAAATATTTTTAGATGTTATAAAAATATTTTTAAATGTAATGTTCGAGTGGTGGGCTGTCCTACCTATTTTTAATTTTTTTTTTACTAATCTACTATTTTTTTTAAGTTATAGAGATATTTCTATAGAAATGAAGAATATTCGCAATAATATTGCTTCTCAGTTATGGATGATGCGTTAGGTATATGTATAGTTATCCAAGTCGGTTATTGTATTTTATTTACATATGTTTATTTTTTACGAATTCTTATAAATTAATATAGAGCTATTTTCATGTAAGCATTTATAGACACACATATTTTAGTTTTCTAAATAATATAAATTATTTTATGGTATTAAATTATATTTTGTAAATAAAATACATTAATTATATGATTATATAATTAATAAACTTAATTGTGTCATATGTCCTTTATTGTCATTTTGCATTTATCAGCTAATCAATCAGCTATCATTCCAAACAGTTTTTACTTGATCGCTAGATTATCGACTTTTCTCTACCTACCTAGTAGATTATCAGTTATCAGCTAGATTATCAGCTATCAGCTAGATTATCAGTTAGCGTTGCCAAATAGAGCCTAATTAATCTAAATTAGAAGACAAAAAAGGAGGTTTTATCTCTAAACTGCTGCACCAATGAGTATGATCCTAAAAATTAATTGTATTTCAATTTTTTGATTTTTAATTTTCTTCCAAATTGTATTTCAATTTTTCTATTTGTTTCGCACACGTACAAATAGCAAGAGAATTGACAATGAAACACAAATACCACTAGTACCACACGTAATATACCAATTAAAAAAAGTTTTTCGATTTTAATTGTAACACAAATATAAATACAAATACAAATAGCATATAAATAGGTGTATAACATTTGGTGTGAAAACACAAATACAAATTCAAAATTGCAAAAAATAGGAAATATGTAAATCTAAAAAAAACACAAATCTATAGTATGAAAATCGGTTGATTTTAATTGTAACACAAATATATAGTATATTATAATAAAAAAATCTATTTAAAAAGCTTTGAAAATAGAAACAATGACATTATCATGGCTCTGTTTGGTAAGTACAATCTATAAGCTAGTTTATTTCTTAAGCTGTGTTTGGTTTGTAACTTATTTTAAAAATAATCTAGATGATAAGCTCTCAATTGAAACGCTACTCTTAGTAGCGTTTTTCTGAATATTAATACCTACGATTATACCCAGATAGAGTTGGCAAAGGCGAAACCAGTCTTTCAAACTCTTCTAGGCTAGACCAACATTTATATAATACGTTATTAAAACTTATTGAATTTAAAATTAACATATAGCTTAATATTGTTAATAAAAAAATAGTGATTAATAATTAACTAAATATTATAAAACAAATAACTTCACTAAAATTAAAAATCATTACACATTAATTTCTTAATTATAGATAATCTTGTTAGATATTTATTACATATTAAATAAGTTTTAACAACGTCGAGTATAAAAATATTTTTAGATGCTATAAAAATATTTTTTAATGTAGTGTTCGAGTGGTGGGCTATCCTACATATTTTTAATTTTTATTTTTTTACTAATCTACTATTTTTTTAAGTTATAGAGATACCTCTATAGAAATGAAGAATATTCGCAATAATATTGTTTCTCAGTTATGGATGATGCGTTAGGTATATGTATAGTTATCCAAGTCGTTCATTGTATTTTATTTACATGTATTTATTTTTTACGAATTCTTATAAATTAATATAGAGCTATTTTCATGTAAGCATTTATGAACACACATAATTTAGTTTTCTAAATAATATAAATTATTTTATGGTATTAATTTATATTTTGTAAATAAAATACATTAATTATATGATTATATAATTAATATACTTAATTGTGTCATATGTCCTTTATTGTCATTTTGCATTTATCAGCTAATCAATCAGCTATCATTCCAAACAGTTTTTACTTGATCAGATAGATTATCAGCTTTCCGCTACCAGCTAATAGTAGATTATCAGCTAGATTATCAGCTAGCCTTACCAAACAGAGCCCATATCTAGGGGTGACAAAAGTTGTCCGGTCCCGTTTGTCCGGTTTTGTTCGGACCTGTTTTAAACGAGTTCGGGTAATATTTTTATAAAAAACATACGGGTCTGAATAATTTTTTGTGTCCGTTTAAAAATATGGAACCGAGTCCGGACAAAAATTTCAAAAAAATGAGTACCCGTGATTAATTTGAAGAGCGTATAGGTAATTTCACAATGTATTTTAAGTTTTTAACGTTTTTAAGTTTTAAATTTTAACCCCCTTTTGGCCTTTTCTCCCGTCTCTCTCGAGTCCCTCCCCGCTCTCTGCTCTCTGCTCTCTGCTCTCTGGTTCCCATTCTCCCTCAACAAACCCTAACGCGAACGCCGCCTCTCACCGCCTCACTCCGCCTCTCACCGTCTCGACTCTCGAATCTCACCGCCTCACTCCGCCTCACGGTCGTCTCTCACCGCCTCGCGTTTCACGGCCACGCACGACGTGCCTCAATCCGCCTCTCACTCTCTCTGCCTCACGCCCTCACGGTCGTCTCTCAGTGACTCAGTCGGTCATCTCTCCCGACTCTCATCTCTCCAGGCTCTGCCTCTCACTCTCCCGGCCCTGCTTCTCACTCTCCCGATTCTGCCTCTCAATCTCCGGACTCTCACGATCTCACCTCGCCTATCACTCTCCTCTCCTATCTGCCTCTCAAGTTTTGGCCCGCAGCTCTGCCAATGATCTCTTTTGCTCTCAATGTAAGTTTGTTCTACTCCTTCTCCATTAATGTACATGTTTCTTGTTTGATTTTTTTAAAATTAGTTTCAAATCTATTTTCTCAATTAAACTGATTTGATGATGTTGTTTTTTTATTACTAAGTTTCATACTTCCATCAATCTAGCTAGCTAGCTTGCTTATTGCTTTAAATGAGGAGACAATAGAGTATGGGCGAAAAAAGATCACAAAATTAGAGTTTCTCCATGTGGGTCTAGTTGATGATGGAATGATTTTATTTGAGCTTATATACATCATTTGATTTAATTTATATTCAATTATCTATATATATTATGGTCTCTACTAATTAACTAGTCATTATTTTTTTATTTCATGTTTGTGTCATGAACTTTCTTATGTTGTTGTTGTTGATGCGTGAGGTGAAGATATACTTTAATAATTTGGACTATTGAGATGATCTCTTTTTAAAAAAAAAAAAACTTTTGTGATGTTTATATTGGAAATTAAAAAATTGTAATGCTATGTATTTATTTTTTGGTAAGTGAATGTTAGGTGGCTTGTAGACTTGTAGTTGATGTTTTTTTTTAAATAATTGATAAATAAAATATTTAATCATATTTGAAAATAAAAATCGGACAAAACGGGAGCCGTATGTTTTACAAAAATACTGGACTGGACAACAAAAAAATGTCCGTTTTAAAAACGAGACCAGGTCCGGACGCTAAATTTAATCATTATAGAGAAGGGATGTCCGGTCCCTTTTTTTGCTAACCCTAATCAAATCACGTGTCAATATGTAAATGCTTTTCAAATGATACGTGTCAATTTGGGAGTGATACTTACCAAAAACAAAAACAGTTTTATAGATAGATAAGGAGACCATCCAAAGCTCCTCCATCAGTTCTAATTTTCAGCAATCCCTACTTTGTCGTATATGAAGGGCAATCCTGAGCATCCATTCTTCCCACTCTCCGGCCCAAACATCGGATGCGTACAAACGATCCCAAACCCCGGAGGCAGTACCTGAAAACAACACCCGTGAGCACCGAGTCTGTTTAACTACACCCATCAAACACATTAATTCCCTGTCCCACCATCACACACCGATGATCGTAACTCAACTTGTTCGTGGGGTTGTGCATTCTCTCCAAAACAGAACCCTCGCCAGCCACCCACCCACCCACCTAGGGTTCCCAATTTTCTCTTCTTCTTCTTCTTCTTCGCCTAAAACCTTAGAAACGTACGTTCACAACTCCAATTCAATCTCTCCATTCATTGCATTGCCGAGTCCACTGTTTATCAGGTGAGTTTTTCGTTCGCTCGGTGTCCTTTTTGTTGTTGCAAGTAATATAGATGCCTACCTAATAACCAATTCTACATATTTCTTAGCTTTTGCTAATTATTTTTTACCATGGGCGAAGGCGGGGTTGTGTGAGTCAAGCACACTACCTCGGTTTCGATTCGTGGTGTAACAAGATTGTTGAGGCCACTGGGGTATGCTCAGGGTTTCATGGGAACAGTCAGGCTCGTCTGGACACCCACGGATATATTAAAAAAAAAAAACAATTCTACATATTTCTTCAGCAATTTGTATTTTGAGTAATATAGATGGTTAGCTTCCACTTGTATTTCTCTTCTTCTTAACAACATTGCTTAATTAGTTTCATCGAATAGTACAAAATTCAAATGTCATATTTATATGGTTATCTATTGATTAAACCGTTTAATAGTAGATGACGAGGACATTTACTTTTATTTATTGTCCACTAATCAGTGAGCATGACTTCGAAACTTGCTGATTTTAAGTATGTTCATTTTCTTTCTTAGCTTTTGCTAATTATTTTTTTCTATTGTTCATGTGGTGCAAAAATGCCTTTACCTTAAACTCATGTACGAGTTAAGTACAGAACTTGCGCCGTCTCTTGTTAAAACCTTCAAGTACAGCACTTCAAGTATTGGACCAACCATTGAACTATCTCGTACATTCGAAACCGAGATCGTTAAAACCTTAAATTTTATCAAAAGATACTTGTGATGAAAGAAATGTTTCTCTTCTGATCCATTTCTAAACAAGTAGATAAACAAGAAAGATAGCTAATTTGGAGTGTTGCCACAAAGAAGGGAACTAATTCTTTTACTTTTATGGCCTCTAATTTGCCATTTGGAGTTTTATCTTCTCCAGAGCCATTACCCTTTTTTTCTTTACCCGCCAATGATGTAAAGTCAGTATTACTTTTATTTTTAATTAAATTCACTTGCGCATTTGTAGTAGCACGTTACGAAAACTAGTTTACATAAAAATAACTACTTACACAAACACACCAGCCCATCAACATGCCCTTGTTTGAGATGAAAAGCAAACCGAAGTTAGGCAATTTTTCCAAGTAAAATGAGTTGCTTTTCTAACAAAATAGGAAAGAAGTGAAATAGTTGAATATTTCAAGCATCATAAGCAAACATCAATTTAAGCGACAGGGTTTGCGGAAAGCTGATGAAAAAAAATACTTTTTATATGCAAAATCTTGGATTTGGATGATGCATATCTAAAATTTTTATTTTTAATGCTTTTCTCAATTTGAAAAATTAATGGGTTTCAACAAAAGCGAGATGTAGAATAAAGTTGCATATGAGATTGTTGTCGATTCTGAGTGAAACCATTAGAGAAGTTAGGTAGAAGATCTGGAATCCAAGAGTTTAGAGGCTAAATCCTTATAATCGGAAAGACATGCAATCGAAACACCATTCAAATGGTGATAATAGTTAAAGTAGTAAAGAGTTAAATTGGTTTTTTGCAATATTGTTCACCATGAAAAGAACATGAAGGTTGAATTTTAGTGACAAAATTTGGTAGATTGTTGGGCGGTAAAGCAACAACAATTACATAAAGTGAACGTAGCAGAAATGAGGATGCTTAGGTGGATGTGTGGTAAAACTCGTAAAGATAGAATAAGAAATATAGAAATTCAAAGACAAGTAGGAGTAGCACCGATTGATACAAAGATTAGGGAAGGGCGGTTGCGATGGTTTGGTCACCTGCAAAGACGGCCTACAAATGCCCCAACTAGAAAACTTGACTCAATAGAAACTGTAGAAATTCGACGAGGTAGGGGCAGACCAAAGTTAACATGGGATGCATTAATTAAAAGGGATTTGAATGGTTTGCAAAGCTCACGATCAATTGCACTTAATCGAGCACAATGGAAAAGTTTGATCCATGTAGCCGACCCCAGTTAATTTGGGACTGAGGCTATGTTGTTGTTGTTGTTGTTGTATAAAGAGAGAAAGAATAGGGACTTTATTTGTGTTATTTCGTTTAATTCATTGCTCCCAATATCGTTGTTGGGTACATATGGTTTCTTATAGCAGTCTTACTCGATGCAGTTGAACAGAAAGTGAAGGAGTTGCAGTTGTATGTTCATGGAAGGATCTCGTTTGTGCACGAACTGCAAGAAGAAGCAAGTAATCCTTGATGAAGTTACAGGCAATTGGGTCTGTGAGGCATGCGGCGTAGAGCAAGAGTTCGAAAACTTCCAAGCCCATTTTGGTGGTGTTAATGGCCCTGAAGGTGCCTTTGTACGTGTTGGCCAAGATATTTATTGTCAGAGTAGTGAGTTCAATTACAAGCAGAACAAAGTTTACAATGCCCAGAAGAAGATTGAAACCATCGCTTCTAAGCTAGGATTTTCTTCTTCGAGGTCTGCTGAGGTGAGGCTTATGATTGATGAGATCACTGAGGGGGAATTTGGGCTGGGAGCATGGTTCAACGTGCTTGTTGGTGCTTGTGCTTATGTGGTAATGAGAAAGAACAAAATACCCATTGCGATGAGAGAGGTTGCATCAGTTATTGAGGTTGATCTTCATGAGCTGGGGCGTATGGTTGTTCGTGTTGTTGATTTTCTTAGTTTGGATTTACCTGAATTTGATGTTGTTTCATCTTTTGAAAGGGCAATTCAAAATTGTCCTGATTTTGCCGAACTTTCAAGGGACAAAAAGGATAACATGGTGAAGCAGGGAAGGTTTCTTTTGCAGTGTGCTGAGAAATGGTTTTTGACGACTGGGCGGCAACCAATGCCTATGGTTGTTGCTGTTTTGATGTTTGTTGCAGAATTAAATCAAGTGAAGGTTAGTATTGAAGATGTTGCGAGTGAATTACATGCTGGGATTGCGACGTGTCGGAAGAGGCACAAAGAACTTCTGGAAACTCTTGTAAAAGTTGCTCAAGTTTTGCCATGGGGAAAGAATGTAACAGTTAAGAACATAATGAAGAATGCGCCTTCAGTGATTCAGTATATGGAGATGAAGTCACGATTAGAGAAAGGGAAAAGGAGGAAAAGCTTGCAACTAGTTGTAGAACGTAATTTAGAGGAAATAGCTTCTGAATGCTTAAGAAGTCAAGTTGAATATACTTCCGATGATTGCCGCATCGAGCATGATGCTCAATACTTTGATGTTGTGGATAGAAATGCAATAGTGAATGTAAGCCGTGGTAATTTGGACGAGCTGCAGATTTCATTGGAATGCTTGTCTAATATTTACTCAAAATTTTTGAGTGAAACTACTTTAATTGAAGCTATGGATGATAGTGGAGTAGATCATAGAAGAAAGAAAATTAAAACACTTGGACTTCATTTGTATAAGAATTGGTGGTCCGGAAATTCAGATTTGAGTAAAAAGCTTTCTTTTGAACAAATATTGCAGAAGGATGTAGGATTCAATGGTTTGCCTCCATCTTTTGTGGCAGGACAGTTAGCATGCAAAAAAAGGCGAGAGAAGATAAGGGCAGCTAAAATTCGAATTAATGATATCATGCAATCACCTGATGCATTATTAGGTGACAAGAATGATAGATATTTTGTGGAGCGATTGCAAGCCAGGGAACAGAGATTGCAGGAAATAAATGGGCGTGACTTAAATTGGGAAGATTATGTAATTGAAATCCTTCTTCTTCATCAGGTGGATGAGGAGGAAATTGAACAAGGGCACTATAGAAGGTTGCTAGATCTGCATGTATTTGACTCTGTGAGTGTTTGCGATATTTTCAGCCGAGGAAAACAAAAGAAGTTAAAAGGCAAAAATCACGAGTACATGAGGTTCTTTTTATCTTGAAGGAATCTTGTTGATCAATCCAAGTGAACTTGTTCTTAAGCTGGGATTAGTCCAGAAAAATCTAATTACCATGCATGAAGTTAACAATTAGGTAAAAATTCTTTATTTTTACAGAGGTCTATCATTATATACACATTAGTCCCTGTATTGATATTCTTAAAAAAGTATACATTTATAAAAAAAATTAATATACTTTTGATACATATTAATGCACTCTTGTTGAAATCTGTTGGATCATACATCCAAGTGTATGCACACAAATCTCCATGCGTTTCTTGGTGACTCTGCATTCTAGTTTTTATAGAGAGACCACCTTTTTTTTTTCTTTTTTTTGGTGAAATTGAAGGACCACTTTAATTAGTTCCTAATGAAATATTAGATGATACTATGTCAACCAAAATAAAGTGCACAATTTCTTAAAAAAGAATAGGGCTTAAGTGCAAATTAAGGTAAACACATAAATTCCTCGAACCAAAGTAATGAGGGATTAAAAAAAGTTTGGACACTCATGCTTATAAAAAAAAGTAAACCATCAAGGAGAATTCAATAAACGCACTTCCAAATAGGGTGCTATTTCTACTCAAAAATTTTTTGTTTTAAGGTTGTACTCTGGATGAGTCTTAAAATTTGTTATTAATTCAAGCAAAAAAGTTTAATATAACAACAATATAGAACTATAGATGGCAAATTAATTATATAGTTTCACATTAATTCATCTGTAAATATGTGATGTTTACATAAGAGTACATCTACTCGTGATGAATTGAAAATCATAAAATACATAATAACATATATTCCATTTATCTTCTTACCTATATACATATAGAACATGCAATTATTCCACAATGTCATATATATATTGTTCATTCTATGCAGTTGGATATGAAGCCTCCATTGCTATTCCACAAAGTCCTTCCTTAGCACTAACACCTCTCTGCATCCTTATGTATCCACTCTCTCCCCAACTAGTCCCCCATGAGTTCTTCACCAACCAATACTTCATCCCGTCCGCGCTAACTCCATATCCGACCGCAGTCACACCATGGTCCAACTGAGTGCCGCATGACCCTGTGAACACGCCACTGGAGTAGAACTGGAAGTCTGACCCGCCGGCATCGATGGCCACTGACACAGGTTGGTTGGCCACAGCCTTCAACAGGGCAG
Organism: Stephania yunnanensis; assembly: GCA_039657365.1. NCBI lineage: Eukaryota > Viridiplantae > Streptophyta > Magnoliopsida > Ranunculales > Menispermaceae > Stephania > Stephania yunnanensis. Next base: position 6,147,393 of record CM077583.1, on the reverse strand, counting down.
CCTCGCTGTTGGCAGGGACATCTTCGAATCCGGTTAACTGAGCTGCATGAGTTGAGGCCTTTTTGGCATTGCAGGTTCCATCAACTCCCTTGTAAGGGTAGTTAATCTCAGTGTTGAGGCCCTTGTTGGACATGATGAAATGGAATGCGTCGTCCATTAGACCACCTTCGCATCCCTGGTCGACGCCCTTGGTGTCGCAATCGACTAGCTCTTGTTCGGATAAGGAGATTAGCTTGCCTGTCTTGAGTTTGTGAATGCCTTCTGTTGCTGCCACTGCTGAGAATGCCCAACAACATCCTGTATTGAATTTGGACAAATAAATAAGTTAATCATCATGATATTAATTAAGAAACATTACAAGATGGTGATCTTAGATTTTAGAAATTCTATTAATTAAGAAAGCTATTTGACATTTTAATGAGATCAAAATAGATTAGCAATGGTAGAAAATCAAAACTTCTCATATTCGAATTCGCCTCAAACAAAAAATGTTTGCAGCGATTGGAATGAAATGATAAGTTTAATCATACCACATTGGCCTTGGTCCTTGACAGGAGTCACAACACCCTTCTTTCGCCAGTCCACGGTCGACGGCACAGCTGAGACATTTTCATACTTGAACGTAGACGCAGTCGCTCTTGCTAACTTGTCTTCCAAACATAGTCCCTTGTAACCATTTCGAGTAGCTTTGAACTCTTCATTTGTTAGGTCTGCAAACTCATTCACACTTAGCTTATAAGGGTGATTCCCACCCTTGTTAAATTGTTCAATGTATTTGACATTCTCTTTGAACACATTGAAACGTTTTTCCTTCTCCGTCGCATCTTTGTAAACACGCCCATGGAGGTACATCCATTGCTCATGCCTCGCCAACATGGTGATCTCAACGTCGTTGAGCAAAACTCCTCGAGACGCCGCTGAACAAGACCAGAGGGCCAACATAACTAAGAATGCTAGACAAGTACTTGTAGGGGCCATGGTTGTATAAGTAATTAATTAGTACAACTAGCTAGTAATTGTTTAGAGCTGTGAAACTTTTTGTGCTCCTAAGCTATTGAGTGAAGAGTTTATATAGTGAGAGGGCTTTGTTGAAGAATCTTTTGTGGTAAAAGATTCTTGTTAGTGTTCAATTGATTAGTCAAGAGGAGATACTGATAGAGAAATTAATCAATAATTAATCTCTCCAACGTGCAAAGAAAAGTGAATTTGATGAAGAGTTGTATATGTAGTTTTATTTGAGTGATCAAAAGAGGGTCTTATTCCCAATTACGTTTACATATTAAATTTGAATGCGTGAAGGACTTTTTTAAAAGACATAAATACGACATCAAATGCTTTAATTTGTCAGTTGTCACATATATACATGGATAAAATTAGCTTTATTGTATCATTATATATTTGACTCGTAATTAAATTGATATATAGGAGTAGTTAGTTAATGATATCTAAACTTTAGATAATAAATTAGTATAAACTTCTCGAGTCCATCCAAATTGATTCATTGATATCATAATCAAAATTAGCAGAACGGCAAGTTACTTTATGATGTTTTAGAGTTTAGAGCTTCACATTTGATTGCGTGCATAATTAATTCTCTCCCTCCTACGTCGTTAATTTGTCCTATTTCCTCTGTTAAGCAATAACGCTCAAGAATTATTTTTCTGTTGTTCAAGTGACAAATCTACTTAATTAACTTCACATTAGTATTCTTCAAAAAAAAAAAAGGCAAGTATATAAAACATTTTATTGCTTCTTTATATTAGTAAGTATATAATAAGAAGCATCTCTACTAGCTTGGATGAATGAGATATCACTTGCAAGGATAATTGAGAGAGGTCATAAGTTTGACTCGTTGGAGTCAAGTTGTGTCGTTATCTTATGAAAAAAAAAAAAAAGGATTCCAAGAATTTATGCGACGGAGTCATTAGGGAGGGATTCTTGTGTAAGACTACTGATCTTTACAGTGAAAAGCTAAAACTGGACAAGGCCTCGCTTATATAAGCGCGGTACTTAATTGCGGTACAAAAGTATTGCCACCGTGTTATATACGCGCCTAGAAATGTATAAGTTAGTGCATCCAAATTTTGTGCATTATGTGTTGCAATTGCTAAATATGCAATTGATCTGGTGGCAAAATTTAATTATAGCTTAATATTGGATCAACATAGCTCAAGCTCTTATTAAACTATTTGCAAGAACTTGGCATTTTTATTTTCTGAGTGTGCAATTTTCATGTTTATGCTCTAGTTTGCTGGTCTAAGTTTGGATTTGCGATACATTGACAACCAACGTAAAACAATATTTGTTGCTTTCTGTTTTTAGTAGAGTTGTCCCCCTGTTCAAATCTCAAAGTTTGATATTAAAGATAGGCAGTGAAGGCATACTGCAACGAGGTACAAAAAGAACACATTGATCATATGGCAATCACAACACTTTATTTCTCTCAACTTCAACTAAAGACTACACCAGATGTTACAGAAATGAAACGGTAGAATTTAATTCTGCTCACTTTATTTTCTCACTTTTCAGCTCTCTATATCACTGAATTCTGCACCAAGAGAAACAAAATCAATTAAGACAAATTAATCAACTTATAAATGAGACAAACATATTATGGTTAAGAAAGCAAATTAAAAAAAAAATTAATAAAGATCGATACTCACGAGTTGCAGTCGATGTTTTTGGAGATGGGGAAGGAGACGGGGGCGCCGCATTTGCCAGCGAGGGAACTCACTGCATCGTCCTTAATGTTCTGGTAGTGAGCAGCAGCTTGTTTGACACAGTTGCAAGCTTGGCGCTTATCCGCCGTGGTGGTCACCAATCCCTTTAGCGCCTTAACTCCATCGCAACATCCCCCGGCCGGCTCTGGCACTTGGCCTGTCAAGAAAGTGAGGCATGGCAAGAGTGACTTATCAACATCGACGCAGTTGACAGCCTGACTAGGCTCAACCATGAGTTGAACCATGGCTAGGACTACAAGGACACAAATGATGGCCTTCTTCATTTTTGCTAGATTAGTAATAAAATGTGGAAGGAATGCAAGGCTAGCTAGACAATGTGAAGAGGCTTTTGAGGTAGTGAGTGTGTTTTGGATGGAAGGTTTGAGTGATATATATATATATAGTGGTGAGTGTTAAGGATGAGAATGACTAGTTTTAAAGCTATGGAGAGATCTGTTCTAGTTGCTGATACAGGGTTTTTGGCTTCATATATAACTAACACTCATCGATCGACGCGCACAAAAGATACTGTTATAGATGACATTGCTGGTCTGAGCTTTCTGTTTCACTTTTTAAGTGGTTCTTATTCTTGAACAAATGGGAATTAAATGTAGCCTACCAATTCACTGCTCTAGTAGGAAATGAGGGGCTTTTGAGACTTCGACTGTGTTCATGTTGAGTGTGAGTGAGTGAGTGAGAGAGAGTATTAAAATGTGAAGCAACAAGTCACATTGAAGTGGAGCTCATTAGTAAAAAAAAAATTGTGCTTCATCAATAAAATATAGAAAGTACCAAATTTGAATGAACCTGTATTATGGTATACTTAATTAGTTTGATTTTGCAGCGTAAGCTTTTATCATACATGAAATGTTTTTGGCCATACATTCACTAATTCGTTAAATTATATCAGGATAGTTTATGAATAGAATATGTTTATTATGTGATTTTCTTGTATACACGGTACCCTATATATATACACAGGTCTAGAATACAAGAAAGAAAAGTATAACCACAAATGAACCTACGAAATATCATCGGGATACTAGTTTCCTTAACTGTTAGATACAATATTATGTTTCCTTAACAAATTAGTTTCCTTAACACCCTCCTTCAAACTCAAGATGAGTTCGTAGAAATCAACTTGAGTTTGTTAACCAAAGCATGAAAGCGACCCGAAAGATGAGCTTTAGTGAAGATACCAGTCGTCTGATTGGAGGAGGAAACAGAAGAGAGCTGAAGAGTGCCCCGAACCAGGTGTTCACGGGCGAAGTGACAATCATTCTCAATATGTTTTGTTCTCTCATGAAAAACATCATTGTGTGCAATTTGGATCGCACTTTGATTGTCACAATGCAGAGTGGTAGCGGAAGCATGTGTAACCCCCATATCTTCAAGTAACCATCGAAGCCAAAGTAATTCAGAGGTAGCATCAACAAGAGCATGATACTCGGATTCTGTGCTAGGGCGAGATGTTACTGTTTGTTTCTTGCTTCGCTAGGATATTAATGAGTTGCCCAAGAAGAAATAGTAACAAATAGTAGAACGCCGGTTGGTGCCCAATCTGCATCAGAGTAACCCGATAATACCAATGGAGAGTTGTCAGAGAAGTGGAGGCCATGAAATAGAGTACCTTTCACGTATCGAAAGATGCGGAGAACAACAGTGAAGTGAGCGGTACGAGGGGCTAACATGAACTGGCTGACAACATGAACAGCGTAAGCAATGTCCGGACGACTAACAGTAAAATAAACCAAGCTCCCCACAAGCTGACGATAAACAGTAGGATCTGAAAGAAGTATACCATCTGATGGAGTCAGCTCGTGTCTAATGGAGTGGATGCAATATTAGTATCAGTGATCACAGAGCGAGAGATCAAATCAGAGGCATATTTCGCATGTGAAAGATAGTATCCATCAGAAGTAGAAGTGACTTCAAGACAAAGAAAGTAGCTCAAGTTACCTAAGTCCTTCATCTCAAAGTGACTTTTGAAATATTGATGTAAATAAAAAATCCCGGTTGAGTCGTCCCCGGTGATGATCATGTCATCGATATAAAGTATGAGAAGAATCATGCCCCTGTCGGTTCGTCGAGTAAACAAGGCAGAATTGTGAGGACTCAACTGAAAGCCAAATTGTGTAATAGTGGAACCGAACTTGGCAAACCAGGCACTGGGTGTCTGCTTAAGCTCATATAAAACACGACGGAGAAGGCAAACTTGTTTTGAAGAGTGAGAATAGCAAGGAAATGGAGACATATAAACTTCCTCTGCAAGATCACCATTCGGAAAGACATTTTTAACATTAATTTGAAACAAAAGCCAATGTCTAACAGCTGCTACAACAAGCAAACTTCGAACAGAGGTCAGGCGGGCTATAGGGGCAAACGTTTCTTCATAGTCAATGTCATATCCTATGTATAGCCTTTAGCAACCAGTCGAGTCTTATACCGCTCAATAAAGCCATCAGAATGAGTTTTTATCTTGTAAATCCACTTGTATCCAATCGGAGTCTTACTAGAGGGTAGCTCCACTAAGTCCAAAGTATGAGTCTTCTCTAATGCACACAATTCTTCTGACATTGCTTGCTGCCATAATGGGTCAGAACTAGCCTCTCGGTAGGAGGAGGGTTCATGTAAAGAAGAAATAACAGAGAAAAAATGATAATCTTTGAGGTAAGGGGGAGGTTCAGTTACCCATTCAAATCGACGAGGTGGGACAAGAGTAGGAACATGAATATCAGATGGGACAGATTCGTCGACGACGGGTGCTGGAACAAGATCACGATCATTGAGATCATCTGGTGTACCTGCAACAAGAGATGAGAAAAGCTCGATAGAGAAGTTAGTGAAAATTGGTTGAGGACAGGATAGGGAACTGTCAAACTTGGATAGGGTTGAAAACATGGTAGTTTCCTAAAAAGTGACATGTGTGGAGATGCGTAATCTCCTTAAAAAAGGATCCCAACACCTATAGCCCTTATGTTCAATTCCATACCCGAGGAAACAACATAGACGAGCTCGCGGTTCAAGTTTGGTATGTTCAGGTGGGTTAAGAAGAATGAAACTTGCACGACCAAATACCCGAAAATAAGAATAGTCCGGTGGTGTACCATACAATCGTTCAAAGGGAGTGATGTTTAACACTGGTGTAAGAAGTCGATTAATGGTAAAGACACAATTTAAAGCAGTTTCATCCCAAAACTTTTCTGGAAAGGATGCAGAGAAGAGTTGGGCTCGTGTAGAATCTAGGATATGTTAATGTTTTCTTTCAGCTCGACCATTTTGTTGAGAGGTATACGGGCAGGAATGTTGAACAATGATACCTTGCAGTTTAAGAAACTGAAGAAGAACAAAATCACAGTATTTTAAAGCATTGTCAGTGCGAAGAATTTTGATTGTACGTGCAAATCGAGTTTTAATTATGTTAGCAAAATCAATATATGTTTGAGATATTTCAAATCGATGCTTTAGAAAATATATCCAAGTGAATCTGGAATAATCATCAATGAACAATACAAAATATAGATAACCATTCACAGTGTAAGTAGGTGCATGACCCCAAACATCAGAATGAACTAACCCAAACAGAGTATTATTGATGGACTCACTAAGACTAAAAGAAGAAACAGGTTGTTTTGCTAACTGACAATGCGCACAATCAAAAGACTCAAATTTAAAAATACTCCATGACCCACTGGAAACGAGAGTACGGAGTTTACTGGCTGATGTATGGCCAAGACGAATGTGCCACTGATAGACTGAGGGGTGGAAACTGGAGCAGAAATTTGTTTAACAGGCATGTGAAGTGACGTGAGCTCAAATAGTCATCTTATTTTGATCCCCGTTCCCAGAATCTGACCCGTTTGAATGTCTTGTACTTGCCAACCAGTAGGAGAAAATAAAACAGTTAAGCCTTGCTCACATAATTGACCAACGAAAATCAAATTTAGAGTAAGATCAGGAACGCAGTGGGTGTCGGGGAGAGTTAAACTGGGGTTGGATGTTGTTCCTAAATGGCTAACATACAAGGAGCTACCATTTGCAGTTTGAATGCTCGAAGAATGAAAAGAGGGGCTACTATTAGAAAGAATAGACAAATTTGGTGTCATGTGATTACAACACCCTGAATCAAAGAACCAATGGTTACCTGAAGTGATAGATAGGGCAGTGGGTTGAAAAGGAATCACCTATTTGATGATTGCCTCCAAATCACTCATAAAAAACATTGGAGCGGGGTGTGACCCAACAGAGGCAGCAACGACAACAGAAGAACCAGTGTGACATACAGAAGTAGACATAGGTATGCCTTTGAGGCGAGATTTTTTATTTGGGCAGTTCTACACTATTTGGTCACGTTCATGATAGTATCGACACTCAATTGTAGGACAATTAACAAACGAATGACCCATTTTTCTGCAGTTCGTACAAGGGTGGGGGATGGATTTAGGCCATGATTGAGTAGTTGCGAGGGCTACTTCTTACGAAGGGGCAGAGTTGACTAAGCCAAGCCGAGTTTACTCAAACAAGATTTCTTTTACAGCTGCGTCAAGAGAAAGTAGTGGATCGCGATGCTGGAGGGCCACACAGACTGATTCATATTCAAGGCGAAGAGCTATGAGAACTTGGATGAGATGAATGTGGTCTTTGCTAATTTCAGCCTATTGTTACCGATTCCAGATTGGTTGAATGAGTGCTAAGAATTCATTGATGGACTGACTAACTTCTCGTTTCAAACTGTTCAAAGTGGTGAACAATTGATAATACTGTACAAAACTAGATGTTTTGTATCTAACAGCAAAAAAATCCCAAATTTATTTAGCCGTCCCAAAGTCGACAAATTGAATATGAATAGACGGAGTCTATGTGTTATAGAACCAGGTGATGATCTGATGATTCTTACTATCCCAGTCGTCAAGTCGGTTAAGAAATTTGGTTTATGTCTCCGTGGCATCCTTTTCGGGTTTGGGGTTGTCTCCCGTAACGATTCGCCAAAGTTTTCGATCAATTAAAAAACTCTTAATCCGTTGGGACCAAAGTGAGTAATTTGTACCATCAAGAATCATGGAGATCGGCTGTGAGACTTCACTTTTCTCCATTAAATAGGGAACTTATCAGATTGTCGATTTACTGATTTGGTGCGCGAGCGACAGTAAGCGAGAGAAAGTGGCATGTGTACGAGCGCGATGGCGTGCGACGGAAGCGGGGTATGGTGTCCAGCGGCGGCAGCAGCGATCTGGTGTGGGTGTGCAGCGGAGGAACTGATATGTAGCGGCGGTAATGGCAGATCTGATGTGCAGCGGCGGTAGCGACGGCAACATCGGACGTGGAATGTAGTGGCGGCAATCGCAGATCTCGTGCGTGTGCGGCAAGAAGAACGACGTGTCGTGTAGTGGTGGAGCAGGGGTAGTTGTAGCACTGGTGGAGCTGGTGTGCAGCGACAACGGTAGCAGACGGTTTGCAGGAGGCGGTGGAGCAGGTGGGCGAGCGGCGGTAGCAGTGGAGCGGATGTGCAAAAGAGTGTGCGAGAGCGCGCGAACATGTGCTTAGCGACAAGAATGAGCGGAGCAAAGCGAGCGGCCGAAGCGACGAGAGAGGATGCAAATCTACAGATGACGGCGGCGGAGTAGGTGTGCCGACGATGGCATAGGCGGAGCAGATGTGCGGGGCAGCGGCAGATGTACAACGGAGGCGGTGGATGCGTCAGACGGACGCGAATGCAGGTGTAGTACAGGCGCCTGCCGAGGCGTCGCAACAGACGAGACAGAAAAACAAAAAGGAAAGACCTACGATTAGGGCTCTGATACCATGATAGTTTACGAATAGAATATGTTTATTGTGTGTTTTTCTTGTATACTCGGTACCCTTTATATATACACAGGTCTAGAATACAAGAAAGGAAAGTATAAACACAAAGGAACTGACGAGATATTACGGGATACTAGTTTCCTTAACTGCTAGATACAATATTTTGTATCCTTAACAATCTTTATGAACAAAAATATGTGTTTCACCAACATTCTCCTGAGTACGAATCAACGAGGATGGCACTTGTTCTATAAGCGGCTTATATTAATGTTATGCAATGCAAGTTATAGAAATGCAAATTCAAGAAATTCATAGACATCTCAAAGGCCCTGCAAAAGCAACATAAAAATGGGAAGATAGAAGCAACAAATTCAGGTACAATCTTATCTATTTTTTGAGTAACAAAATGACAAATTCAACTAATTAAAGAAGAAGCCAAAGGCCAGTAACTGCCACAGTAACTAAACCCAATCTGATCATGGGCTGCACGGTAGCTCTCACTTCATGGCCTTCTGATCACCTTTGATCATGCATGACCACTATATATATATATATATATATATATAGACCTCCATTGTTGAACACAACAAACACAAACAAGTCATAAAACACACATATATACAATTAACATATACAACCTTCCAAATTTATCCCAACAAAGATGAAGAAGGCCATCATTTGTGTCCTTGTTGTAGTTCTAGCCATGGTTCGACTCCTGCTGGTCGAGCCTAGTCAGGCGGTCAACTGCGTCAATGTTGATAAGTCACTTTTGACATGCCTCACTTTCTTGACAGGCCAAGTGCCAGAGCCGGCCGGGGGATGTTGCGATGGAGTTAAGGTGCTAAAGGGATTGGTGACCACCACGGCGGATAAGCACCAAGCTTGCAACTGTGTTAAACAAGCTGCTGCTCACTACCAGAACATTAAGGACGATACGGTGAGTTCCCTCGCTGGCAAATGCGGCGCCCCCGTCTCATTCCCCCTCTCTAAAAACATCGACTGCAACTCGTGAGTCTCTATGCTTATTAAGTTTGAATTAGTTATATATATATATATATATATATATATATATTCTATGCATTACTCTAGACTAATTAGCAATCCATTAATCATGAACTTTTGTTCTTGCAGAATCCAGTGATTATTTATAACGTGAATTAGGAGAAGTTATAATAATTAAATAAGGAGACCATCCAAAGCTGCACCATCAGTTTCTTCTACTTATGTTACAAGTAGCTATAGCTAGTGTTTGAAGGAATATCAAAGTAGTAAATTGAGTTTAAAGAAGCAGAGACAAGAAACAAGAATAAAGAAGAGAGATTTCTGCAGTAGTCTACTAATTTCATTTAAGTTGAATAGCTTAACTACACAAGAAAAACAATAACTGAAAATCAGAAAATAAGGAAATTACTCCTAAAATAATGCCACTATAACTGATACACCAAGATCATCCAAAGAAACTAAGCTAAAAACAAGGAAGTAACAACTGAAACATTTGACTAAATCAAACAAATAAATATTGTAGCAGCTGATGCAAAATTCAACACTCCTCCTTGCTTCAGTTGATGCACACTCCAAGCTTTTCTCTCAGGAATTAAAACTTGCTTGTCGGTAAGGCTTTGGTGAAGATGTCTGCTAGTTGATAATCTGTCCTGCAGTACTTCAACTTAATTGATCATCCCTTCCGCATATCTCTAAGAAAAAATAATTTGATGTTGAAGTGTTTTGTTTTTCCATGAAAAACAGGATTGTTTGAGATAGCGATTGCTGCTTGATTGTCCACAAACACCTCTGTACTTCCTTCTTGCTTCAAATTTAAATCAATCAACACTTTCCTAAGCCACAACGCTTGATTCGCAAAGCAATGTAATGCAACAATAAATTCAAACTTCTACGGTGGATTGTGCAACAATATCTTGCTTCTTAGAACACCAAGTAAACACCCCCGAACCTAGATTAAAACAATAACTTTGAAGTATTCTTCATATCATCGAACCACCATAATCACTGTCTGAATATCCTGCAGAACACAATTCGATTTGCACAAAACATAACTCCAAAATTAAGTGTTCCCTTAACATATCTCATAACTCTTTTAGCTGCTGTAAGATGAGTTTTAGTTGCACTATTAGAAAATCAGGATAAGACACTTACAACATGTAAAATATCTGGTCTAGTTGCCGTGAGATACATGAGACAACCAACCATACTTCGGTAAAGAGTATCGTCAACTCTTCCAGATTCATCATTCTTGCTCAGCTTTTCCTTTTGACACATTGGAGTAGCCACTTCTTTGCAATTTTCCATTTTGAACTTCTTTAAAATCTTTCTTGCATAATTCTTTTGACAAACAAAAAACTCATTTTGCTTTTGTTTGATCTCCATTCCGAGAAAGTAAGCCATCTCTCCTAAATCTGTCATCTCAAATGTCCTTTGCATATCTTGTTTGAAATCTTCAACAAGATTGACATTACTACCTAAAACCAGCAAGTCATCAACATACAAAGAAACAATCACAAAATTGATTTCATCACCTTTGATGTAGAGGGTAGCTTCACTTGGGCTTTTTTTGAAACCCAACTTCATCAAATGTTCATCAATTCTACTGTACAAAGCTCTAAGTGCCTGCTTCAGCCCATACAAAGCTTTCTTTAGTAGATAAACTTCATCTTCATGGCCTTTGATTGCAAATCCTTCCGGCTGATCGACATAAATCTCCTCCTCGAGAAGACCATTCAAAAAAGTAGACTTAACATCCAACTGATACAATTTCCAGCTCTTTTGTGCGACAATGGCTAGTAGCAATCTAATAGTACACTATCTAGCAACAGGAGCAAATGTGTCAGAAAAATTAACACCATAAATTTGAGCATACCCCTTTACAACAAGCCTTGTTTTGTGCTTGTTGATTGAGCCATTTGCATTCGGCTTAGTTCTGAATACCCACTTCACTCCAATCACTTTTCTGTCAGCAGGTCTCTTCACAAGCTCCCAAGTTTGGTTCTTCTCGATCATGTTCAGTTCTTTTTCCATTGCAGCTCTCCATTTGGGATCATTTTCAGCTTCCCAAAAATCAGCAAGTTCAAGAATTGCTACATTGCACCTTAAGTAAATTTCAGCAAGTGATCTTGTACCTCTAATTGGAACATCATCAATCAATTCATCTTCCTTCAACTGAAACTTTGAATTGTGAAGTAAATTTGAGGCTGATTTCTCTCCATTCCAGTCCCAAATCTCATTTTCTATGAAGTGCACATCTCTACTTATTAGAATTTTCCTTGTATGAGGTTGGAAAACTCTATAAGCTTTAGAAATTGTGCTATATCCCACAAAAATCTCAGTCGTTGCCTTTTATCTAGCTTATCTCTTTTGATCTGAGGCACATCAACAAAACACAAGCATCCAAACACTTTTAAATTTTTTAGAGAAGGTTTAAAACCATACCAAGCTTCGAATGGTGTCTTCCCGTCTACTGCTTTTGTCGGAAGTCGGTTGAGAAGAAAAACTGAAGTATATGCAGCTTCAGCCCAATACTCATTTGGCAAACTCTTTTCATGAAGCATGCATCTAGCCATCTTCATTATTGTACGATTCTTCCTCTCACTTACTCCATTTTGTTGAGGAGTATATGGAGCAGTAAGTTGATGTACGATTCCAGCCTCCTCACAATACGTGTTGAACTGATTTGATGTGTATTCCATGCCATTATCAGACCTTAAGGCTTGAATTTGATAGCCACTTTGAGTTTCGATCCACTGCTTAAACAACAACAACAACAACAACATAGCCTCAGTCCCAAATTAACTGGGGTCGGCTACATGGATCAAACTTTTTCATTGTGCTCGATTAAGTGCAATTGATGGTGAGCTTTGCAAACCATTCAAATCCCTTTTAATTAATGCATCTCATGTTAACTTTGCTCTGCCCCTACCTCGTCGAATTTCTACAGTTTCTATTGAGTCAAGTTTTCTAGTTGGGGCATTTGTAGGACGTCTTTGCAGGTGACCAAACCATCACAACCGCCCTTCCCTAATCTTTGTATCAATTGGTGCTACTCCTACTTGTCTTTGAATTTCTATATTTCTTATTCTATCTTTACGAGTTTTACCACACATCCACCTAAGCATCCTCATTTCTGCTATGTTCACTTTATGTAATTGTTGTTGCTTTACCACCCAACATTCACTTCCATAGAGCATAGCTGGCCTAATTGTGGTCCTATAAAATTTTCCTTTTAACTTAATAGGAACATGTCGATCACAAATCACCTCTGTTGCACTCCGCCATTTCTTCCATCCAGCTTGAATTTTATGTGTTACATCATTTTCAATGTTACCATCATTTTGTATGATTGATCATAGGTATCTAAAGTGGTTTACCTTAGGAACTTCTACTTCCCCTAATTTTACCACTCCGTCATCTCGATGTCTAGTGTTTCCAAACTCATAGTGCATGTATTCAGTTTTCGTCCTACTCAACTTAAAACCTTTAGATTCTAATGTATTCCTCCAAAGTTCTAATTTCCTATTCACTCCATCTTTAGTTTCATCCACTAAGACAATATCATCTGCAAATAGCATACACCATGGTATATCCTCTTGAATATGTCTAGTTAGTTCATCCATAACTAAAGTAAATAGATATGGGATTAAAGCCGATCCTTGATGTAGTCCTATCGTAATAGGAAATTCTTTTGTAGCTCCTCCAAATGTCTTTATACTCGTTACTACTTCATCATACATATCCTTAATAGTGTCTATGTATCTAGCATGCACTCTTTTTCTTTCTAGAACCCACCAAAGAACATCTCTAGGGACCTTATCATAAGTTTTTTCTAAATCTACGAATACCATATGAACATCTTTTTTCTTTTCTCTATATTTTTCTAACAATCGTCTTACAAGGAAAATCGCCTCCATAGTTGACCTCCCAGGCATGAAACCAAATTGTTTCTCTGATATTGTTGTTTCTCTCCTTAGCCTATTGTCAATTATTCTTTCCCACAGTTTCATAGTGTGACTCATAAGTTTAATTTAAGAAAATAAATCCAATACATTCTACTGTGTCATCAATAAAAACAATGTAGTACTTACTCCCATTAAGTGAAGGAGTTCTTTGAGGTCCAGCCAAATCCGTATGGATTAATTGCAGCCTTTTAGTAGCCCTCCAAGTTGCTTGCTTGAAAGGAAGCCTTGTTTGCTTTCCAAATTGACATGTCTTGCAATCTGGTAATTCAGCTTCTAAGTGAGGTAAGCCTTGAACCAACTCTTTTCTTTGCAAATTCAACACTGCTGCATGATGAAAGTGACCAAGTCTTTTGTGCCGCAATTCTGTGTTAAACTTAATGGTTGAATAAGCTGCAATCTCCTCCTCTGAAGGATCTAGTACGAAGCTCTTTCCCTTCATGTTGACTTTGAACACATCTTCTCCTCTTGAATCCTTGATTAAGCATCGATTGCTTTCAAAGATTACTTTGAAACCCCTTTCGAGTAGTTGGCCTACACTCAACAATTTTTTGTTTATGTTAGGTACAAACAATACATCTTTAATTAACTTTGTACCAGAAACACTTTCGATTGCTATAGTTCCTTTTCCTTTGGCTGCAACGAAGTCTCCGTTGCCAATTCTGACTTTGGAGGTTATAGATGTGTCGAGCTCTTTGAAGAGATCTCGATCGAAGGTCATATGATTTGTGCGACCACTGTCAACAAGCCACTTATTGCTTGCATTACTTGAGGCGAAACAAGATGCAATAAAAAGTTGCTCCTCCTCTTATTCTTGATCAACAACTTGGACTGCATTTTTATGTTGAAGATTGCCTTGAGTCACATTTCTTTGCTGAGGATTGCTTCTACGTATCTTTTGATGATGTCCTCTCTTCTGACATTTTTCACACTGCTGGTCGGGTTTCCTCTAACATTTAAATGATGGATGACTTTTTCTTCCACAATGTTTACAAGGAGGGAAATCGGATTTTGTTCCCATATTAGTTTTAGGGGAATCAAAAACTGAATTACCTTTCTTGTTCTTCTCATATTTCTTCATTTTTCCTCTTTGGTTGAAATGAGTTCTCGCAGCTAATGCACCTTCAACGGTCGCTTCAGATCCCATGAGCCTTCTTTGTTCTTGTGCCTGCAAGGAACTTAACAATTCTGCCAAGCTAACCTTTGATAGATTTTTAGTATTTTCCAAAGAAGAAATGGTAGATTCAAATCTGTCAGGAACAGTCACAATAATTTTTTCAACCAATTTAGAGTTAGGAAATTCAGAGCCGAGTAATCTTACTTTGTTGGCAATGCCTAGTAATTTGTCGGAATACTCTTTGATGGTCTCTGTATCATTCATTGTTTGTAGTTAGAATTCTCGTATCAGATTAAAGACTTGCATTGCTATAATCCTTTCATCTCCTTCGTACTCACTCTTGAGAAAATTCCAAACTTCAAATGCTGATTTCTTTATCATAATTCTGACAAAAACTTCTTCTGAGATTGCCGCAAACAACGAGGCTTTAGCCTTGGACTTTCTAGGTTTCTTCTCCTTGTGATTCTTGAGATGCGCCATTGTTGGATTTTCCTGCAATGGAGGAACTTCGTAGTCCTCTTCAACAGCATCCCAAAGATCATGCGCCTGTAGATATGCCTCCATCATGGCTGCCCATACGTGATAGTTTTCACCATTAAACACTGGTGGTGCTAGTGAAGTGAGGGGTTTTTCAAGTGATTCTGAATCCATGAAAGTAGAAGGATATCTAGGCCTTTCAATGGTGGATTGTACTCAGTTATAGGTCCCTCAAGATGACTACTCTGATACCAATTTTGAAGGTATATCAAAGGAGTAAATTGAGTTTAAAGAAGCAGAGACAAGAAACAAGAATAAAGAAGAGAGATTTATGCAGTAGTCTACTAATTTCATTTAAGTTGAATCGCTTAAATACACAAGAAAAACATTAACCGAAAATCAGAAAATAAGGAAACTACTCCTAAAATAATGCCACTACAACTGATACACCAAGATCAGTCAAAGAAACTAAGCTAAAAACAAGGAAGTAACAACTGAAACATTTGACTAAATCAAACAAATAAATACTGCAACAGCTGAAGCAAAATTCAACGGTGTTTAATAAGAATAATCGGGATTTTCCCCAACATGAGTTTTATCATTGTAATGGCTCTTCTCTAGTGAAGAAATATCACAACAGCTGAACCAATATATATATATATATATATATATATATATATATATATATCATAACAGAGCTTTCCCTCAGTTGAGAAAAATGAAGAACTATTCACTCGTTTTGACTTTATGAATTATGTTTTTGTAAGAGGAAGGAGGATGGTGGCCCTCACCCGGGTGCGAGGCTATGAACTCTACCAGTACCAATATTGTCCTCAACTTAACCACCTTTCAACTTATTGGTGTGGAGTTTTATCTTAAAATACTTCGATACAACTTATGGGAACTAATCACTTATGCGCTTCTTTATGAAATTATACTTAATTGATGTGAGACTATTGTTCGTCGCTTGCATCTCTCTATTTGCGCTCACTTAACTGGTGAACCCACACTTCCTTAGCCTTAACACGGTCACATTTTGCAAGACGTGTTATTATGTATATGCCCCATGTAAAATTAAATAAGAAAGATAGCCCGCCCTTATACGAATGAAATATGGTTAGCCCACCCAAAGAATAGTTAACCAAATCTACCTCAAGAAGGTGCAGCTCGTGAGCGCGAGACTTCTCGTCCTTAACCATTTGACTCGGTTTCGAGTGGTGGAAATAAAGTCCCTTTAAATCAGGGGCACCACCACTCTGTAGTCCTATCAACCCTTAGTTTAGGACTAGTCAGAGCAATTTCTCGAATACCCGCGTGCCAGAACACTGGTCTAAAAAAAAGTTAACCAAATCTAATCGAAGCCATGTACTTTATATATAACTAGTCGATTTTCTGCGCTCCGAGCAGAAGTTATTAAAACTTTAAAAGAAAGTTAATAAACTACTAATTTACATGAATATATTGTAATATTTTTTACAATTAAAATTATAATTCACAAAAATCAACTTGAAATATACAATAAAGGTTAAAAAAATATTTAGTTATAAACCACGTACTTATCAAACATCTTGAACAATCCCTATAACAACGAATATAGAGATTTGAAGTTGTTGATCGCACTGCAAGATCTCTGATACGTCTTGGAGTGTCATGTAGCTCAACCATCGCCACAACATTGCATTCAAGTGTGAAGAACTCTACGAGAGGTACTTGAATGTTGCTAAAACATGCAATAATTGTGAACTCGGTAATTGTGAACTTATGATTTATATATAAAGAGAATATTAATGATTTGAATGAATGATGCTACAGTAACCAAATGGATGGTGTACGAATGTAGATTAAATACATAGAAACAATCATTCGTTAATCAATAAAAAAACTTAAATGCACTTAATTGTAATTTCGATCAAATACAAACTATAAATAAATTCAATAAATAGGAGAATGAATATATTCCTTGAAATAATCAATAACACATAAATAAATACCTTACGATAGAAAAAATTAGAAAATTAAAAAATTATATTGGTGAAAGGAGAATGCATGTCAACTTTCTCTCAGTTCCAACTTATATATATATATATATATATATAGATTTTATATATATAGATCCTTTACATTTTGAGGAAGCTTTACATTTAGATTTAATTAGTTAATGATAACTGGTTTTCAAAAAATTTAAAGTGAAGTTTAAAAAATTAAGAACAAAATTAAGTTCATTTTGGATTCTTGACAGTAGTGAAAATTTCAAAATTTAACTTCATAATTAATAAAATTCAACGACATAAGTTGATAAATTAAAGTAGGATATCCATTTGCATTTTAGATTTGAGTTTTTTAAGTATATATATATATATATACTTATATTGATAGGAAACAACTTTTATATTTGTAAAGAGAATTTACAAATACAAAAGCGATGACACAAGACCAAAAGAAACAAGGAAGAAAGAATAAAACTGAAATAAAGAAAAACACAAAAGAAAGGAAAAATGAAAGCTACAGTTAATCAATTGAATCACCCTCTACTCTTCCTCATAATGTCCCCTTTACTCCCTAACTATGTTTCTCCAATTTCTTCTCCTCCAATTTCTTCTCCAATCTTCGCTAGAAAATTTGAACGATTTACCCATTGCTATAAACCGTATTACCGTATTCTCATTCGCTATCTCCCAAATTTCTATAGCCCCCCTAACTTTGTCGTCCAATATGCATCTATTCCTTTCCAACTAAATATACTCCATAATGTTTCTAGCACCACTGCATTCCATGCTACTGTAAAAATCCTAGATCTATTTCCCAAATCTCTCATTTCGAACAAAGTTTCCCAATCAAGACACTTCTATTATGTGGGGAACACCACACTCCGATCAAAGATTTCATTCCAAACTTGTTTTGTGAATCTACGATGAATAAATAAATGGTCAACGGTTTCATCATCCTTTAGACAAAGACAACACCAATTCGAAGATAGTCGACAAATGGAAGTCATTCTCTTTTGAGGGAGGCACTACAAAAATAAAAACCAAATCAACAACAAACTAATCTGATGTTGAGTTGGTACGGTTCTGTTGCTAAACCACTCTGCAACAAATCAGCGACAAATAGTAGCTGTTGCTAAACTCTTTGTTGTTGATGCAACTCAACATATTTATTTTGTTGTTTGTTAACAAACGTTTGTGACAAACATTTGTCATTGAACAAAGAATAAAATAGTTTGTTGCTGATCGAAGTCCAACCAGCAAAGACGTGTCTTTTGCAAATCTGTTGCTATTTAGCAATAGACACTGTCTGTCGTTGATTTGCCTAGTCAGCAAAGACGCGTTCTGTCGCAACTCTGTTGTTGTTCAGCGACAGACGTGTCTGTCGCTAATTGTGCCCAGTCAGCACTGTTGTATTTGTCACAAATCTATTGTTGTTTAGCTGACTGGGATCCAGTAAAAGTATTTTTTAAATTAATTAATTCTGAAAACATTAAAAAGTAAAAATAAGAAATGTCCTTCAACAAAATTTGCAAAAACAATTTAAAAGATACAAATATTTATTTTATAAAAACAATAAGGCTGAAAGCCATTATTTGGATGAAGGGTAACATATACAAACTTGACTAATGAATTCCGAAACTCGATTCGCATCATATAGATAAAATTAGGTTCCAACTTAATGGTGTGAGTTACTACATTGATACAAGACTAAAATCAACTACCCAAATTCGATCTGCATCGCTTTTTTCACCCTCCGCGGCCTGCAAAATTCATATATTAGCAAGTAACAAGAGAGCACACTATCTCGATACAAGACTAAAAACAATAAAAAATCAGCAAACATTGACTTTAAGAAATTGCTAAGCTAATGACATACTAAATAAAAAACCATGTATATCAGGATATATTAGGTTCGCAGTGTGCCATTTCATCAGGTAGCTAGTCAAGCTAGAAATTATAGGTTAATAGAAGTATAGAATAAGTGGTAGCATGGCGCAATGCCGCCGAATAATTTACTAAGAGTAATTATAAAACAAGACCAAGCATCAGTCACCAACAAAACACACACACACATATATATATATATATATAATTCTAGAATTAGAAATAGAGATAAAGACACATGATGTACATAGGATATTGCTCATCCAAAACCAAAGAAAAAACTTCACGCACAAATAAAAAAAATCCGTTCACATACCCTCTATTTTTAGCAAATCCAAGAAAAAAATAGAATGTAATGCTCGAATCATGATCTAATGAGTAAGACTTTTAAATATAATGAAACCCAACACATTGAAATATAATATAAACTATTTTTAACAAATCCAAGAAAAATAATTCTAACATGTTTGTACCACAACTATGGTGAAGTGATATGGAGGTCAGATAGGCGTTGTCATAGATAATTAAAGTGACTAACTCAATGAGCAACATTATGCACGCAATAATAATAAAAAAATATATATACAAATGTATATAGTTGAAAAGAGATTGGTAAGAGAAATAGAGACACACCTGAGGAGCCTTGTTCATAAGTCCTACATAACATCAATAAAAAGGAACAATTAGAAGAAAGAATGTTAATGACAAGCCCTTAGCCAATACACACACACAAAAATTACCACTGCATGAAAATTAAATCATGAATATAAGACATTGAAAGGTAGGTAAATGAAAGAACATAGGCTATTACAAATGGACCAAGCCCTTCTCATGACATTAATTATTGAATGAAACCCAACATATTGAAATAGAACATAAAAAATATACAAATATACTTGAAAAGAGGTTGGTTAAAGATGTAGAGACACACATGAGGAACCTCGTTTGGAGTGCCCATCATAGCTATGTCTATGCACATTGATCAACTAATGAATGCAAGATTGGCGGTGGAGTTGGGTGTAGGATTGGAAGCAAATAGAGTGAAGGGATGCGGAGGAGATGGTGAGAAAGGAAGGATTGCAAGAGAAGAGGTCGCCAAGGTGATAAGAGAGGTAACATTTTGCAGCC
Organism: Stephania yunnanensis; assembly: GCA_039657365.1. Taxonomy (NCBI): domain Eukaryota; kingdom Viridiplantae; phylum Streptophyta; class Magnoliopsida; order Ranunculales; family Menispermaceae; genus Stephania; species Stephania yunnanensis. The sequence goes on along the minus strand of CM077583.1, from coordinate 6,127,313 downwards.
AACCCGTGTTAGTTAGGAACATGCATAAAAACGTAAGACCAATAGATTATTTAACATACGTTAACAATCCTTACAAGTAGGTGTTTATGTGTGTTAGCTCGTTGATAGAAGTGAAATCTCATTACATATATGAAGAAGAAAATCTTCATGATCCTAGAATAAATAGATTATTTTTTCTCAATTTCTTCCGAGGTCCGAAAATACATTAGAGAAAAAGATGAACACAATAAAATAGTGTATGTATCTTGAGCTCACCTAGTACAATGAGGCCAAGGTGAATAAGTTGGAATCTGTCTCTCAACCTGCTACCTTGGGCTTCACTAACCTGAAAAGTTTAATTTGGATCAATAATACTTAAGTTTGAAATCCTTAGATGAAGCATAAAACAAATCATAAGATGTAAACAACCTACATTTATAAATAATTTCGAATATGAGTAAAAGAAAAACATTCACGAGAAAAAAATTAAAACTTTAAATAATGAAATTGAAATGATGGCTAAAAACAAAACTAATGGCAACAACCAGAGTTCTTATAAAAGAATTAACTTAGCATTGACACACTGGTAACTCATGGCTGCAACATAAATATGGACATAAGTCTAAGATAATATGAAAAGAAGAAATTGGAAAAAATAAAAAGAAGAAAACAATAAATTAAAAATTGAATAAAACTAGGACAACCTTCAAAATTACATTTTCACATATATAAAACAAATAGAACCAACACATTAAGAGTACAACTGAGCATTAGAAAATGAGTAAATTTAAGTACCATTGCTTGAAAATTACTGAATATCAGCCAAGACATTTCGCAAATAAAAAAAAGTAGACTAATAAGTAACACCAACACCGGCGATAAAGTTTCAGGGCTATCATCATGAGTTATATAATGATGATGGCATGCAACAGGAGGAAACATATTAATGTAGCGCCAAAGCAGACGATAAAAATAAATTTTGTTGTTGCCTAAGTTGGGTTTTTCTCTATAATTCAATTCAATACACTAACGGCAGATTTATCATAGGCAGATAAACTAGAAAAGAACAAGAATTTACGGTATTTCACTTTATCACAAAAAAAGGATACTCCCCAGTGATATACACTGAGCTAGAGAACAAACAATTGAGTTGCTATCTAAATTAGCAAATCCACTATGAAGCAATTGGGATGACCGTGGCTTTCCAGTCTTTCGAGTTAGAACTATCTATATATCTAGCATTCAAATGTAATGAATTGTCACGGCAGCAGCCCTAATTTTTGCAATCGTCCACATTGTCTTAAAAGAGGGAATTCCATTATAACCTAAAAGTATTGCATATTATAAAGTCGAACTAGCATTGAATTCCCAAAATCAGAATCACAAAATTATCGGAATCGAAATCAAGTATTCGCAATTCAAACAATAAAATTAAGAAATTGAGCAATTGAAATTCCCAATTCGAATGAATTGAACCAAAATGGACTCACATTTCCAGATGGATTATTCACATTGGAATCGAATTTGATCCTAGGAGTCCTTCCTCGGCCTCCACGCGCCTGATCTCATCCACCAAGTTGGGCGCCAGTTGAATTATCATCGCGAAAGCGAGCGGGTCGCCGCCGCTCACAAGGCCGAAGCTCTCCTCCCTGGTCGATGGGGCCGCGGCAAGCAAGCGGATCGCCGACTCAACAATGAAATCAACACCTCCTAGATAAAACCCTACACCACCGAGTCCTCGTGACTCCCGACCAAACCCACAACCTCCTCGTCACCGATGAGCCTCCCTCCCGGTACTACATCGCCCCACAACTACGCCAACGCCTCTGCCAATGACAATGCCCCTTCAATAACACGTTTGCCACCGCCAAACGCCCCCTTTGACAACACCACAGTCAACGCCCTGAAGAATACCAGTCCCCCACCTTTTCCGCCGCCAAAAACTACTCCGCCATGGCCTTCGCCAGCGCCCTCTTCGACAACACCACCGCCGTCGTCGAATATCAGTCCCCCTCCCTCGCCGCCGCCAAAAAACTGCTCCACTAACGCCCGAGTGGGGGTGGTCACCGGCGCCGAGAGAGAAGCCTAGAGTGGTGGAGGGTGTCATCGGCGACGGTGGCCGCTGGAGCCGCAAGGAGGCCGAGAGGGGTGAGTGATGAGAGCTGTGAGTGGCGGAGGAGAGAAAAGAAAATGAGAGATGGAGGAGTTGTTTCGGGTAGAGAAAGAATGAAAGTGAGATTGGTTTGAGAAGGGAGAGAGAGAGAGAGAGCATGTGAGAGGGGAGAGAGAGAGAGAAAGAGAGAGAGAGCACGTAAGAGGAGGGGAGAGAGTAAAATAAAATTTTATGTTGTTGTTGCTGATCTATCGCAGATCTGTCACAGCCTCATTTTTTTTTTTTTCACTTTGCTACAGATCAGCGACAGAATCATGTCTATCCCTGATATGTAGCAGATCTGTCACAACCTTGGCAGGAAATGTATGGCGGGAGAAATTAGCGACAGATATGTGACAACATACAATTTGTCACAATTTTTGTCACAAATCAGTCACTGAATTGTTGCTTTTGGGTCAACCTAGTCAAACGTATTGTCCGATGCAGAACTATTGTTGATTTGTTGCTATTTAGCAACAGATTCTGTCTATCACAATTTTTTGATGTTATTCCACCATGTTCTTGTAGTGAGGTCATTAGTATTAATTTTTTCTTATCCAAAAAAAACAATCGATAAATTGTTTAAGGGGGTTGATCACGCGCGAGTCCATCTATATATTATCAAATAGTTTTTTTTTTTTTTATAAGAATATATTATCAAATAGTTAGCAAAGAAATGTTAATCATATTCACAACTACTTTATTAATTAAAAAAAGTAATTACTATCTTAATTAATCTCGCACATATGTATTGGGGATCAAAACTCCAATTATTCTCATTATATAGTCATTAGACAAGCTATATCTTATACATATGTAGTCGACGCAGTTGGCGTCAAATACCACGTAGAAAATTCAACAAAAAAATATATATAAGTAGGTGGAGCATCTTTGATTGCCCTTATATCCTGCTCATTTATTATATATCCTCTACTCAATACATGATCTCAACACACAATTAATTCATTGATCTATGCAGTTGGATAAGATGCCTGCATTGCTAAACCGCAAAGCCCTTCCTCAGCATCAACATCTCTCTGAATCCTCATGTATCCACTCTCACCCCAACTAGTCCCCCATGAGTTCTTAGCCAACCAATACTTGGTTCCTTCGTGGCTAACTCCATATCCAACTATAGTCACAGCATGGTTTAATTGAGTCCCACAGGAACCAGTGAACACACCACTGGAGTAAAACTGGAGGTAGGACCCGCTGGCATCGATGGCCACGGACACTGGTTGGTTGGCCACGGCGTTCAAGAGGGCACCCTCATTGTTGGCTGGGACTTCTTCATATCCGGTTATTTGTGCTGCATGAATTGAATAATTAGCCTTGTAGGCATTGCAGGTTCCTTCAGCTTCATTGTAGGGATACTTAGTCTCGGTGTTGAGACCTCGGTTCGATATGATGTAACGGAATGCGTCTTCCATTAGACCGCCATTACAGCCCCGAGTAACGTCGTTAGTGGCGCAGTCGACTAGCTCTTGTTCGGATAAGGAGATTAGCTCCCCTGTCTTGATCTTGTGAATGCCTTCTGTTGCAGCTACTGCTGAGAATGCCCAACAGCATCCTGGAACTTATACGTGCATTAGTCATGATCGATCATATAAGAAACATTAAGACAAAGTTCAATTACTGCAAATTAATCTAAGCCGTCCCTGTCACTAATTAATTGATATATATAAATATCCGTCGCGAGCTTAATTAAGAGCTTATGGTAATTCACAAGTCGTAGATTTACTAATACAAGTTAATTATTTTTAACTACAATTGAGGTATATAGGAATCTATATATATATATAAAAGTGATAATCATTATCTTGTCCGACATATATATATATACTACCTTGTGGGAGGGCAAGTGGCTAGCGCTAGTATATTTAGTGGCTAGCGCTAGTATGCGCTAGCGCGCTAGTATATTTAGTGGCTAGCGCTAGTATGCGCTAGCATATTTAGTTAGACTCGATAAGGGTAGAAAGTCAATAATTTTTATCACACATAAATTTACTGTGTAAGTTATTACAAGTGCATACATATATATATATATTGTAATGAAAATATAAATGGTATCTTACCACATCTGCCCTGGTTCTTAACAGGGGTCACAACACCCTTCGCTCTCCAATCCATGGTTGATGGCATTCCTTTAACATTTTCATACTTGAATGACGAAGAAGTCGCCCTTGGTAACTTGTCTTCCGAACGCCGTACTATGTCGTAACCATTGTGAGAAACTTTGAACTCTTCATTTGTTAGGTCTGCAAACTCATTCACACTTAGCTTATAAGTATGATTCACAACCTTGTTAAATTGTTCAATGTATTTAACATTCTCTTTAAACACATTGAAGCGTTTCTCATTCTCAAAAGCATCTTTGTAAACACGCCCATGGAAAGCCTTCCAATGCTCATGCCTTTTGATCATTGATTTCTCAATGCGGTCGACCAAAGCTCTTCGGGAAGCCGCAGAGCAAGAGCAGACAAGGGCCAACATAACTAAGACTACTAGAGGAGTAATAGAGGCCATGGCTTGCTAGCTAATTTTTGGATACTAGTTAGTATTAATTGTTTAGAGATATGAAGCTCTATAGCTTGTTGTGCTCATTGGCTCTGGAATGGTGAGTTTATATAGAGAGAGAGCATAGATCAAGGCCAACATAACTAAGACTCCTAGAGGAGTACTTTTTGACAAAAAATCATTAATTTAATTTGTTGATGTGAAGCTGATTAATTCATTACTTCTTCCCCGTCAAAAATATAAGTCTTTTTAGCAAAAATTTTGTTGAAATGTACGTATGGACCGAATTATAGTCCCACATCGATTAAGTGTGACTTTATAAAGAAGTACTTAAGTGGTTATCTCTCCCCGATTAATATCGATTCTTTTTAAAGTAAAACTCCACATCTTTGAGTTGAATGTGGCTAAGGTAAGGACAACATCGGTACTAGTGAGATCCACGGACCTCACGGATAAAGGCGTAAGCGGGCCCAACAAATTTTTTGGTCAAAATTATAAGTCAATTTTTAAAATTCAAGATTGTATATATTTATTATTTTTCTTACCAATTATACTCTTAATTATACAATTCAAATATTTATAATTTTTTAATTTTTTAATTCATTTAATCATGGAGACATCATTAAATAATCTCTTCAAGTTTGAAAAAAAAGATTTAATCTCTTCAACATGACGTGGTCTACATGACGTCGGTAGTTCTCTAGTTGAGTGATCATCAAAAGACATAAGGTGAAAGTTTTTGTTTTGGAGAGAAATATAGCTAGGTCAAAGTTTGAGTTGGGCTAATTAAAGCCACGATCAAGGATGTCACTCATGCACCTTTAGAAATTGGACGATAGTCATAAAAAAGTGCAGAAGCATCTCGAAACATATCCCATGCATACATGTTTTTCAAATAGATATGTTAAGTAGTGGCTGGGTCAAATATAGTTATATAGATTATAGACCAATGTGTTTTGTGAGAAGCATATACACACACACGACACATGCATGTTGATGTGCATGCATGCATGTGATCGATGCGGCTCATGGAGGCTGCCTCTTAAACTCCGTTTAATTGATCCCCCCAAACTTGGTCTTTTATAGTAATGGAGCTTCAACCATCTATACCCAAGTTTGATTTATTTTTACCAATTAAATTTTATTTTCATGTTTGATTTCATTTTAAATTTATAAAAAAGTTATAAATTTTTAAATAATAAAAAATATGAATTGACATAAATATTTCTCTAACAAAAAAGATGAATGTAAGTAATAAAAGGTAATTGATAAAAGATAATTGTATCCACAAATTTATGAGGGATAACTTTCTTAAGGGGTGAGGAAGATAGCTTTCACCATTTGAAGTAAGTTAAGAGAAAATTTGAAAAGAAGTGGACAATCAAACAAAATTACTTCAAAGGGTCCTCCAAAATTATATGAAAATGCTTTTGTAGAGAAAAGGTGTGAATTGTGTCACAATATATGTATTTGAGTAGGTAAGTATATGTTTGGATTATACGTCAGTCATTGTTTGACTTGGCATTTTAAAATAATATATAATAATGATAACAATTATTATTATTATTATTATTATTATTATTATTATTATTATTATTATTATTATTATTATTATTATTCATAATTTGTGTAGAGTTAAATTGTTAAATTTAGTGTCAAAAAATTAGGACCCTATATATATATATATATGTCTACTTTTCACTCCTTAATGTAATTCTTGTGAAATGCTAGAATGACTGAAATGGTACTCGATTAACACATCTTTTGACGTGGACACCCTGATCAGTGCCACCTAAAAGCAATTGATTTTCAAGCTGCCAATGTCAGCATGTGCGTTAACCGGGTATCATTTGTGAATCATTTTAACATTTCTCTCAATTTATTTCCAACTAAAAAATAATTTTTTGACATTCTTTTAAATTTTTAATACGTACATTTGCTACACAATAACTAGATTCTCTTGAAATTTGTGTCATACACATATTCAACAATCTCTTTTCACAAGAATTCCACCGAATTTGTTTGCCTTAAGAAAACATCAGAAAGCATTAATTGTCTCTCTTCTTTTTTTTTTTTCGACGAACAAACAATGCTGAGATTTGTTAATTGTCTCATTTTAAGCTCTAAGCGAGCTTTATTTTAATCAAATTAGTTCAATTAATTTAGTTAGTGGTAGAATTAATTACTCACATTTTTAATTTCCATGCAATGCATAAATGACTTGCATGGACAATTCAATCTGATCATGAAATTTTTAAATGAATTAATCATTGGATAGTGTTATTTGGACTCATATGAGTCCAGACTCAAAAATATTTTTTTTTATTTTTAAAGTCATCTTCAAGCAATAAATGAAGTAAATATATAAGAACTTGTGGACCAAACTCTAAAGCCTTTATTGTTAATTAAGAATCCATCTATGAGTCCAAACTCTAAAGCCTTTAAGCCTTTATTGTTAATTCCTTTGATGCCCCTTGAATATTTGTAAAATTTTTAAGAATCCATCTATGAGTCCAAACTCTAAAGCCTTTATTGTTAATTAATGATTTCCTTAATTCTTGTACAAATGCCGAATTGTTGCGATGGATATGTGTTGGGATGTGTGGACCAAAATATAGTCACACATCGGTTAAGTGTGACTTAATAAAAAAAGTACTTAAGTGGTTGACATGCGCTGAATGGGTCAATAAAATATATTACCTAAACTAACTATTTCGTAGATAGTGGCAAAGGGTCGATCCCACAGAGATTGGTAATCTTTCTAAGGTTCTAAAAGAAAGAGAAAATGGGGGTTTGAGAGCGAGTTTTGAGAGAATTCAAAAAGACTTGGAATTGAAAATACTTTGTAACCAAATCAATTAGAGTGGCAACCTAGACCCTTGGTATCTCAAACTTCCTCAATCGGCACTATGGTCGCCGATCTATATAAAGCATGCAATTCAAAGGTATTTTAGAGTAGTTATAAACCCGATAACGTAGGCGGTTCCTCACACTTCTTATTCTCGATAGTCAAGGTACGACAATGACTACTCATTTAGTCAAACGTATAACCCTATACTCAAATGAATTGGGTTTAATATGATGACCACAATAGGTTTTGTTAAGACATTAAACCTAGACAACCGGATCACTAGTATATCCGATTAAGTCTAGATCCTTAAGATATTTAATTGGTCCCAAAATGGGCGAATCAATTGGTATAGTCAATTGTCACTTGTGTGGTCTTATTGCATAAGGACGAATGCATACAACTCACTAGCAATATAATCAAGGTTTAAAATCTAAGTTTAACCTTAATCTATCAATCAATAACAAAGAGAATAAAACACCAATGAAAAGCAATTAAATTGAATTAAATTAGATCTCGAATAGGTTTGATGTAAAAAGAGTTGTTTGATCCACTTCTGGTCTAGATTGATGAGATTAGCCAGACATGTTGATGGAAAACCTCAAATTCTTGATGTTCTTTCGTAAACAAAGGTTCAAAACCATGATTTCCCGAGTTACTATTTATATAAAACCTAAAAAAATATATTCCAAAATGAAGTTCATAAAAATTCAGACTAAAAAGTGGATCTTCAGAACGAGACTGCAGACGGGGCCGTGGGTGAGGACACGGCCTAAAAACGTAAAATAGGGGCCACGACGCCATTATACGGCGCGAGCCATGGCACGAGTTATTGTTTTTTTTTTTTTTTGAAACAAACACGAAAATGAGGCCGTGAAGCTTGGATTCCATTCCACAGCCTAGAACACGGCCTAGAATTCTGACTTCTTCTTTTTTCTCTTGATCACCACGACTGATTCTTCTAACATTCACGTGAATTCTTCATTTTGAGTCCTAACACTGATAAATCACACAAATAAAAGATTGTCACCACTAAATAAAGATTTATGGTTCAAAATCACACTAAAAACTATATATTATGATGTCTAATTATACACTTATCAGTGGTTATCTCTCCCCGAATAATACCGATGCCTTTTGAAGTAAAAACTCCACGCTTGTGAGTTGAAGGTGGCTAAGTTGGGGACAATATCGGTATTAATGAGATATACGGACCTACGAATAAAGGCACGCGCTTCTCATTGAAATCGTAGGCGCTTTAAGAAAATGCTATATTGGCGCAATTAATTAGTCATACAACTTATTTTATTTTATTTTGAAGAAAATTATACATGCACGCAACTATTTATTTTGATATATTTTTGGATTGAGATTGAATACATGGATAATATAGTTTCTTGGTATATATAGTGATTATTAATATGGTTATCAAAGTGACAACTGGATTATACATAATTTTAATCCACAAGTAATGACAGATATTTGGGACTGAGGCTATGTTGTTGTTGTTGTTGTTGTAAGTAATGACAGATATTTCTTGAAATTTTGATCATAATTAATAATAGGAACGACTTATCAAATAAGCTGATGAGAAAACTTTTCTTCACTCTGTCCAACCAAGTAAAAGCTTTAATTAACATGATTTTTTTTTCTTTTCACCATAGAAGGAAAAAGCATTACAATATCAATCAATACCAAACATGTTGGGAGAAAGCTCAATTATTCTCATTGAACACTAGCAATCTATAGCTATAACCAGTAACATAACTAATTAAGTAGCAACTAGAGCAGTTTTGATAGCTCTCCTTATTATAAATCTTCTCCCAAATCACATCAAATCAAGTATTCACTGAATTCTGCAAGAACAGAACATAAATGAAAACAATGTTAGTGAACATGTATGCATAATATGGTACTAGTTAGTTTTGACTAGTTCATTAGTACTAGACTTAATAAGCATAAATAGAGAAACTCACGAGTTGCAGTCGATGTTTTTGGAGATGGGAAAGGAGACGGGGGCGCCGCATTTGCCGGCGAGGGAACTCACTGCATCATCCTTAATGTTTTGGTAGTGAGCAGCTGCTTGTTTCACACAGTTGCAAGCTTGGCGCTTATCCGCCGTGGTGATCACCATTCCCTTTAGTGTTTTGACTCCATCACAACATCCCCCGGCCGGCTCTGGCACTTGGCCTGTCAAGAAGGTGAGGCATGGCAAGAGTGACTTATCAACATCGACGCAGTTGACAGCCTGACTAGGCTCCACCATGAGTTGAACCATGGCTAGGACTACAGCAAGGACACAAATGATGGCCTTCTTCATTTTTGCTAGATTAGTAAAATGTGGAAGGAATGCAAGGCTAGCTAGATAATGTGAAGAGGCTTTTGAGGTAGTGAGTGTGTTTTGGATGAAAGGTTTGAGTGGTATATATATAGTGGTGAGTGGTTATAAGGATGAGAATGAGTAGTTTTTAAAGTTCTGGAGAGATCTGTTTTATTTGCTGATATAGGGTTTTTGGCTTGATGTCTAACTAACATTCATCGATGGATGCGCACAAAAGATATTGTTATAGGTGATGGACAGTGCTGCTCTGAGTTTTTTGTTTCACTTTTTTAATTGGTTTTTATTCTTACATATGCATGGAAATTATATGAGACCTATCCAAATGACAGATCGGTTCAGTAGGAAATGAAGCAAATCACATGTATAGATTAAAATGTCAAGCAAGTCATATTGATGTACTATACAAGTCTACAAAGTTTTCAAGAAGTGAAGATCTCAATAGTAGAAAAATGTGTGCTTTGCTATAATACAGCTAAAAAGTGTCTGAAACACTCACCCGAACTAGGGTCGGGTCGCCCGGCCCAAGCCATTACTCAAACCCGATAATTGAACCATGCCTAAATAACAGTCTGACACACCTATTTCAGCCTACAGAAAAACATACAGGTAATAAATGCGGAAGTGAAATCAAAATTTGAATTTCATAAATCATCTAATTAAAGTGATAAGTGTCCAAAAGTCTAAATTGCTTCAATCATCCCAAAAAGCTTCCAAATAAATCATACAACTTCCAAAATAATCCAAAATAGATAACGACGGTTCCAAACTACCCAAATAACATACTTAAAGTTACACCCCAAATTTATTATTCTCAAAAGCAAATAAATAGATAGCAAGAGCATGCAATTGCTCACAATGCAAGGAAAGACTTCAAGCGGGTGCCTTTCCTTTTTCACGAATTAATGCGGATGCGGATGTACTTAGAGAGTAATTAGTGGGGTGAGCTAATGAACCAACAGAGCTCAATAAGAAAGAAGACTCGCTTAAGCACTAAACATGAAAGTATTACCTAAAAAGCAAAACAATTCTACACATGTAGTAGTAAACCGAATTGTAAAGCATTTAATGGAAAGAAACGAAGACATGATTCTTGTTCACAAAAGGAGCTAGGTGTAAACAAGTTCCATATCCAATATCAATTAAAAGTAGATTCATTATTCAACAAACTAGGAAATGGACATTCTTTTGAAACCACATCATAAAAGGGAATTCACAAATTTGTAAATAAATATCATGCATTCATGCAACGAGGTCCAACAAAAGAGTTACCATAAGAACTAGTAATAAATATAAGTCATGGCTCCATTCAATGCATTCTAGCTAATAGTATGAATCCGGTGACCGAAACATTCACCTTCGAGATGATGTGAACTATTGGTGGTCACAATAGCCATTATGATCTCTATCTAGTTCCATCAAACCAATAGTGAGTGTTTCCAAGCCATCATCGATTGTGACCACTTGTGAACTTGATACATCGTGGCGCAGACCACTCTCTTTTTGGTAGTATTATAGCCACACCACTGCGATTCGTGGCGCGAACCACTCTCTGTTGGTAGGCACACTGCTACACCACCGCTACTCGTGGCACGAACCACTCTCTTTTGATGCGCATATAGCTCCATCATCCCTTTTGGATCGAATAACGAATTTGTTCACGTCACATGCATTTCATAGATAAACATATTCATGCCATTAACTAAATGAAACCCAATCCTAAGTCTTTCGATAAGAATATGAAATTTCTATTTATCTAATATTCAAACCATATTTAATGCATGAGCGAAGCTCCTCACTTACCTCGACTCGCCGCAACACCTATCACAAATCCCGGTATGCCCGGGGCCCGATGTGAACCTTCGCACGACACTATACAACCATAACTGTAACGACCCTAAAACCTAACTCATGTCACGTGTCATTTCAGGGTCGTACATAGGACCCAATTGTCGTGATATGCATGTCCAATTCTCGGGCGTCGACACCGAGGTATGCTCTTTTTGGTTTTCTATTTTTTTTGTACAAACACAACATGTGTAAACCATTAAATCTTCAAAAAGGAAACATAATGAAGAATATGAGGGGCGAGAGTTACTTTCTTGGTGGTGCCTCTTTGGGTTAGAAATCTCACAAATTCCAATCACCCCTTTTCACTCAAACGTGTTGATTTTGACCAAAAGAGGCTAGGTTTACAATTTGATTTTTATATTAGGGCTAGTTTGTTTTAGGGTTTGTGAAGTTACAAAACTGCCCCTCAGGCGGGTCTATAGAGTTTTGGTGTCGTTACAACATACCCGATTTTAAAGAACTTTCGTCCTCGAAATTAAATAATGTCATACCTTATAGTTCGAAAAGGAATGTAAAGTTCTCCATCATATATTCCTTATGCTCCCAAGTCAACTCTTGTTCTCCATGGAATTGCCACCGGACTTGCACCAACGAGACTTCTTTATTCCGAATTTTATGCACTTTTATGTCCATGATTTGAATCTGATGTTTGTCGTAGGACACGTCCTCCCTCAAATCGACTTGCCCCCAGTCAATCATCGGCAGATATTTGCTATGCGTCTTCCTCAACATAGAAACATGAAAAACATCATTAACTCCAGTTAACTGCGGTGGTAGCTCGAGGCGAAAAGTTGCATGTCCTATTCGTTTCTCGATCTTGAATGGTCCAATGAACATGGGAGATAACTTTCTCTTCGATCTGAATCGGTAATGCCCTTTTATTAGTGACACTTTGAATAGTACAAATTCTCCTTCCTCGAACACAACCTCTCGATGGTCCTTATCGATATATTTCTTTCTAGCAGCTTTGGGCGGTCTCTAATCGTTGCCTGAGCAGTTTTAACCTCTCGGTTTGGTCATGCACAAGTTTCGGGTCGATCAACATGGCATCTCCGACTTCGATCCAATAAACTGGAAATCTACACGGTCTCTCATAAATTGCCTCGAACAGTGTCATGCCAATACTTGCTTGAAAATTGTTGTTGTACACAAACGCGCACAACGGAATATACATCTCCCAACTCCTGCAGAAATTCAGCATACAAGCTCTGATCATATCCTTAAGTATCTGAATCAATCTCTCGATCTGCCTATCTGTTTGAGGGTGAAAGGTTGCACTGAGATTGAGTTGAGTCCCCATCCGGTGCTGAAACCTACTCCAAAACTGAGAAGTAAATCTCAAATCATGATTTGATACAATTGACACCAAGACTCCATGCAATCTAACGATCTCATCAACGTATATGCCCTAACTTGTATGTTGAATACTATATGAAAATAGGGACGATTTGAGCTGATTTAGTCAACCACCTAAATCGTATTATGACTTTTCTGAGTCGTCGGTAGCCCCGAAACAAAGTCAATGGCTATGTGTTCCCACTTCCACTACGAAATAAGTAACGGTTACAATAATCCCCCGACTTTCGGTGGTCCGCTTTCAGTTATTAACAAATCTGGCAATATATCCTGGATATAAGTACCGATGTCCACCATCATCCCTAGCCACCAATACATCATCTGCATCTCCTGATACATCTTGTTACCCCCAAGATGAACGGTGAACCGAAATCTGAACGCCTCCCGGAGTGAGTCATCTTTCAACTGTCTATGAAATGGTATCCACAATCTGTCTCAAGATCTCAACACTTCATCATCCGAAAGTGTCCAATCCACATCATCACCGCTATCTACAAGTGTCTTGTACTTCCCCTACTCTGAATCGGCTCTTTGACATTCGACCACTCTAAACACAACCACTGGCTCTGCTCTCATCTGAACTCGTGTCTAACCCTCTAAGATATTTGAGCCCACAACTGAGCCATCGGCGAGTACTCCCTGAAAATTCATTGCAATTTCGAACTTTGTCTCTAGTCGAACATGGCTTAGAGCATCTGCCACTACATTAGCCTTCCTTGAGTAATACTTGAGCGTGAAATCATAGTTTTTCGAGAGTTCCAACCATCTCCTCTGTCACATGTTCAACTTGTTCTGAGTGAATAAGTAATTCAGACTTTTGTGATCCAAGTAGACAGTGAATTTCTCCTCATACAAGTAATGCCTCCACAACTTCAAAGCAAACACAGGTGTCGTTAACTCTAAGTCATGCACTTGATAGTTCTTCTCTGGTTCATGATTTATATGGAGTGGGGAATGAACCCACCATTAGAATTGAGTTTAGAGGGCAATGAAGAGCCACCATTCCCATTCATTTGTGCAATTCCGTCCAAAGTCGAAGAAGCCATTGATGAAGAGTAAGATCTTGTCTACACATTATTAGAACAAATAGCTTCAAACAAGAAATTCAAGATGATAATGGGAGAACCAAACAAAGACTTGAGGCGCGTAATCGCTCTCTTTTATACAAGGTTTCTCTCTACCAGTCGAAACCACGTACACATAATGGGATTAATCAAAACTTGCCTTCAGGATACAATCAAGTCTTTAATGGTTGTTGGATGATGTGTGTGTAACACAACTCCAACCAAGAACACTATTTGAAGAACTTTTGAGAGAATAATGTTATGACTCAAGAACACACTTTGATTCAAAAATCTTTCATGTTTCAATGTTTCTCAATGTTTCAATGTGTTTTGTACTTACTAGAGTCATTTAATTTATAGAAAACTAAAAGACTTAGTGTATATCTACCAAGGAGTGAGTTACTTAGTGTCTACCCATCAAAGGGTGAGTTTTGGTGCGAATTGGTGTGAAGAAATGGACAAAATAAGTCCCAAAATACGTAACTTTTCGTTCTGGGCACTGTGTCGTCGACCCAGCACTTCAGCACCCAAAACAGTGTTTTTCCCGTGCCTAGCGTTGAGCTTCAGCGCCAGACACAGAACTTACAATTTTTACATGGGTCCACACGCTACGTCAACAAAGTTTGACTTTGGGTGTGACTTTAAACTGTCATTGTGACGGCCCTAGTACCACAACCAAAATTGGGCCCCGCTCGGCCTAGACTTACGTGGACCCCGAGTCAATCCTCGCGACATCAATGCAAGCATAGTCAGCCTTCTTAACCATATTTCATTAATTTTTGTAGGTTTTGTATTACTTATGTATATTATTTTTATCCCATGGGATATATGGGTTTTGTGAGATATTTTACGACATGGAGTATATGCAGGGTTTTCCACACTCTAGGTTGTCCTTACCGATTTGTGTAGAGTTGTTTAGATTTGTTTAATTTGAAATCGTTTTCGCATAAACTTTGATAACTTACAAATATGAATAACTTCGACTACTGTCAATTGACACGAAACTCGAGGTAAGGTCTTAACTACACATTTCCAAAATTAATTATTTTAAATTGTTCAATCTAAACATCACACAAAAACAGCATACCTCGGTGCCTACACCCGAGATTTGGACATACGGATCACGACGAGTGGATCCCTCATACGACTCTGACATGGCACGTGGCACGAGTTAGATTTTTAGAGTCATTACAGTCTTCCCAACTAAGAAAAAAAATATAAGGACGCGTGAATAAATAAAAGACTGTAAATAAATTAAAAACAATCGATACATAAATGTCCAAAAATGCAAACAGAGAAGCACAAGTAGTCCCGACAAATAAGTCAATTGAGTCTTGTCAAAACATCAAGACTCGGGTTCTAGGACTTGGTACACTCACAAGTCCTAAACCCACAAGATAGTGAGACTTTTTCGAATAGCCACGCTAAGACCTCACACCCCGTCAAAATCAGTAACTAGTGCAGTGCATCCCGAGGTCATGATGTTGACATGTTACCTCAGCCCGCCACTCCTTTCAATGACCACCGTTGACTCATTTGCCCTCGTACAACTCAATTAGAATGGAATTCCAATGATAGATATCAAAGCAATGAACAAAAATACTCAATAGCTTAAAATGAAATTGTTGTACAATTTCCTAGCTGGTTTACTTACCTCGATCCACACGCTTATTCCTAAACTATCCAGCCACCCAACACTTCAAAACGCGTTCTCGAACCTCCGTATCACTTCCTTAGATTTCCCAATATCATTTAATATCAATTCAAGTCCAATATCCTCGGTTTAAAACTCTTAAACCATACAAATACTACGACCAAAATACGCTCGGGAGCTATTTCTAAAAAGAATACTTTATAATAACTTCAAAGTATTATCAACTAGCCCACTAGAGTTACGGTTTTAACTCCGAAAACCTCATAATTTATCATGACAAGCAAAAAGAAATTTTTAGTACTCATGACGTACTTTCCATAAACTCCAAGAATACTCAAATCGGATCATAAACGGAGAAGTTACGAATTTTCTAATATGGCATGTCAACTTGACAAACTTTATTTATTTTCAACTAGAAGAATGTCTCCAAATCAATATTTTCACAATTAAATCCTCAAAACTCAATAATAAATGTCACGAAACCACTCGATACCAACAATAAAATATTTCCACAGCTCGTGGAGTCAAATATCAAGTATAAAACACCTCCAAAACAGTTATCAACCGAATTGCATTAATTCAAATCATCAAAACCCTAACCCACGTCGGTGAAATTTATCCCAAATTGACGCGAATCAATCTAATACACCAATTAACGACAAGTCTTCTATCGAAACCCTGCAAAATAAATTAAAAAATCGCAAGAATTCAAATTGAATCGAGGAAAAATGTCCGGCCTAAAGAATTTACGAAATTACGGGCTGAATACCTCATTTCTGCCGCGGAAACTTAGCTCGAATTGACCGTCTTGCGATCCTCTACGATTTTATGAAAAGAAATTGGACAAAAATAGGATGTCAAGAGCTCCGTGAGCAAAAACCCAAATCGAGGAGTTTAGGGATGAACGAATTGATCGTTCGTTCAATGGAAACCAAATGAGTTTTGATTTTCATTCATGTTTTATATATATTTATATATAAACTTAATTTCTTTTTATTTATTAATTCTCGAAATTCCTATTTTGACGTGTTTTGACTTTCGGTACTCGTTTTCGATCCCGTTTTCCACCAAATTGAACCAAACTCTCGAAAAAATAGTATATCTTCATTAAATGTCCAAAATACCTAACTCTCTCACAAACTTATTCTCTTGCCATATTTAACCAAGCTTACACCAAATTAAACTCAATCTCAACCTCGACTACTCCAACTCACACGAAACTTGAGGTAGGCTCTTACCTACACATTTTCGAAAATTAATTATTTTAAATTGTTCAATCTAAGCATCACACGGAAATAGTATACCTCGGTGTCTACACCCGAGATTTGGACATACGGATCATGACGAGTGGATCTCACATACGACTCTGACATAGCACGTGGCACGAGTTAGATTTTTAGAGTCGTTACAGTCATTTTAGCATCTTGTTTCAAATAAATATATTAACTGATCGGGAAATACTAAAATAACAATAATATATCACAATAAAATGTACAACAACTGATGTGACACTATATAAATGAGTAAGTGACTGGCATTAATCGTGAGATTTTTAAACAAATTATTCATTTCCTTAATTCTTGTACAAATACCAAATTATCGTGACCAATATTTGGAAACAGAGGAAGTATATCTTACTCATTGAAATTGTATAGGCACTTTAAGAAAATTGATGGTGATTGGAAAACAATTTCTGGTGATTTTAAATTTGATATATTGTTAGATTGAGATTTTCAAAGGATAATTTCGTTTCTTGGTATAGTGACCATTAATATGGTTATTATCAAAATGACCACTAGATCATTTTTATTTTATTGTATTTTATTGGGTACATCAGGAGTTAACTGGATCATAATTTTAATTATTCATGTATAACTAATGACATATTGATCTTGACATATTCTTGAAATTTTGATCAATATGTTTATAATTAACTAACTAGTACTACTTGTCAAATAAACTAAGAAAAATTTCTTCACTCCAACATGATTTTTTTTTTTCACCGTAGAAGCAAAAGAGCATTACAATATCAAATACCAAACATGTCGGGAGAATGCCAAATTATTCTCATTGAACACTAGCAAACTATATAGGTAACAGGTTACACATATAATTAAGTAACAAGTAGAGCAGCCGCTTTGATTGATCTCCTTATTATATATAATCTTCTCCCAAATCAAACTAAATACTCACTGGATTCTGCAAGAACATAACATAATGAAAAGAATGTAGTTAGTGAACATTTATGCATAATAATATAACTAGTTAATTTTAACTACTTCAGTAGTAGACTTAATAAAGATCGATACTCACGAATTGCAGTCGATGTTTTTGGAGATGGGGAAGGAGACGGGGGCGCCGCATTTGCTAGCGAGGGAACTCACTGCAGCATCCTTAATGTTCTGGTAGTGAGCAGCGGCTTGTTTGACACAGTTGCAAGCTTGGCGCTTATCCGCCGTGGTGGTCACCATTCCCTTAAGCGCCTTAACTCCATCGCAACATCCCCCGGCCGGCTCTGGCACTTGGCCTGTCAAGAAGGTGAGGCATGGCAAGAGTGACTTATCAACATCGACGCAGTTGACAGCCTGACTAGGCTCAACCATGAGTTGAACCATGGCTAGGACTACAGCAAGGACACAAATGATGGCCTTCTTCATTTTCGCTAGAGTAGTAAAATGTGGAAGGAATGCAAGGCTAGCTAGATAATGTGAAGAGGCTTTTGAGGTAGTGAGTGTGTTTTGGATGGAAGGTTTGAGTGATATATATATAGTGGTGAGTGGTAAGGATGAGAATGACTAGTTTTAAAGCCCTGGAGAGATCTGTTCTAGTTGCTGATATATGGTTTTTGGCTTCATATCTAACTAACATTCATCGATCGACGTGCACTAAATATATTGTTATAGATGACATTGCTGCTCTGAGCTTTCTGTTTCACTTTTTTTCAATTGGCTTTTATTCTCATCATATGGAAACCTTATGTGTATGGCTTGTCCAAATACATATCACTCCAGTAGCCATTAGTGATGAAGGGGCTCCTTTCTTTGTCTTAATAAGAGATTGAAACTTCAAATTGTCTAAACGTGTACCAAATCACATTGATGTACTAATAATTAAGTCTTTACAAAGATCCCAAGAGTGAAGATCTCAGATCCTCAATTGTAATTAAAAATTATGTTTTTTTAATGATTACATAAAGTAGCAAATTGAATAAACATGTATTTATATGTGATCTAGTACTAATTAATTTGATCGATTTTGCAGTGCATGCTTTTATCCTTAATTCATGAAATGTTTTTACAATGCATTCCCCAATTTTTTTTAGCTATGCCAATCATTATGAACAATATGTCTTTGTGAACATTTTTCCAAGTGCAAATTAACAATCGATGATGGCGCTTGCGGATATTGAAATCAAACCAAGATTAATTACCAGACATCAAAAAACGGGGAAGAGATTAGAGAAGTAACAAAATGCAGGTACAATCTTATCTATTTTTGAGTAACAAAATGCCAAATTCAGCTAAAGTAGAAGAAGCCAATAGCCTGCACTGCCACTGTAACTAATTAACTTCATGGCCTTCTGAACACCTTGATCATGCATGACCACTATATATATATATATATGCCCCTTATTAGACCTCCATTGTTGAACACAACAAACACAAACAAGTCCTAAAACACACATATACACTTGCATATATATTATTTTACATTTTAGTCTATAGCAAAGATGAAGAAGGCCATCATTTGTGTCCTTATAGTCCTAGCCATGGTTCAACTCCTGCTGGTTGAGCCTAGTCAGGCTGTCAACTGCGTCGATGTTGATAAGTCACTCTTGCCATGCCTCACTTTCTTGACAGGCCAAGTGCCAGAGCCGGCCGGGGGATGTTGCGATGGAGTTAAGGCACTGAAGGGAATGGTGACCACCACGGCGGATAAGCGCCAAGCTTGCAACTGTGTCAAACAAGCCGCTGCTCACTACCAGAACATTAAGGATGATGCAGTGAGTTCCCTCGCTGGTAAATGCGGCGCCCCCGTCTCCTTCCCCATCTCCAAAAACATCGACTGCAACTCGTGAGTTCCTCAACTAATTATATACGATGTATCAAATTAAGGAAAATGATATTTTGACATACTTTGGGCATTCGATACACAATAGTATAGATTTCATTGGGAAACGTGCCGCACATATTCCAATATAATCTAGACTATTGTGTATCCAATGTCTGTACCTATAGTATTTCAAAATATCATTGTCCTCGACTTAATTCTACATTTAGCTTTTGCTGCTCAATTAACATGTAGCATGTATGTACATATGTACGTTTGTATGTTAACATCATTAATTTTCTCTGTTTAATTTGATTGCAGGATTCAGTGAGTTATGGAGCTTTAATTTGATGAAGGGATGCATGCAATAAGAGCTATAGCCAACTAAAGGAGAGCATATATATATGGACTATGGAGTTGTGTCGATCTAAGTATTATATATGTTTTGTAGTAGTACTGGAAGTTTGGTGAAAAAAAAAATAATAAATAGAGAGAGAGGCCTTTTCATTCCTTTGTTGGAATAGGTTGCATGGTTTCTCTTAATCCTAAATGAATGAAAAGAAATATAATTAATTAGTCTCCTTCTCGTTATAATTATTTTTAAGGAGCCATCAAGGCCACAACTTATATATCTCTGATGACATCTCGAACCCTTAATTTGCTCCGAAAGGTTTTAGTATCAAACAATTGATGGAGTAATTGCTCCCACAACTTACCTTATTATTAATATATGTAGTACAAATTAGTACGAACTTATTTAGCTAATTCCTATAAAGAGAGCCTTTGTTGAAGATGTGTAGACCGAAAATAATTAAGTCTTACATTGGCAGGGACGAAGCTAGCATTAAGGGAGGGGGACTTTTGAAGTAAAACCCATGCATGCACCAATGAGTAATAGTAGCTAATGCAAATCGGATTAATGAAATAAATAAACTAAAATTAAATGCTAAATCGCTCTTATTCTATGAAGATCAATTTTAGATATAGAAACATTTTTCAAACTTTTTAGTATAGTAAGCTTTTTTTAAAAAATAAAAATAAAAAATAGTAAGTAGGAAGAACACACGTCTATCTGCCCCCAAACTATTGCCCGCCCGATTAGTTGGAAAATCAAATATCTATAACATTTTTTGACTTTTATTTGTTCTAACAAATGTGTCAAATTAATAAATAAAAAACCATTAATTGCTTACTTAAAAAAAATATTAATTGATTAATTTCCATTTTTAACCCTAGCTAGTCTATCTGCTCTATCACAACAGTAATCGCTTCTTTTCCTATAATATCTATATGATAAATTAAATGAAGTCATTTACACGATGATAGTTCGGTATCATTGTAATTTTTTTTTTTAATAACCAATCATTTTTTTAATGGAGATTTAAATGTGCCTCGAAATACGCAAAAATCGGAATATCCAACGCTTCATCGAGTGCGTTCCATTCTATCCAAGCCAAGCCCTTTCGTTCTTAAAAATGTAACATCATCTACGCACATGCTCTTCGTTGTTGTCAGATGATCCTCGAATCAAGTATATCACGTCGATCGAGGCAAGTCAGGCATCAAACAATGTGATTGTAGCACAACTCAGTACACAAGCGTCGTAGATGAACTTCTTAAACCGTTAGAGAAGTAAGAACCACGTGGACATCCGTCGCTATCTCAACTCCCTCTAGAAAAATTTACGCGTACATTACTATGACATTCTAATGCACATCTCGCTCTGATATCCGTGCGATTAACCTCGAGTTGCTATTTATAAGCATCTTAAGGCACGTCGCACGGCTTTCGGAATGAGATGTGCGTTCTGACGTGCCATTGTAATGTACGCCTAGCAGTCCCTCTCGCTCTAGCCTTCTAGCTTCCCATTCTTTCCATATTTGATTCACATTTCTGTTACTCTCTCTCTCTCTTCGCGACGATCGGCGAACTTTTTAATCTTCAATTCCTTCGCTCTCTCTCCACAACACCGACTCTCTCAATCTCTCCGATCGAGCATCTCCTCCCGCTCGATCAACCTCGATTTTGAATATCCGAATGTCATCTCGATCGCATCGATCGCTCAGGTGATCAATCGTGGTTTGCTATGGTCGTTGTTGGTGTTGTTGTTACTGTCGGTTTTTGTCGAATATATGTTTGCGGTTGATGCGATTCATCAGTTGAGAATCGCTCGTCGATCGGATCGATGAGTGTTCCGGCTTTGTTGCTAATTTTACGGTTGCATTGGTTGAGAAAGTTTAATTGTGTTTGTGAATGTTGTTGTTCATGTTTTATTGCGTTGGCGATTCATGTCTAGGTTTTGGTTTTTGTTAGATGTTCCTTGTTGAATAGGGAGAGATCGTCGCTTCGTTCTCGTCTTTTCGCGGTTTTAGTCCAAAATGTTTTCTTGGAGAGTTCTTTGTGTTAGACAATGAAAATTAAAGCTAAAGATCCTTAGATTTTGCTGGGTAATATGCAGTAGACATTGGTATGTATTCGACGAAAAGGTTA
Organism: Stephania yunnanensis; assembly: GCA_039657365.1. NCBI lineage: Eukaryota > Viridiplantae > Streptophyta > Magnoliopsida > Ranunculales > Menispermaceae > Stephania > Stephania yunnanensis. The sequence goes on along the minus strand of CM077583.1, from coordinate 6,105,014 downwards.
GTTTTACTTTGATTTTGTCTTTGCCTTTTCTCCTATTTTGTTGTAGTGTTCTTATTTTTGGAATCAGTTGGTTTTATATCAAGGCTAAAATAATATCCCCTGTTTGTTTGTTGACATTCTTATTTGGGTTTTTTTTAGTACAAGTTCATTTCTTAAGAGTTTCTAGTGTGCTTTGTTCTTATTTGGTTTATCAAGGCTAAAATATCCTTCTTTATATGATTCTCTTTCGTTTGGATTTAGTTTTTGTTTTGTTCTAGGTTTAGTTTATGTTTAATTTAGGCTTTGTCTTCTCAAGCGGATATTTCGCCAAATTGAGGTAGTTGTTTCTCTTTTGTGGATTATGCTAGTTTCGGGCTTCAATACGCAATGTAGTATCTATTGCATTTCCGTGTTGAAATGTTGTAATAGGTTGGCTTGCCATTTTGGTTATGAACGATCAATGTGTCTTTTTAGGTTTCAAAAAAAAAGTTTCGACTGTGTGGTATCATATTGGATTGAGATTACGCTAAATCGGGGGTGCGTAATTTGAGAAAAAAAAAATAGTATCACATTGTTGAGTGTATATGTTTAAAAAATAGTATCACATTGTTGAGTGTATCATGTAAAGCTCATTATTTTCTTGTCTTACAGGTCTCACCTAATTAATCACACAGTTTAGATCACCTTTAATATTGCTAGAATAGAGCTATCAGCCTAGCACCAGCAATGGAAACCTTCTGTAAAGGCTCTTATTGATTTGTGTGTGGCATTCTCACATATGTTTTTCTTGCACAATTAGTTGTTATTGTTATGATGGTTATGCTTGCATTTTTTTTTTTCTTGCAAGATTTTTGAGTTATATGGAAGTTGAAAGTATTCTTAACATTTTTGACAGTGTTTTTCTGCTATGTGAAAAAAATAAGAAGTGTTTAAGGAAGGGATAATTGATGTAAAAAGTTTTTGCAAAAGCTTATTAATCTAATGTAAAAGTAAAGATTCTTCATATGTTGGGAAGGAAATGTTTCTAAAAGGTGATACTTCGACATTTTCTTGGTGGAAAAAACCCTATAAACCTATTGTTCCCCGTGTGCCTCCCAATGTAAGGTTCGTGATTTAAGACTAAAAACCAACCCCAAATTAGTTGGGGTCGCCTACATGGAGCAAACTCTTCCATTACACTCAGTTTAGTGCAATTGATGGTGTGCTTTTCAAATATTTTAAATCACTTCAAATCAACATGTCCCAAGTTAGCTTCAGTGTACCCCTACATCTTCGAATTTCTTCGGTTTTTATTGAGTCGAGTTTTCTAGTGGAGACATTTGCAGGCCGTCTTTGGAGTTAAGACTAAAAATCACAAAAAAGAAAATACGAAGGCCCTTAGACCAGGCTAAAGTAGTGCTTGCTGAGTTATTTCATGGATGTGGTTTTGTTGTGCTCAAAGAGTGTCGTGCCTTTCGTTATTATATATGGCAGCATAGTTACATATTCACAATTTTCTTATTATTACAGGTGATCTTTGACATTTCTTTGGAGCTCTAGATTTTTCAGCATTGTTGCATATGCAACAGTTCTCTTAACTTAATGATATGGAAAATAAACCTCAAATTGGCGAAGATGCCAATTGCTTGCAGACAACTTCTGCTGGTGGTAACTGTAACTCCTTAGATCAAGGTAAACAAACAAGAAGGTGCATTTTTTTTTTTATCATTTTCATGATGATTTATGCATGCTGAATAATTTTTGTCACGCGCAATCTATTGCAGGGGCAGTTACGAATAGCATGTCTTCCTCACTGGATGACCAAGGGAAGGTTTCCTTGGTTTACTCATCTCAAGCATCTCAGGGTATTCAAAGTTCTATAGCCTCCCCTGGTCTTAATCCCATGAGTCTGCCATCCATGTCACCACCTTTAACAAACTTGGCATGTGCCGCAACAAATGTCGTTGGTCCAAGTTATCTCTTGGACAATGTTTCAGGAGTTTCACATAATTCAGTTGGTCATGGCCCCAGACACTATACACCGTGTATTGTTTCGAGTTCACAAAGGCAGATGCAAGGAACGCCATTGTCGTTGCACACCATATCACAACAGCAGCAGCAATTTACGCAGAAGGCTCCACAATATATGTACCAGCTGGAAAATCATGTAATGAAGCAGAATGGCCATGGAAATATGCAGCCTTCAACTGCGCAATCCCATATCCATCAGACTCGCAACCACCAGCAGACTCAACTACAATCTTCTCTGCAGTCCCTCATTCATAAGTCTTCCGGTTCCCAAACAAGCCCATCCGCTCTTCCGCAGGGACAAACTTCTTTTATGCAATCATCTCCTCAGTCTTCTGTTCAACAATTCAAACCATCTGCGCTTCAGCAACCCCCACAAGCAATGATCAGGCAACATCAACAGTCACAACAATCTTTGCACCAACAGAAATCACCAACGACTCTGCAGTCAGCGTTAGCTTCACAGCAAAACCAACGGAGAATGGTGAAGAAAACTAATGAAACAGCCATATATCAGAATCAGGCATTCGGGCAATCTAACAATGTTTCCAATATGCGGCACCAGCAAGAACAACAATGGATATCAGGTCAGAAAAATAATCTGCAACAGCTGCAGTGAAAATTTCTAGTTTTGTCAAATGAAATTATAAATTTTCATGAAAATAAATTGGCCAACAAAGTAATGTTTCAGGTGCAAAACAGCAACAGTTGCTTGGACCCCAACATGAGGCTTCAATTTCAAACATGTCATTGCAGCAACAAATGCAGCAGGCAACATCAACTTGTTTTCCAACTCCCGGACCACAGTCACAATCCAATGCGTCTCAGCGGCAACTTGTGTCACAGCTTCAGATGCAACCGGCACATTTGCAGCAGCATTTCGATCAAATGAATCCAATCGCTCTACAAAGAGATGTGCATCAATGGGGTCACAAATCAAGTGCTTTCTTTGAATCTGAAAATGAAATGGAGCGGCAGAAGCAGCTACTCCCGTCACAGAAATTCTCTTCCAAGGCATCATCAAGTACCTTCTTGCACTTTTGTATTTACTTCTTGCTTCCCAGTTTTTACCTTATGCTATCATTGTTGATGTGAAGCATCTAGTACGTCGTCTTACCATTATATATATTTGTTAGCTCTTTAAATATTCCTCAAGTAATTAATGACATGAAGTTTCTCTTCTTCTTCTTTTTTTCTTCTTACCTCAATTCCTTCTTCTTTCATTGATTTTTTTTTTTTTTTTGATTTATCATGTTCATACTTTAACAATGAGAATGATAGAAAATTGTGAAATAGAAAAGAAATGGAACTTCTTAAGCCATTGCTATAGAATTGATTGATGCGAAAGAGGGACGCAATAATTCAAATGCTATGTATCATCTTGTTCTCGAATGTAGATCTGTTTCCCTGAATCCAAACAAGGTATAACAGTAAGATTATTGTAGTTTTGCCAAAATTTAAAACTGGATCTGAGATCTAAGATTTTAAGTTCAGCTAGACAAAACAACTTTCTCATCATTGGATGACAAAGCCTGCATGTCTGATTGGATATGGAAGCTAATATATGTGCAATGTTTTAATGCTGATTATTACTTTTGTTCCTAGATTACTTTCATCTGGCCTAGAAATCTGTATCATCCATCTAACGTCAATCTTCTACGTGTCTTTTGCAGCATCAATAAATAATGCAGCTTTGACAGCACTAACAAATACAATTGATGGGGCTGAGGAAGTCAATGAAAGGGTGATTTTCTCATTATATTTTATTCTCTTTTCATATTTTTTGCATTTATACAAAATCGGCCTACAAATGCCCCAACTAGAAAACTTGACTCAATAGAAACTGTAGAAATTTGACGAAATAGGGGCAGACCAAAGTTAACATGGGATGCATTAATTAGGAGGGTTTTGAATGGTTTGAAAAGCTCACCAGCAATTGCACTTAATCGAGTACAATAGAAAAGTTTGATCCATTTAGCCGACCCCAATTAATTTGAGACTGAGGCTATGTTGTTGTTGTATTTTATGCACTTATAATCCTTTGCAGCTTAGCACATCATCATCATCATCATCATCATCATCATCATCATCATCATCATCATCATCACCGTTTTCAATTGCTTCATTATAGTTTGCCAACAAAAAATTGCATTGTTAGAAAGGTTTCTTAATGCGTCATTGTATGTGAAATTAGTTTCCTTAGTATAACCTTCATTTAAATTACTACTTCATCTTTTAATCGAACTTTAATGATATGCTTAAGTTTCTCATGTTCTTTTTAGATTATTGAACAATGCACAATGAAATCAATTTCATCTGGTTTATTCAAAGTCAAACAAGATAATGTTCCCCTTATTCAATTTGTGTTTTTTATGAAAATGTAAATGCATGAGCCTATTACGTACACAGTTGGGTGAAATTAAATACAATGACTTAGTAGCTTTTGGTTAAGTTGGTTTATGATGAGTTTTTGAGTTATGGTCATTTCTAAATAATATATCCAAAAAAAAAAAGATGCTGGGTTTTTTGGCTATTCTTTTTATTGGTGAAGCCAAATCCTAAGAGATCTATCTTTTTATATATTCTCGAATCTCTTCTGCCTTTTAGCTAAATTAAATTAATTAATGAAAAACCGTTGATAACCTATAACATTTACTTTCATAAAAGCATAGCTGGCCTAATTGCAATCCTATAAAATTTTCTTGTTGTCTTGGTAAGGATATTTCAATCACACTTTGCACTCCTCCACTCCATCTTAATGTTGGAAATTCTACTTCTCCTAGTTTTACCACTCCTTCATCTTGATGCTTAATATTTTATAAACTCAAAATGCATGTATTAGTCTTCGTCCTAAACTTAAAGGCTTTAGGTTCTATGTAACCTGAATGTTATACTATTTGAAAAACTGTTTTTGTTCTCTTCTTCATGGAAATACTGCAGTTATTTTCTGATAAGATTGTTTCCTTTCTTGTCTGTTGGAAATTTTGGATAGTTGTCCTCTAATAGGCTCATCTTTTCTTAATGTTGAGCCCCTTGTATGCATGCAATTCATGTTTTCCATTCATGTTTCTGAATGATGCTTGCATGGTTTCTAGAATCAACTTAAAAAATGAAGCTTGTCACTCAATTAATATACAAATTTGAATATGATGACGATCTTCTTTTTTTTGCAGATTAAGACAATGAAAGCAATGTACTTGCCTACTTTAGCTGAGATATGGAAATTTGTTTGCAATTGCTTGCAGGTACTTTGTAATTTGTGTTCTGTTAATATTGATGATAGAGCAAATATTAAGTTCCGCGTTGTTTATCGTTTTAAGCTTCACGAATATTTACTTTCCCTATTTACTTCTCTGCTTACTTTGTTTCTTTGTTGCATTTCATGTTTTTGCTGTCTAGACGGGTGGAGTAAAGCCAGAACAAAGTGAAAAATTGAAAAGTTGCAAAGCCCAGCTGGAGTGTTGTCATCAATTCTTGAATAAGCTTGAAAGCAATACTGCAACCAGTGTCAACTTAGATAATGTCGAGCATAGGATCGTTAAGTTCATAAATGGATTTAAGTACAACAGATCTGCTATGTTACAGCAGCAAGGAAAGCAACATCTACAGCAAACTCAAATGTTGTATCATGAAAGCCAGATGAACCCTCCCATGCAACGTAGAAGTTTCAATTCCGTTGTAACAGCAACACAACCGTCTAATCCGAGCATGCACCATGACTCTACTCCTCCATCAATTCATTCAGGCATTCCAGCTCCCCAACCTGAAATGATCAATGCACTTCAGCCTGATTCTAGTTTGCAGCTGCAGCAAAGCGCTGCAAGACCTATTCCCACAGTTACCATGAATGCTAATCAACAGGCCCAAATGAATATGGTATCGCAGAATGGTTCGATCGAATTGCAGCCTAAGATTAATCTCCTGCAACAAAATTCTAATATGTTTTTTAACCAGCAACTGAGGCAACAAGAACATCAAGTGATGCTTGCACACCATCTAAAGCAGCAACTACAAAGTAATCACATGTCCAATCTAGTGATGCAGCAACAGGAGCAGCAGGCAGTGCTCCAGCGCCACCAGAAAAATATGCAAATACAGAATCAACAGCAGCAAAGACACCAACAACAGAAGCTTCCACCGTGGAATCAGCCGCAGTCACACCAGATGTCGCAGCTTCACCAGACCAATGAAGTCGGAGATTATAAAACAATACAAGGAATAAGTGCTAAATCAGGGAAGGTTCCTTATAACTCACCCAGCCTGCAGCCGGCGCATGAACATGTACTAAAAACATCTCCATATCCTGTTTCTTCTCCTAGACCAGCTCAAGCTGCGTCTCCCCAAGTATCCCAGCATTCTTCCCCTCAAACTGACCAACAGAATTTAGTTTCATGTCTTTCAAGGGCTGGGACACCATTGCAATCGACAAACTCATCGATCATTGCACTTTCTCCCTCCACTTCCTTGGCCCAATCACCTGCACAAGGAGATCGTGAAAAACCAAGTTCTGCCGTGTCTTCACATTCAAATGCTGGAAGTACTGTTGATCAACAAGCAGTTTCATTAGCTAAACCCCATTCGGCCGTCATTAGTACTCCTGGGATATCGGCCTCCCCCTTGCTCGCAGAATCTACAGCAACAGACAATAATCAGTTTTCTGCACCAACAATTGTCTCTGGAGAATCATGTAAAACGGAGCAACCTCATGAACGTTTGCTCAAAGTGGTTAGTTAAATCTTACCTGCCTTGTTTTTCCTCGATTGAGTAAGAATTATCTTTTCAGTGAAATCTAGTCTATATGCTACAACTTTAGTTTCCTGACATGTTCTTCAGATAAAGTCCATTGCGCCCAAAGCATTTGGCAGCTCCATTGGCGACGCTGATTCAGTTCTATGCACTGTCGACACAATGGACAGATCAATGCAGGACAATGATTGCAGTATGTTTTTTGGTGAGAGTTTGGTGGGTGTTACCAAACATTCTTCTCTATCAAAAAGGGTTGTGGCAGATGATGAAATCGTTGCTAGAAAGAAAATGAAGTGCCGGTCATTTGCAGTGAGATCAAACGTTGTATCATCGGATGATTGCATAGAAGACAGACAAAAGCATTTGGATGGTCATGAAATTCAGGACCTGGGGTCAAGTGCAGAATCTAAGGTAAGGGTTCTAATGCTCAATAATGCAATGTATTACTTGGCGTGTCTTTTGATGAATTTCCACGGCACCATAGAAAAGAGTAAGATTCAAAGTTTTGCGCTATTGTAATCTACTGGAAACACAAGATCCAACTTTTAGATCAGCATCGAATTGGCCTTTTTTTGGGTAAAAGACTACTTACTAGTCTTCTGTGCTCAATACACAGCTAAATCTCCATGATTTCCTATGTCATGTGGTTGTTTGATGCGACAATACTTGGTGGATTTTAATTTTGCTAGAATGTTAAGATGGCTACTGATTCTAGTAGTTTGACTGCTTTGTTTTTCGTCTTGCTTCTCAGTCTCTAATTATTCGAGGATTAATTTTGTTATTAGTAGCTTTTTTTTTCCTTCCAACGTTAATAATGTTCAGATTTTTTTTTATTTTTTTTTGAGGAAAAAATTTGACACTGCTATTTTTTTTTCAGACCATTATATGCATGGACCATACCATAGTCATCTAAAAAAAACTTTCAATCGAAGACCTAAGACTCTTAAGTACAGATAGCGGTGTTTCACCGACTTAGGAGGCTATCATTAGAGAGTGGTTAGTGTTAGAATTGATCTCGCTGACAATTTCTTCGGATATTCAACAATGCTAGAAAGAACAGTCCTGGCTGAGAAAATAGGTGCATGAAGCCTTCGTTTTGGAAATAAAAACATATAATATGTTAATAAAGAACTTAAGGGCCTAGGTTGTCTAGAACTGACCAAGAGATTTTAGCTGGAAACTTGTTTTGCAGTGCTGCTAGAGAATTAGCGTGATGACTGAGGAAAGTCCATATTATTGAATTATTAATGACACTGACATGCAACGGATTTTCTGCATGAGAACATTTGGATTACAAGTAGCCACCATTTCAAAGCAACAAGAATGTTTACTTATTTTTTTTCTGTATTGTGTAGATTGGTTTTTCGTATGAAGTTCGACTCATTTTTAAAACCTCCTACCTCAAGTGGCATTTCTCTTTCGATCTTTATATTTTCTGATGTTCTGAACGGCTCTGCCGGTGAGAAGATGTCCTTGTACTCGATAAAAATTGCATGTACAGTGGAGAAAAAACTAATAGAATCTGTCAGGATTCAGGTCCTTGTCCTCCTTGTATGTTTGGTTTTCTTTCTGTAAGAATGCAAACTAAATGGCTGTCTATGCATTTTCTGAACTTTTTTAGTTGGGAATAACGCCTACGTTTCAGGTTAATCGTGTAATGCTGGAAGAAATCAAGGAGATAAACCGGAAACTACTAACAACTGTGGTTGAAATCAGTGACAACGATGACAAGGTGATTTCAACCTGTGCTGCCGCCCAAGGTGGTGTAGGAACCATTGTCAGATGTTCCTTCAGAGCGATGGCCCTCTGTCCAGACTCGAAATTACATCACACCTCATCTCAGATGGTGAATTATTTAACCACCAAAACTTACTGCACTAACATTTAAGGCCCATTTTTTATCTGATTACAAGTGGTTTCCGTGGTTTCACAGATGCCAGTTCTACCTGTGCAGCTTCTTGTTTCGACGAATTATCCAAATTGTTCTCCTGTGTTCTTAGATAACTGCCCTGTCAATCTGAGGTAAGGGAAGGCTGAATTTTATTTTCATTACAAGATTCACTGCTTTTACTTTCCTTAGTTTATTTCCTTTTTTTCTGATTATTATCTTGAAAGGTTGGACCCCCTAACATTTGTAATCATATATCGGTACATCAGCAAGGAGTATGATGTTATGTTCATGAAAGCAAAATCTTGGTTCAGTAGATCCCTTCGTTGCCTTACACAACCTATGTCGCTCGAGGAGATGGCCAAGAGTTGGGATGCTTGTGCCAGTGCAGCTATGAAGGAGCACGCACAGCGTAATGGAGGAGGAAGCTTCAGCTCAAGATATGGTACTTGGCAAAACTGTGTGAATACAATGTGATCATCTTTCAAGCTCAGATTCCTATCAAGGAAGGAACTGCGCGCTTCAGCGGTAATGGCGCTGCAATAGATAACTATTTTTTTATTTTATTTTTTTCTATGGCTTCATTACATCTTCTCAGTATCCAAATGAACACTGAATTATATAATAATCATACCGAAAAATTATTTTTCTCTTGAAGCAGATTGAATTGCAAGCATTTTGTACAATTCAGACAGCAGTGGCCGAATCGGCATCAAAGACTTCTATTTATTTTTTTTATTTTTATTTTTCCGGAGATGAAAAGCGAATAAAGATTGCTAATGTTTGAGAGGCTAAGAATATAATAATTCATCCATGCTGACAGAAGTCAGCTTGTCTTGAAGGTGACTGAGCTTCCATGCATTTGAGGATATAGCACTTTAAGAATAAAGTGGCCATATTGGCCTTTCAGACTTATTTTTTGTAGGTGTGCAAATAAAGGTGTCAATGTTGAATTTTTTGGATTCATTCGGTTAACAAAGTTGATAACTTTGTAAGTTGTTTTCATATTCGATGTTATCAACAACATTTAGTTGGTACATGGATCAAATTACTTTTTCATTAAGCTCCATTTAGTGCCTTACATATTTGTTGTTATAGATAATAGGATTAAATCTTCAAGAATATTATCACTGCATCAATTCTAGTGGGAGAGCAATCATATACATAATAGAAGTTATTCAAGTGAAATCAAAATTTAAAAAGACATGCCAACATTTTATGGACAAAAAACTTTACCTTGAAAAGATTTTTTTTTCCCCTAGATGCCACGTTCTATTTTCATAATGTCCAAACAACATTGAGACACTTGAAACCGAAGTCCACAACATGCAATTATATATTCTCCGTAACCACACGAATATATAGTTGAAACTTAGGTAGTTCTGAGAACCACGACAAAATAAGCCAAATCGAAACTTCGCAAAGCCAACTACACAAAAGTTTTCCAACATCCTCTAAATTTGAATTGTTAGGGGTGGATGGATCTGAAATATAGTCCATGTCAGTTAAGTAAGAGTTCGTACAGAATTATATAACTATAAATCTCTCCCGAAATTGTATCAAGTCTTTTGAAGTAAAACCCCACATAAGTGAGTTTTTTATTCAATGTGGAGATTGTTGGGGATGTATGGACTGAAATACAGTCCCACATATCGATTAAGTAAAACTTTATAAAGAAGGATATGCATGTGGATCTTTGAAGTAAAATGTATCTGTACTATGCGGTCGCAGGTGGACCCAACTGGAAGCCGATTGTTGTCCCTTAATTAATTAGTGACTAGAGTTCGAGTCCTGGGAATGAAAACACCAATGTTAGGAGCTCCCCACCTATACGACACACGACAAACTCATAGTAGTCGGATATTCTGAATTTCAAGTGGTTTAGACCAAAAAAAAAAAAAAAAAAAAACTTAGGATCTAATTTAGTATTTTCATATAGGAGAATGATAAAATAATACACTTGAGCCGCACACTTTATTTTTTAGCCATTTATGATTCTTTCTTGTATCTCAAAGTGTGAGCCCTATATCTGACAAAATACCATAAATAGCTGAAAAATAAAGCCTAAGCCCTGTGTTATTTTATCATTTTCCTTTCATGTAAACCCAAAACATTGGTTACTCCAAATCTGATCTCTAGTTCTCTTTGCAACACAACACAACACAACACAACACAATCACACTCACCTGAATCAAAACTACCAACCAACTTGATTTGAACTTCAAAACAAAGTCCCTTTCACTCTCTCTCTCTCACACTCACACACTTCCTCTCCCAAATCTTCACTCGCACTCTTCCATCTCTCTCTCTCTCTCTCTCTAAAACCACCATGAATTCCATCCCAACACACCCAATTCACCTCTCCAGATCATGAACCAATTACTTGCCCTAGCAGCTGTAGCAGCCATGCCTTCCTCCCCCAAATCCTTCCACTCTCGCCCCTCCCACCAACTCCCCCTCACTCGCAGATCGTGGTTCCTCATCTTCTGCGTCCTTTTCGGCCTTGCCGGCTTCCTCTTCGGCTCCGTCGCCGTCTTCAGGGGTTCCGATTCTGGCTATGCCTGTAAGGACTACAAACCTAGGTCGGTCTCGGTTGTGTGGGAGAGAGGGAGAGTTGGTGGTGTGGAGAGCGGTGGTGAGATTGGGTTGGATGGGGATCGGATCGCGAAGCGTCATAAGGTTATGGGCTTTGTGGGGATTCAGACTGGGTTCGATTCCGTTGGCCGCCGCAGATCGTTGCGGTCCACTTGGATGCCGTCCGATCGCCTAGGGCTTCAACGGTGAGTGTTTAGAATTTGTGGTGATTTTTAGTTCTGGAAATGAATGCGTGGTAAAATTTGTAAAGATAGAATAAGAAATACATAATTTAAAGAAAAGTGGGAGTAGCACCGATTGACTTAAAAATTAGGGAAGGGCGGTTGCGGAGGTTTGGACATTGCTAAATACAGCCTACAAATGCCCTCACTAGAAAACTTGACTCAATAGAAATTGAAGAAATTCAACGAGATAAGGGTTTATTGAAGTTAACTTGGGATGCATTAAATCGAGCACAATAGAAGAGTTTGAAATATGTAGTCGACCCCAATTAATTTGGACTGAGGCAATGTTGTTGTTAGACTGCTTTCCTGATATAAATGTAGAGAGTTTTTTGGGAAGAGAGATTAGATTTTGATTTCCCGGATAGTATACAAGTTTGATGATTTGAAATGAAGACCACGTAAAGGTCAAATTTTGATAAAGAATTAAAGGCACAACTTGATCTGAAATCGGGGGGAGTGTAGAGGCATAGAGGTGATGATGAGGAAAACTTTCGAATTATATATACAAAATGGCTTTCAATGCTAGTTGTGCTTAGGGTTTGATTCTAATATGGTATGTAATGTTTGGCAATCTTAGATTGCATGGCTCTTTCCCTCATTTGACATGCTGATGCTTTAATTACAATTTACAAATGATATATTGAATATTAGCATATCATTGAATAGTTGGATAGAGCTCTGTTATTTTGCTTTGATAAAATTAGGAGTCTATGATCCTCCTAATAGTTCGGAATTTGTACAATATACATTTTGTCTTGAAATTTACCTGAGTTAATTCATAGCAAAAATTACTGAATTTGCTTATGAATCTAGCTATAAAATTGTGCACAGAACATTGTCACTCTTCTGAATTATGAAAAATTTGAAATGACCCGCAGTTTGGAAGAATCGACTGGTTTGGCTTTCAGATTTGTGATTGGTAGAAGCGGTGACAGATCAAAGATGTTAGCACTCAAAAAAGAGGTTGCAGAATACGATGATTTCCTGCTCTTAGATATTCAGGAGCAGTATAGCAAACTCCCCTATAAGACGTAAGTCTAAGCTAAATTTTACCCTTTTGAGGAAAAAAAAAAGGAAGAAGAAACGAAGCTATTTATGAGCATTTGTTCATTTACCAGCCCATTTCATATTGTCATCTTATGGGTTTGTTTCTTTTTTCTTTCTTTCTTTTTTTTTTTTTTTCAGGCTAGCTTTCTTTAAAGCGGCTTATGAACTTTTTGATTCTGAGTTTTATGTCAAAGCTGACGATGACATTTATTTGAGGCCAGGTTAGTTTCTAACTTTTTGTTTTTAATATTTTAATTTTGTGCACATGCTTTTATTTATGGAACTTTTCAAATGAAATTGGTTTAGAAATAAAATCCCAGTGACTGAATTCTAGCATTGTCTTCTATTGATAGATCGTCTTTCTCTACTCTTGGCAAAGGAGCGTTCCCACACACAAACTTATATTGGCTGCATGAAAAAGGGTCGAGTTTTTACTGATCCAAAACTAAAATGGTTAGTCCGTAATATGTCCTTTTTTCAGTTTGAGTGTAATTTGTATTCTTTATAATATTTACTAACAGATAAACCTTACTTTTTCATGTTCCTCTATTTTAATGCTTTATAACTGTTGGTACGTATTCCCTCTTTACATTGATTGTCATTGGTTTGTGTTTGGTGCAGGTACGAACCTCTTTCAGATTTGCTTGGAAATGAATACTTTCTTCATGCATATGGTCCCATATACGCTCTTTCTGCAGATGTTGTAGCAAGCTTGGTGGCTTTACGAAACAATAGGTAAGCTTTAATTTTCCAAATCTTACATGCATTCTGTCAAACATATTAGTAGTGCATGGCGAATCCACTTATTAAGGAGTAAATAACTTCTAGGAAATTATTGCTTTCTTCATGCACAGAATATGCCATTAAATTTTATTGAAGAACTTTGTGGAACTTAGTCAGCAGTACTAGTTTGCATTTGGTTCCCATTATGTGATTCCAGTACGTCTTGTGAATTGCAATTATGAACATCGGGAATGTTTAGACGTAGTGTCTAGAAAATTTTAATTCATATTTTGTGAATCATATATGAAATTTATGGGGAATATTGATATCTTGAAATATCCATGGCCTTCAAACGATGCTTGCATTCACCGAAGGAAATCATGTAGAGACCTGCCTTATTTCAGTTACATGCGAAGTGCTTACATAAACTCGGATAATATATATATATATATTGGTTTCATATGATTATATCTTTAGATTTATGTTATTCCCATCTCACAATGGAAAAACTCAAATGTGCTCCATGCTGAAGTGACTTACAAGTTATGGGTGAATTATATATGACCAATGGTTAATATTGGAGAAGCTTCTGTTGAGGAGTTTTAATTTGGTTTCTATCAATAGTTTTGTTCCTGAATGGTACATTAACAACTAATTATATTATCATCTCAAGTTTTAAAGAAATGATTGGCGTTGTGAGTAATTGTCCCTTTTCACGAGTTTGTTCCTTTAGTTCTTTTCCTATTGTATGACAAAAATCAAATTATGTCTTTATTACAGCTTCAGGATGTTCAGCAATGAGGATGTCACTATTGGTGCATGGATGCTTGCAATGAATATTAATCATGAGAACAATAGAGCACTATGCGAACCGGAATGTACACCATCATCCATTGCTGTGTGGGATATTCCAAAATGCTCTGGTTAGCAATTTATTCTCTCCTATAAAATTGTTTTATCTTCACTCTTCTTCTGTTTTTTTTCTTATAAACTTCTTTTCCCCTTCACATGTTCCGAATACTGAACCTTTATGATATACTTAAAACTAAAAAAAAAAAAAAAAAAAAAGGAAAAAAAAAAAAAAAAAAAAAAACTTGACCTGCTCATGTTTTCACATGAAAAGTGGCAAAAATAAAATGAATCAATTATATGTGAGTCAAATTGTAATAGGAACTCTCAGTCCATTTCTATGGGTTATGGAATATGATCATCTTGATATTTAACAACTAAAATTTAGTGCTTGGCATCGCCGAACTTAGTTGAAGATATTCTGTTGGATGGAATTTATTAACTATGCTTTAAAAGGTCCACATGTTTTGGATATCAGATTTTGTGACATCTGATGACCAATTATGAATCTTTCGAATCATTTGGTTCAATCCTTTGGTGTTCCCATCAGGCTTTTTTTTTTTTGGTTAAGACCCCCATCAGGCTTTAGGTCTGCCTTGACTATGACTTGCGCCTTTATTGGTGCCTATGTCTTACTTTTTCAAGAGGTTTCTGATTCCTTCTTCGCATCAGGAACTATAGGACATTCCTTTTTCCTTTTTTTTTTTCGATAAGGAAGAGGCTGTACTATTTCATTTTAAAAATGGTTTTCTTATATCCTATCAAGCCCTTATACAAGTATATACAAATTCCCTCGTGCTCTGCACAAGCCCCATTATTAAACTCAGCCTCTTGTCGAATCATATGGGTTGAACCCACTCAAGGATGGCACTATAGCACCACCGACTCAGCTAGGTCGACTCTGCAATGGCACAGCGAACGACCAATTACACCCTTTCTCTCATTACAATATTTCTCCAATTGCCATATAAAGTTCCTTTTGTCATTTTAGCTAATGCGGTACTTTCTTTTTTGTTTTGTCGTCATTGATTTCGAATTTTCATTGATCCTACGCAGGGCTATGCAATCCGGAGAAGAGGTTACTTGAGCTACATCAAAAAGAGAGCTGCTCAAGCAGCCCGACGGTTGAGTCTGATGAGTAGTGATCTTCTTTCATGAAAGTTGGATGAACAAAGAGTAATTTTGACTGCGGAATCAGGTTCAGCTTGCTTGGTTGGCCTTCTTTCATGAAAGTTTTCACAATTCTTTTACTGGGCGGGATGAGTTTTTAACATGAACACTCCACAGTCCAGTCACTTGTGCCTCTTAAATTTTTTTTTTTAAAAAAAAAAAAAAAAAAAAGATTGCAAATGCTTGTGAATTTTCATTAATGTTTTTGAGATGCCATTTAGAGTTTAGACTGCTGAACGCTAGAATGGTGTAAATATCACAATTCTTCTACTATCTGCCATATCATCTCTAACATATTTGACCTATGATGACAACGATAGGGTGACATACTTGTGTGCTTTATTTCATACTTGACAATGGCATTGCATTTACTCAATTTTATCCTTACCATCCAAAGCTACCTCCAACTCTTCCACAAGAGACATATCTCACTTTTATAAGAAAAAGTTGGAAGATTGGACATCGACCTTTAAGATTGACTCCCTACCTATAAATGTCATCACTAGAAAACACTGCACAATAAAAATTAAAAAAAATTTATGCAGTAATTTAAATGGTTGGAAATTACATCATCAAATGCACTAAATCGCGCGTAATGAAAGAGTTTAGCTTTGAGGCTATAATCTATCAATTGATAATTTAACTGACAGTTAATATTTTAGTTGATAGCTGATAATTTAGCAATTGGTAATAGAAAGATAATAATCTAGCTGATCAACTAAAAATTCTGAAAAATGCAAAATGATAGAAAAGGGCATACGACACAATTAAGTGTATTAATTATATATATAATCATATAATATAATTAATTGTTATAAGAAATTAAATGAATTACTATATAAAGGGTAATTATATAATGAAATCCAAATATATATACTCGTGTCATAATAATTATATTTTTGTGTGTTGTCAAGCATTTACGACTCTTATATGTTACATTTAATACCAAGTGCTTAAACTATTAAATTCAAATTTAATGGTCATAAATAATGTTTTCATGTTTTCATCAAAAAAAAAAAAAAAATGTTTTCATGCATGGGTGTTTATTGAGTCTCATTGTAGTAGAATCTATATATGTACCGACGAGTGAATAGCTTACTAGTTAATTTGATATGAAATTACTTGGATAAGAAATCATGACTCACGATGTCTATCTATCTTTGTATCAAAAGTAAAAATAAAAATAAAACAAAAATTGATAATTATGGGTAAAAAAATTAAAATTTTAATTGAGTTTTCTTAGTTTAATATTAGTTAATGTATTTTAAGGTTTTCCAAAGAAATTTATTTAAATGCCAAAATATATATTAACACGTGCATGCATTATATATCTTACATTTTCTTCAAACGTATTTATATATAACGAAAAACAGACTTAAAAAAAAAAAACAAAACAAAAACAAAAAAAAGACACTAATTCCGTCGCACAAAGTTGGGAACTTGAGGTACGATTGGAAGGAAAAAAAAAAAAATACATATATATATAGCTTTTTTTTATTAAAAAGAAACGCTGCGATTCTAGATGATCAGCTAGATTATTTTAAAAATAAGTTAGTTGTCAAACACAACTTTTTTTCCCCGAATTGTCAAACACAACTTATTTGTCAAGTTAGTTTAGTTGGTAGTGAGGCTTAATTGAGCAATACATGCGTTTCAACCACTACATAAGACAATTTTTTGTTCCACAACGAAATGAAAAACAAAGTTACAAAGGTTTGCGTTTAAAATCAAATAAAAGATAGATAATTTTAGTTAAAGAAATTTGAAGTTTAAGTGTTATAATTCTATTTTTATTTTATGGTTTTCTCGTATGATACTAATCTTCTAATTCATACCTCGTTTGATTTGTTTTTGTCAACTTACAATACGAGCAGAGTTAACAGTGAAAGATCATATTTTTATATTTGATTCAATTTTAAACTTGCAAAAAATATGAATTGGCATAAATACATTTCAAACAAAAGAGACGATTGAGCCTGTGGATAGTAAAAATAATTAATGAGAGATAATTGTATTCACGCAATCCGTACCCACGAAAGGCCTCAATTTTTTCTCAAGCAACTAGTCCATGGTCGAACCGCCATGGCTCCACAGCCAAAACGTCCCTCCTCAGATGGCCTCACTGTCTTTGCGCCACTTCACTCCTCGCTTTATAACAATAACATTCCACCTCCCCAAATCCAAGCCACTCTCACTCTCTCTCTCTCCTTCTCGAACCTTCTCAGTCTCTGCAATGGCGGATTCCGCTCCTCCTCCTCGCAAGGTTCTCGTTCCGATCGCGAACGGCACGGAGCCAATGGAGGCCGTCATCACCATCGACGTCCTCCGCAGAGCCGGAGCTGACGTCACCGTCGCATCAGCCGAGAAAACCAGCAATCTTCGCGTCCACGCCACTTGGGGCGTGATTCTCGTCGCCGACTCGCTCGTCTCCGACTCCGCTCCAACCGCTTTCGATCTCGTCTCTCTGCCGGTTAGGTTTTTTGGTGTTTCCTTTGCTTTCGATTCCATTGCTTTGATTGTGTTGGTGAAGATGATGTGGAATTTCTAGGTTTTGGTTTTGTTTTTGGTTTTGGTTTTGGAAATTTAGGGAGGAATGCCTGGAGCTTCCACGCTTAGAGACTGTGGTGTTTTGGAGAGTTTGGTGAGGAAGCACGTGGCGGAGGGCCGGGTTTACGCCGCTATATGTGCGGCGCCGGCGGTGGCGCTTGGATCCTGGGGACTGCTTAAGGGATTGAAAGTATGTATGATTGATGATTAACCCTAATTTAACCCGGTTGTGGGTAAGAGAGAAAACTCCACCTATGTTGTACATGTGCGCTACATAGCCGGTCTCAAGTCCGGATAAAGGAGGACGAGGACTCTGACGTCCATTTCTCTCATACCGAAAAATGGGTAAGGGAGGTCCCAAACTCACTTTTCATACCCGAAAAGTGGAGGAGGGAGGCCCCAAGCTCATTTTTCATTCTTGGAAAATGGATGAGGGTTGCGATAGGTTGACAGCCAGCGTAAAACTTTTGTCACTTTTCATGAAATGGATCAAACATATCCCCAGTTAATTTGGGACTGAGGCTATGTTTATGTTGTTGTTGTTGTTGTTGTTGTGGGTAAGAGATAAGGCGAGGTTGTGTGAGTTAAACGCACTGCCTCGGTTTCGATTCTCAGATGTGGTAAGATTGTTTGGGCCATTGAGGTACGCTCAGGCTGATTGCACCGGGCCTTATGGTCAGGCTCCCCTGGACACCCATGGATGTCAAAAACAAATGATTAACCCTAATTTTTCAGAAGTTTGTGCTTATGTTGTTGTGTTGATGGTGTTGTGTGATGTTACAGGCGACGTGCTATCCTTCTTTTATGGAGAAGTTGTCGGCCGATGCGACGGCGGTGGAGTCGAGAGTCCAGTTGGATGGGCAAGTTGTGACAAGTCGGGGGCCGGGGACTGCGATGGAGTATGCTGTGGCGCTAGTTGAGAGATTGTATGGGAAAGAGAAAGCTGATGAGGTTGCTGGGCCAATGGTATGTTTGTCTGTTTCGTAGTTTTCATTGTTTGTTTCTCAATTTCTAGTTATCAAGTCAGTGTTATTATCGATTTGGTGATGGGTTACGAAAGAACCAGAAACATCGTGAAGAAGTTCGAGAGTTTTCTTAGATGAAATTAAGTTTCCTCGTTTTAAGTGGATTATCTATAAAGTACATCGCCTTCTGAAATATCGTCAATAGGAGCTTAAATAATAGTAACATTCTTCTATGCAATGATGGGTTTCTTTGAGGTCTTGCCACATTTGTATGAGTTAACTGCACCTTTTGAGAGACTCTCCAATTTGATTTGGGAAACATCATATTATGTTTACCAAATTGACAAGCATCGAAAATTGTTAAATGATCAACAAACATATATAGGCCATGCCTCATCTTCATATTCAACATTCTTGGAAGAAGACAATAATCAAGTTTTTTGTCCCTAACTTCTGCAGTATTGACTTCAGTGTTGTAAGTTTTCTTTTCCACCTCTATTGGATTGAATGAGAAGCTTTTACCTCTTATTTTAACCTTCAAAACATCACTACTAGCAACATCAAAAGTAACACAATGCAAATGTTCAAAGGATACTTTAAATCCTTTTTCAATCATCTGACACACGCTAAACACATTTTGATTAGTATCGGGTATGTAAAGAACATCTTAAATTAATTTTGTACTTGAACCTGGTGTAATTGCAGTAGTGCCATCCTTTTGCTGGATGTGCCATTGCTTTCAATTTTTACTTTTTTTGGTTTCAATGGGCTTCAAATCTGAATAGGTTTTTGTTGCAGCACATACTGTTTGTGCAACCATTATCAGCTTTGACTTACTTGAATGCTTTGGATTTATGGTAAGAGATAGAAGAGGATTATGGAATCCCTTCGCTACCAAACAATCCTACACTGGCTTAGACCAAAAGCCACAAAGAAAGAAAAACCAATAAGTCAAAGGCAAAAGCTTATTTATTTGTTTTTGTCTTATTAACTCTTTTTACAAGAATTATGTCTCTTAAATCCGTAATAGAGATTTGAGATTATTTGAAGGAAGATTATGAAGGAAATAAAAGGGTTCGAGGCATGCACATGTCGAATCTAATAAGGGAGTTCCAATTGGAAAAGATGAGAGAATCTGAGATAGTTACTCAAATAGATTACTTCTTGTTGTCAACAAAGTGCAACTATTTGGCACATAATTTCTCGATTTGAGAATTGTAGAAAAGATTCTCGTCACCAAAAAAGAAAAAAAAAATGATTTTGTTTGGAAAATATTCTAAGTATGGCATAG
Source organism: Stephania yunnanensis (assembly GCA_039657365.1). Classification (NCBI taxonomy): domain Eukaryota; kingdom Viridiplantae; phylum Streptophyta; class Magnoliopsida; order Ranunculales; family Menispermaceae; genus Stephania; species Stephania yunnanensis. The sequence goes on along the minus strand of CM077583.1, from coordinate 6,084,983 downwards.
TTTCTTGGCATACAAACTTGTAGTAGAACATTGATCCAATGGTAGAGAAGTACACAACATTGATGCTTTAGGCTGCAAGATCTTTCATAATGATGAAAGAAATGAGACTTTTTGTTTTTCTTTCAAAATACAAAAACAAAAAGAAAAGAACAAGAAAGCGTTGAGATGTGCCAGAGTCTATACATCATTGAATGCATACTCTCAAATAGTTTTCACTACAAACTCACCCCACCGTGGGCACTAAAAGGAGTCAACCTAGTGCGATAACTGCATTGTGCTTATAGCATCTTCATAGTGCTGCTCGTTAGTTCTTAAATCTTGAGCTTATACATTGACTTGTATTGAAAATTAGGAGTGGCAAAATGGGTTGGCATGTTGTTTTCGTGTCAACCCGTTTATGACACTAACCCGTATAAAGCTCAACCCTAACACTAACCCATTAATTTTTTGTGTTATTGTGTCAACCCATGAAACCCATTTACATAATATATTATTTAATTTATTATTTTATAATTCGATATATGTAATATAAAATATGAAATTCTTTTCAAAATTGTATCATTTTCCTAAGATCTAATTCAAATGAATATTGAAACTATGCAAATTATTTTTTTTCTAAAATAATAACACTTTACTATGTTATTTGAACTTTTGAAATTATAACTCAACCATTAATATAATAAAATAATGACATATATGCATTATACTATTATTTTAAACGAGTTAAATGGATCATAAATGAGGTATCGTGTTTAGTTGTGTCAACCCATTTATGACACTCACCTGCTAATATCCCGTGTTGTTATCATGTCATGACCCGTTTTGCCACCCCTACGGAAAATGTGTGCCATATGTGAGACCACTAATGACTTGCAGTTGCAGGTATCTGGAGCATTTTCTCATTTTATATGGTATATTTTCCTTGATGTATTGTCTCCCATAGTAGCACACATATTGTGCTCTATGTATAGCATGATTAATGATTTTCTCTTCAGGTGATGCGCTCCAATCATGGTGATGACTATACTGTGACTGAGCTGAACCCAGTGCGATGGACGTTCAATGATACTCCACAGGTGACATTTCCATTTCTGTCCTGTAATGCTTTATAGTTTTTATTGTATCCATTTTCTCAATCTCCGCCATATATAGATTGGAAGCCCCCATTGCAGTTGACTTAAATCATTGTATTTTCTTACTGTTTCCACATGGTGTTTGGGAAGTAAATTTGAATGATTTTTCTGTCAAGTATGGATCAAATGGCCCTTAATTAGAAAAATTGGTGACTAACATTGTTTTCAGGAACCCTTTGCAGAAGATTTGATTTTTAATTGCCAGACCTATTTATGCACTTATCGGATTATGGAAGCATATCATTAACTGCTTTAAATCGAGCTGAGTGGAATGTGTTTGACCCATGTTGTCGACCCCAACTAATTTGGGGTTGAGGCTTGGTTGCTTTTGTTGTTATACCTATTTACTAGCTTTACGGTGCCTTGTACCTAGAATTGGAGTAGACAATTTGGTGAATTTTGCTCTTTGCCAGATTCTTGTACCAATTGCTAATGGCACCGAGGAGATGGAAGCCATCATGATTATTGACACTCTACGGCGAGCCAAGGCAAATGTTGTTGTGGCCTCAGTTGAAGATAAAGTGGAAATTGTAGCCTCAAGAAAAGTGAAAATAGTGGCTGATGTGCTCCTTGAGGAAGCTGCTAAGCTTTCATTTGACCTAATCGTATTGCCGGTAAGTCATCTTGCTATCTGAATCTCACTGCTGCCATCCCTCAATATAATTTTCCTGGCACATATGACATGAAAAACCTCTCCTTTCTTGCAGGGTGGACTCCCTGGTGCTCAAGCTTTTGCAAAGTCAGAAAAGCTGGTAGATTTGTTGAAGAAGCAGATGGAATCCAATAGACCATATGGAGCAATTTGCGCATCACCAGCTATAGTGCTAGAACCCCATGGTTTACTTAAGGCATGTATCATTCCCACATTTTCCACTCTCCCAAAAGGCCTTTTTGAGTGGTTATATTATGGTTTTGAACCATGTTTTTCTTTTGAATGCAGGGTAAGAAGGCCACTGCTTTTCCTGCCTTGTGCGACAAGCTTTCGGATAGAAGTCATGCTGAGAACAGGGTTTTGGTTGACGGTAACCTAATTACTAGCAGAGGCCCTGGTACTTCCATGGAGTTTTCACTCGCTATTGTGGAGAAGTTTTTCAGTCGTCAGAAAGCACTAGAGCTTGCAAAGACCATGGTTTTTATAAACCCCTAGAGGTATTTTTCCACTACAGGACTAGAATTTGAATAAATTGAGCTTTGTGCACTTGTGTTGGAACATAAATAATACAGATGGTTGTATGTATGCTAATTTCGGTTGTTAGATAAAGATGTTGTTGAGAGTTAGCAAGAGCTTAATGTTTGTATGTTGTAAAGGAGGTTTTTTATGACAATATCCGTGGCATATTTTGTTGGTGGCATATTTTGTTGGTTGGGTTGGTGGGAGAGCATGTAAATGGGCGTAAAACTAGTAAGTTCTGCTCAAATTTCTAGAATTATAGTCTTAATTGTTGATTTTTGACTCGTGCTTCTCTTTTTTTGTCCATCTCATGTTTGTTTTTCACATCTTAATTGTTGATTTCTGAATTATTGTAGCATTCGACATATCAAATATTCATTTAAATTGTCAGACATTTAAATGATTAAGTGAATATAGAGGACCCTAATCAATTAAGGGAGGTGCCTACAGATTGTTAGTCCAAGTTGAAGGAGCCTCGAGTTTCTTAAGCAAAGTCTTGAGTTCAAGTTTTGTGTATGGAGCAAACGTGAGGATGCAGATAGCCACTCGATGTTGGGGACCTAAGACCAAGAAAAAGGATTGGGGAAGATACTCATGGCAATTGAGTTGAGTGGTCACTGGTTGTGATTCATTTTCTTAACCAATAGTTTCAAATTCGAGCCTTAGTTATGGAAGGAAATACTTTGGAAGACTTTGCCCCCCATTATAGGCATTTAAAAAGGTATGTTCAGACTAGTTAAGGCAGTCGACCTTAGATACGGAGCAAGTGCGGGAAATCGACTGCACAATATTTGTCACAGCGGTTGGTGTTAGACCATGCAAATCATTATAATTATGTGACTTGAAGCCTCATCTTCTACGTTAGAGCTAGTTGATTATATAACTGTGATTTGTTAATTATGGAAGTACATGCTAAATTGTTGTCTTTCTTAATTTGTACTACCATAAATATATCATGGGTTCATACTAACTAATGGAAGGACCATCAAATAATCTCTTTAGGGAAATTTCTTGACATAAAACTGTCCAGGGACTTCATTACACCAGTTGAATGTGAAGCAAATAAAGAAATGGTGCAGAGTGGCTGGTGGTAGTTCAGTTGGCTTCACAAGACGGAGCAGATTTTTAATAATTGAAGCTCTTTCACAACCTTCTCTGACTAAAAGCAACAACAGGTGGGATCACTTGCGAATCATTGGCTGGCCTTGGTTAGTCTTCTATCATCTCTCACCAAACTAAAACTGCTCTGCTGATGTTGCAGACTCTCTAAGTTCAATGAATCCTATCTACATCACATCACTAAGTGGTGATGACTTACAATACATGCATGATGCATTGTTTGCTCTCTTTTGCTTCATAATTGTTGCATGGGTCTTCACATATGATACTGCAAGTTGCATGGACCATGTTGAGTTTCAGATTATATATATGACTATTTCCCATGCGACAAAATTGATCTGCAGGACTTTTCTTGTAGACTAACTAATGTCTGATAATGAGTTAGGTGGTTAGAAAATTATGTATTCTAGAAATGTTGCCCTCTCGTGGTATGACTTGTCATTTTTTCTTTTTGATTGTTGTCATTTTTTTAAGTCCATACATTTTGCATGTTCTTAATATTTTAGCTGTTCTATCGAATTGGTGGCTCAAGATCTTTGGTCTCCACCAGAACGCGATGGAAGCAATTTAGAACATAGAGAGAAGATTATATCTGTAAAGCAGGAAAAAATCATGAACACCATTCATGTGTTATTTCAATCAAACAAAAAAAAAAAAAAACATCATGTGTCATGTAGGAACTCTACCTTAACTAGTTAAATGATTTCTATGCTCTTCTTAATCTTCTCTTCTAAAGGTGCTCTTTATTTATTGGCATGTTTTGTTACTTTGTTAATTAATCTACCCAGTTAAAAGAGGAATTTGATGGTTCAAGGTTAGACTCGAGGTAACCTGGGATGTATTATGAAAGCACGTCATCAACTGCTTTAAAAGAGATTTGATGTTTTTTATTTGTGAATATGCAGGTATATTATGCATATGCGAAACTTAAATTCATGTGTAAAATTGGAAACCAAAGGATTTTATTGACTTATTATTTTAGTTCTTGAGCAAATTTTTATCTGAACTAGTCGAGCCAGGCCTTTTACATTTACATGTTTGTTCTCTCCTAATAAATTGCTTAAACATAATCTTAAACCTTCAATACTGTCTGCCTCCCTGCACTGTTTCTTATGTGACTTCATTAACAAATCTTCCTCATTTTCAAAAGGGCTAAACTGTCTCCTCCAATAAACTAGAGTTGACATTGTCTATCTATCTTGTCTCCTCTTCTACACTTGGCATCACTGGTGCAATCATCAAGAACTAATGTTGTTTTTTAAACAAAGATCACTTGTAATGTGTAAACAAGCTTTAGACAACTCTTTGTTCTCATTAAAAACCACCACCCTTATCTTTCATAAGTTGAACCTAGACAAATCTTTAATATATTAAACCATTATCTTTAAATCAAGTATATACATATATGGGTGATGTGTCAACAAACTTACCTGTCTTATAAGCCTTACATCAATATCATATAACCTTTTTTAGTTCTCTAATGAGTTGAAGAGAAAAAAACACACTTTATAAAACCCTAGTTCCTATAAAGATGGTGAGCTTGAAGACATTGTGGGTCCTTCAACTGTAGATGCTGACAGTGAAGACCTTCATATGGCCTATAAATGGAGAACCTTTGTAGTTTTGCTTAGCCAATGCAAAAGCCCTTATTTGTTTAATTTTTTTTCTATGATTGTCTAAGAATGTTTATGATTGGCTATTCTTCTAAGCTGATGTGGTGATGTGGTGGTGCTTCGTAAGTGTTAGACTATGTCTGTCATTTGACCTAACTCAAGGCCTATATAATAAGCTTAGAAAACTTGATGAGCCCTTTTGCACACTGTTTGAATAAATTAAAGAGGGACGTGTGTCTCATTAGATTTACATAAAGTTTTTTCATAAGCCCTAATTGAAAAGGAAAATAATAGAATAACAACAACAATATCACATTACAAGACACATCAACTTACAAGAGCTTATCATGTGACTTTAACTTGCGTGTTATGCATCAAGATTTGTGAATCTCGCGTCTCAAGGTGCACATAGATGGTTCTTGTAAATTAATGTATATTGTGGTGTGACTTGCTATTGCTGTTCTAGCATTTTTCAATTGAAAAATGGGAAGAAAACGAATAGTTTTTATATGTTGTTTACTTGATTTAGTCTTAGTGGAAGGTCTTATCATTATAGATAAGATCAACACACCAAAAAGAAAAGTGATTGTGACCATCTATGTTTTGATTCTTTTGAATGGAATATACACTACTTCCAAACATATATAAATGTTGTTGTTGTATACACTACTTCCAAACAGTGTGTTAGGTTATTGGTGCACTTTTTACTTTAATGTTTTTATCAGGGAATTTTCCATGATAAACTTGTAAAATTAAGTTTGATATGTGCAACAGACCTCAATTAATTCGGAATTTGAGGCTACGTTGTTGTGCTGTTGTTGTAATCATGTTGAACATGACAATGTGGTGAGTTTAAAATGACTGTCTTTCTTTTGTTTTTTGCTTTTTCTTTCCTTTAAAACTCATGTATTCAATAAAATTTCACTTAAACTGCACACTGTTTAGGGATTAGAGTTCAGGGTTTCGGATTAGCTTGCTGGATTCAGATTTTGCAGCCAACTAACTCTTGATGTAAATTATTTGAATGTGTATGCATTAGAAGCCAATTAATTATGTTAAAGAATATCAAACCTACAACCCAAATAACAGACTTGACTAACTTTTGTGTATGCATCTTATATATAAGCCTACCAAATACTTGTCTAAAGGACCATAACAACATGCGATATATAGTTATGTATATTTTATTATACTGCATTATTTAGTATGTAGTACTACACATTAGACATCTTAAACCACACACTTAAAGGAGGGACAAATGTTTGGTGGTTTTGTCTGATTGGATTGTCTTTATTGGAGTGGCATTTTTCTTCCCAAGGGCCATATTGATTTGAGCTATCTAAGGAGACATTTGTTAGGGATTGATGTCTTGGCTATAAGAGCTCTCTAAAAGGCATCTCAATTGCACAAAGAGAGGAAGTAAAGTTTAGGACTGACACTGATAAAAATGATTAGTTTATATGTTAATTAACATTATAAGACCATCCAAATTTATTAATTTATATTTTTCTGTCAAAAAGTTAGTGATTTAATTTGAAGGACCTGGCCTTTTCCATTGACCATAACAATTTTTTTTTTTTTACTCCATTCTCCTAGGAGGGGTTACATTGATTTATTTAATGTTACTTTTTTCTTTTTTTCTTTTTTTTTTATGTCGGCTTGATGCAACAAGAAATCACTACCCAGTCTATGTACCCCCAACAAGCAATAACAACAATGCCGCAATCCTAAATTAGTTGGATCAATTTTTTTTTCAAAAACAAGTTGGTTGAAATTCTTTCGTTCTGTTTAATTTAATGCACTCCATGACGTACATTTAAAATAAATTAAGTTCTTTATAATTTATGTATTTTGAATTACCATAAATTTACTTTTATATTGTCAATTTTTTTTTATCATATCGAATTTTTTAATTGTGGTATATGCATACCAGTATACCACCTTTAAATGTATCAAACTATGTCACTGTCGTAATTTTTGTATTGAATGGTTTGCTAATGATACTATTTTTCTTAATCTGGTCGCAAAAAATAAAAATAAAAACGAAAATGGTAGGCTAATTAGGAGAGTATTTGTTAATGTTTTGTTTAAGAGTATGATGTTGGTATTGTCTACTAATAGCAATATGTCACGTGTAGAATGTATGATGTACTTTTACACTTTTGTCTTCTCACTTTTACTTTTTTATACATGTATAGCTTGTTCGGTTCGCATGTCAAATAATCTCAAGATTATGAGATTATTTTACATTGAGATTATAACATAGTTTTGGGTATTAGTCCCAATAGATGGACTTGTTCGGTTGGTGGGATTAATCTTGATTTCAATAGGTGAAGTTACTAAAGTACCCTTTTATATTTACAAACTTATTCGTTCAAACCCTAATGAAAACACACAACACATACATTTCAACAATGCTGCATTTCGATGTCTAAGGTATTTTTATTGCTCTACACACACACACACACACACATAGAGAGATTACATGGAGAGAGACATTGCACACAGAAGGAAGACGCGAGAGCAGGAAGCACGGCTAGGGTTTTTTAGTGTTAGAAAGTCGAGAAGATGATGAATGAATGAGTGTTTTGGGTGTTTATGATGATGGTATTTTGGTCATTTGAAAGTCATCAAGATTGGGATAAAATAATACCGTTAATTCATAGTTTTAAATTGTCTCAATCATGTGAATTAAAATAATCTTATGGAAGATTTTATACTCAAACTGAGCTTCAGTATTATTTAGTATCACCACTTATCCACTCTATCACATAAACCGAATAGGCCAGTAGTACTTGGCTATTGATATAATTATTAACAACACACTCTTAACATTAGCAAATCCTCTCCCTAGTTTAACTTAATTTTGACGCTTAATTGTTGTGGTCCTTTGAATATACTTAGAAATATGCGACTCGATGCGAAATTCAAATGTTCATCACAGTTAGTGTCAAATGTAGGTATGAAAAAAGTGGCTTAGCTGATCAGGCAAATTACACATTTTTTATTTAATACAACAACAACATCGCCTCAATCCCAAGTTTTGAATCAGCATGGATCAAACTCTTTCATTGTGTTCTACTTAATGCAATTGAATGTGTTTGATCTATTTCAAGAAGAGTGATAAAAGTTTTATGTTGGTTGTCAATCTATCACAATCTTCCTCTATTTTCGAAGAATAAAAAATGGGCTTAGGGCCTATCATCCTCCTTTTTTGAATATGAAAAATGGGTTTTGGACTTTTCTTACTCATTTTTTACTATGAAAAATGAGCATTTGAATCTTCTTTTATCCAAATTTGAGACCGCATATTTAGCGCACATAGTGTTCTACGTAGTTAGAGCTACAATTTTTTATTTAATAATCAAAATTAAATATATTTAGTGAATATCATTGGTTTTGACTTGAACAATATTGTTAAATCAATTCTCTAAATAGCATATTACTAGCCATTAATGTTGACCTACGCTTTTATTTATTTAATAATTAAATAGTAATAATAAGTTAATAACGTAATCCCATTTGGTATGTCACCCCCACACTGATGTCAACTACATTAAACTTAATAAAATATTAGTTTTTTAAGACTTTAACAAGAGTAAACTCAAGGACTACTTAAATTTTGTCTTTTAACATGTGATGCTAAGTCCATCTCATGAAATTATTAAAATATTTATTTTAAAATATTTATTAAATATAAGTATTTTTTAATTTTGCTAAAGCATCAATTGGCAAAGATTGGGAGATCGTGAGTTCGACTCCTACTAAAATAAAATAAAATAAAATATTATAATGACAACAACAATAAAACTTATTTATATTTTTAAACGATAAAATTTGTTTATATTTTTATATTTTCGACCAACGTATTATGCAATGAAATTTATTTATATTCACATCTTGAGGCATGCGGACGACTCATATGAGTCAATGTGTTTTGTTGTTGTCATTCTAACAATTCTAAAAAAAAATACATGTATATTTCTTAACTTCAATAAAAAAATAAAATAAAACTAATAATAATGATAACCTTAGATGTGTATTATTTGATGATGGCAATTTAGTCATTTGGCTATATCACTCACATCCCACTATTTAAATGTGTGAATATTCATTGATGTTTGTGTGAGTTTGAGAGAGAGAGAGAGTCTTGTCTGCTCTGTTTTCTACTCTGTAAGCCACCAATTTTGTCTCTTCAGATTCTTGGACTTTGCATATTCATCGATTCTGCGATCTGGGTTTCAAAGATTCTCACTCTCTCCAAACGGGTCTTCCAAATCTCACCTTCTCATCTCCAAAAACCCCCACTTCGAAATGCTTCAATTCAAGGCCATCAAGAAGAAAATGTGGATGTTTTCTTGTTGAATCCCCTGTTTTTTCCCCAAATCAGCCCTGTTTTCTTGCGTGATGGAAGGTATGCTATTGCTCAAACAACAACAATCTCAGAATCTGCGTCGTCGAAAGCTGTCGTTTTGGTTTGCCCAGACAACTCGCCCACCAGGCTCCCACTTCCTCAGCTTCTACTTCTTTGTGGGTTTTGGGTCTTAAGCTTCTTGTTGTTGTTTTTGTTGTTGTTGTTGTTGTTGTTGTTGTTGGGTTTTGCGAATGGGTTCTTTCGATTGGGGGTCTGGGGTTGTTGTTGGGACTAGTTTTGGGCGTGATTTTGATGGGTTTTTGGAGAATCGTAGTGGGTCGTCTTTGGTTTTGGATAGTGAGAGGGGAGAGCTTGTGAGGGCTCCTGTGATGGTGGGGCAAAAGGGGGAGTGTGCAGCGAAGGCCAAAGCTGCTTTGAAGAGTCATAGCGAGGCGGAGAGGCGGCGCCGAGAGAGGATCAATTCTCATCTCAATACTCTCCGAGGCCTAGTGCCCTCCACTGATAAGGTCAGTGTTTTGTTAATCTTATTGAATTGTAGAGAGAGATGAGTTTCTTTGTTAATATTCTTGAATTGCTTGTATGTTGCTTAAAAATGGGTGCTTGACATGTTGAAGTGGAATTAATTGATGGAGGGGTAGACCTAAGCTAGCACAAGGGAAAAGTTTGTTTCATGTAGCCGACCCTAATTAATTTGGGACTGTGACTATATTGTTGTTGTTGTTGTAGGGGTAGACCTAAGCAAACTTGGGACGCGTTGATCCATTCGCCGGATCCAACTAAATAGGAAGGATTTAAAGGATTTACTTTCTTTCTTTTTGCTTAATAGGTGCCCTTTTTTCTTTCTTGTCGGTGATTGGCTTTTCTTCTTATTTAATAAGTATATTCTAGGTTTACTAGAAACTCAAAGAGCAAGTGTGATATGAAGAATATTGAAAATAAAAAAGTATGATATGAAGAACGCATTAAAAACCTTAAAGGAAGTGATATATAGAAAGTGAAGTCCTGGTGAAAGGGTACAACAAGAAAATAGATGAGAAAAATTGTTATTAACTGAAATGCATTTTGTTATCTTTGGGATGATTATGACGAAGAATGAGAAATTGTTTTTTTTAGGTTGGTACTCATTTTTTTCAGTTGACAATGTAATGTTTGGGATTGAGAATTATCAAATTACCAAGCGACTTCTATAAAGTAGGAAGCAGTTCTGTCAATAATATTAGCTTTTAATACTTTTATTTGTTCATTGTTGCGCGTAATAATGTGTATATATAGAAGAGAGTTCGATATATTTCTTTTCTACTTGTTTCTAATATTTTTGAATGTTATCGCAAAGCAATGGCAAAGCTCACCATCAATTGCACTTAATCGAGCACAATGGAAAAGTTTGATCCATGTAGCCGACCCCAGTTAATTTGGGACTGAAGCTATGTTGTTGTTGTTATTGTTGTTGTTGTTGTTGTTGTTGTATCGCAAAGCAATTAAAATCTTAATGAAAAAATTTAGCTGAGATTATGGCGAAAGTGATGTAAGATCATATTGCCAAGGCAATAGCTTATATGATGCCAGGACTACGCCCTGAAAACAGTAATAAGAATAGTTCACTAATGTGCAATCGGTGAACAATAAGTCGAGAAAGCTTCTTTATCCTTCGTTAACAAAGAATACTTCCATTACATATATGAATGTGTTGTGTTGTGGATATCAGTGTACCTGTAAAGGGACATCTATTTATGCAGATCTTTTTTGTTTTCTACTACATCAAATGTATTCTGAAAAAGGGCAATTTACATACAGTTCAAATTAGCTTAAATTTACCTGCAATTTTTCATTTACATCCATTGCTTGTAAAATGTTTCGTGGCCTATATAATTATTAGCTCCTTATTACTACCTCTTTTGCTTTGATCTGCTGCACTCGTAGATTTTGGGGGATGTAAAACCATTAGCTCCTTAATATTTCCCCATTGCTTTCATCTGCATTCGCAGATGTATGCGTTCTTTTTGAGTGTTGGTCCATATCATACCAGCTCATTAAATGCAGGTAAATGTGACCTATTTACCGTCAGCTACGTTGATTTTATTGTTGTCTCAATCGTGTATTCAATGACGAAAGATGATCTTAGGATGATGATTTATTTTGACCGAGCAGATGGATAAAGCTTCATTGCTTGCAGAAGTTGTCAGCCAGTTGAAGGAGCTGAAGAGAACTGCAACAGAAGCCTGTAAAGGCATTGTCATCCCAATGGATGTCGACGAAGTGAGAGTCGAACCTCATGATGAAGGACCTGAGGGACTTTTATCTATCAAGGCGTCTCTTTGCTGTGAGGACCGACCTGAAATTCTCTCCGATCTAAAACAAGCGATTAACAGCTTGAAACTGAAAACCGTCGAAGCAGAGATATCAACCTTCGAGGGTAGAATGAAGAATGTGTTTGTGATGACTGGAGGCAAAGTAGAGAACCTTGACTCTACTGAGGTACACCGTAAACTTATTAGTTCTGTCCATCAGTCACTGAAGTCTGTTTTGGATAAATTTTCGACTCCGCCAGACTTCTCACTCAGAATGATGTTTCCTAATAAAAGGAGGAGAATGTCTCTTTTTGAATATTCAAGCTCCTCTTCATGTGACCAGGACTGCTGGTGGAACTGACGAAGTATGGTCTTCTCTTTTCATTGCGATATTGTCTTCGAATTAAACTCGGCTTCCTTGCTTGCTCTTAGATGTATATGGCATCTATTGTCTCAATGCCATTTCTGCAATACTTTCAATATGTCTAACCATCACTCGACGCGGTGGTAAAGGTACCCCCCTAAGGTATACTATTAGTGATACTGGAGGTTTATCTCTGTGGGAGATTAAGTAAATAAGATCTGGCACATATTGAAGTGGTCTAGTAGATTGTGTAGATTATATTCACTTTTCATGTTGATCCTTTGTGGTTGTGTTATTTGTTTTACACCACAATGAGGTAAAGATGATATGCATGATAGTTTCCTTGGCTTTTCAGGGGAAGGGAAGGCCATGTTTGTGCTTGGATTGTACTTCTTATCTATTTTTATGATGGGAATGTGATTGCTTAAACTTCTAGCGTCTTGGAAGGATTGAGGCATTGTTGTTGGTATTGAGCCACCCCCTTTTCTTTACGGCTCTATTTGGCAAGGCTAACTGATAATCTAGCTGATAGCTGATAAACTAGCTGATAATCTATTAGCTGGTATTGGAAAGGTGATAATCTAGCTGATCAAGTAAAAATTGTTTGGAATAATAGCTGATTGATTAGCTGATAAATGTAAAATGACAATAAAGGACATATGACACAATTAAGTATATTAATTATATAATTATATAATTAATGTATTTTATTTACAAAATATAAATTAATACCATAAAATAATTTATATTATTTAGAAAACTAAATTATGTGTGTCCATAAATGCTTACATGAAAATAGCTCTATATTAATTTATAAGAATTCGTAAAAAATAAACACATGTACATAAAATACAATAAACGACTTGGATAATTATATATATACCTAACGCATCATCCATAACTGAGAAACAATATTATTGCGAATATTCTTCATTTCTATATAAGTATTTTTATAACTTAAAAAATAGTAGATTAGTAAAAAAAAAAAAAAAAAAATATGTAAGATAGCCCACCACTCGAACACTACATTTAAAAATATTTTTATAACATCTAAAAATATTTTTATAACATCTAAAAATATTTTTATACTCGACGTTAAAACTTATTTAATATGTAATAAATATCTAACAAGATTATCTATAATTAAGAAATTAACGTGTAATGATTTTTAATTTTAGTGAAATTTTTTGTTTTATAATATTTAGTTAATTATTAATCACTATTTTCTTATTAACAATATTAAGCTATATGTTAATTTTAAATTCAATAAGTTTTAATAATGTATTATATAACTATTGGTTTAGCCTAGAAGAGTTTAAAATGTTATTTTTGCCTTTGTCAACTCTCTATGTTGGTATAATCTAGATATTAATATTCACGTTTAAGTATTTGCGTATTTTGTTTTTACTAATTTGCAAGGGCATTAATTTATTAATACCGTAAAAATAAGGGTATAATGGGGAGAGAAAATTAAATTCAAACCACGTATTTTCGATTCAAATGCTATTAAGAGTAGCGTTTCAATTGGGAGCTTATCATCTAGATTATTTTTAAAAATAAGCTATAAACCAAACACAACTTAACAAATAAACTAGCTTATCAGCTTGCAGATAAGCTAGTTTGTGCTTACCAAACAGAGCCTGCATGTACAAGCGCTTGAATTTACATATTTCATTAATCATGAATAGTTTGATATTGGACCATACATAAAATCGGTTGCTCTAATAAAACACGTTGATTCAATCATTTTATTTGTTCAAAATAATATGTATATGTCATGGATTCGACTGTAATATTGAAACAGTGTGATTACTCAATGCGAAAATTGGGGATGTAAATGGGGAAGGTAGGGGATGGGGATCTAATCTCCATCCACATCCTCGCTTCTTAATTTAACCCCTACCTCCATGCCTTTCTTCATTTAGAGGTAAATTTTCATCCCCCCATCTTCGCCATGTCTAGTCCCCGCTGAGATTAGGAAATCCCTGTGGGGAAATTGTTTCCCATTTAACCCCTCTTTGGAGATACTTGTAAGAATCCCCGTGGGAAAATATTTATCTTCATTTAATTTTTCTCCAAAAAATTATAAAAAGTAAGGTGTCAAAGACACGTATATAGGATCATAATTGTTAGAAGTTCCAACCAAAATAAAGTACCAACTACCAACATATTATGCAATGAAAGTTCTAACTTCTAAGTGCTTACACTTGTAATTAAGTTTCGACAATAATGTCAATAAGTTACAAATTCAAAATATGTATATATAAATAAAAATTATAAAGCCAATAAACCTAAGGGCCCAAAAAAAAAGACCCTTACCAAGATCCTATAAAATAAGGTCTTGCAATTTTTTTTCATTGATCCTAAATTTGTAAAATAAAAATATATTTATAAAGAATTCAAAACAAAACATATAATTAATGCAGTTTGGTAATAAAAAGTATTTTATTTATTAAACTAAATAAGTTAAAATTATAAATCTCATTAGAGTTTGTTTGTTATGTGTATCACTAGTGTTTTGGAATAGAAACCATAGAGTATTATATACACATATAATATATAAATCTATAAATAATATATCATATCGTATGTATGTATATGTATATAATATGGGGATCCTTGTGGATATTTCTTTTTTGTTATGAGATTTTCATCCCATTCTCGCCTCTCTCCTCATTTAAATTCTCCGTTACCATTGCAGGGAATCTTCATCCCCGCTTCATCCCTGTTGAAATGATAGCTTCACTTCAAATTTTATGTGGAAGAACTGCAACTAGGGGTGTCAATTTTTGGGTCCGGACTGGTCCGGGTCTAGACAACCCTTGATATAATCGAACATTTACATTGTCCAGATTAGGCCCCGATTTTACATTCAGACAAGTGTGTTTTGCCCAGGCCCAATTAACTTTAAATTTGAGTTGTCCGAATGTTCGTATTTGTTGAATTTTTTTTTAAAAAATTATTTTATGTTTAAAAGCTTTTTTAATTAAAAATATTATTGTAAATTCCTTGTAATATAATATTCTCTGGCATGATTTTAAAAAGTAAGGTCAAAGTTGTATTTACTCTTTTAAATTACAAGACATAATAAAGTTTTTTTTTAGTAAAAGTAAAAATGCATAATGTTGTCTTAAACAATTTAGCTAAGTCTTGAAACTAAAATAGTACATTTCTATATAATATATGCATGTACTCGTTTTTTTTTTTAAAAAAAAACTATGAATGTAGTTTCCTTATTTCTATAATTTTTTTTGTGAATAATAATATAATGTATGGAAGTATATTTTCAAAAAATAGACATTTTTTAAATCCGAGCCAGGTTGGGGCTTACAGGGTCTTGTCCAGACTCGGCCCGGATTTTAATTCGTACATCAAAGCCTTTCCCAGGCCCAACCCTGATTTAGAAAATTATTGTCCAAACTTTTTTTCAAGCCGGACAAAACCGGACCAGCGAATTGGACAAAAAATTAACACCCTAACTGCAAATGTGTACTACCTTTAGATTAAAGGTGATATGCATCTCAAGACAACTCTTTTAAAACAAAATCACTAATAGTGATATGCTTAGGGGCATCAATTTTTTATCCGGCTTGTCGGCCTGGTTTTGTCTGACTCCAAAAAAAAGGGGTTTGGACAATAATTTGTTAAATCGGGACCGGGCCTAGGCAAGGTTTTGATGTCCGAATTAAAACTCGGGCCGGGTCTGGACAAGACCCTCTAAGCTCGGATCCGGCCTGAATTTCAAAAGATGTCCCTTTTTAAAAATATACTTCTATACATTATATAATTATTCATAAAAGCAATTATAGAAATAAGGAAACAATATTCATAGGTTTTTTAAAAAAAACAAGTACATATATAAATTGTATAGAAATGTATTATTTTAATTTCGAGACTTAGCTAAATCGCTTAACACAACATTATATGTTTTTTCTTTTACTAAATTTTATTTTTGTGATGTCTTGTAATTTAAAAGATTAAATACAACTTCAACCTTAATTTTTAAAATTATGTCAGAAAATATTATATTACGAAGAATTTATAATGATATTTTTAATTAAAAAAGCTTTTAAACATAAAATAAAAATTTAAAAAAATTCAACAAATGCGGATATTTGGACAACTTGGATTTAAAGTGAATCGGGTGTGGGTAACGCACACTTGTCCGAATTTAAAATTGAGCCATAATACAAATGCTCCTTTATATCAAAGGTTGTCCAGACTCGGACTTGTTTATATACCCGAAAAATTGACACCCAGTTACGGTGATACCCCTTCGAGGGTATACCAGTCATTTCACCAACAAGCTTATCTCACATTCTTCGTCCTTTTCACAGAGCGACTAAACCCACTGATTTCTCCGACTCTCAAAACCTAGGGTTTTACAGACAACAACAACAACAACAATGGCGGTTTCGTTTCTGGGACGAACCCTAATCGCCAAACCGATCGTCTCTTCGTTCTTCTCCATCTCTTATCGTCGCTGTTCTTCATCATCTCCTCTGCTTCGCCTTCGCCCTCTCGTGGCCCTAGCCGACGCTTCGTCTCCCTTTCGATCTTCGGTTCTAGGGCTCCGATGCTTGGCGACTCGCCCCACGACCTCCTCGCTGAACGACCCTTCGCCGAACTGGAACAATCGGCCGCCTAAAGAGACGATCTTGCTGGACGGCTGCGATTTCGAGCACTGGCTGATTGTGATGGAGAAGCCTGAAGGAGAAGTCTCCAGAGATGAGATTATTGATAGCTATATCAAGACTCTCGCCACGGTTCTCGGAAGGTCTGATTTTGCTTGTATTTTTCCCCCTTTTGTTTGTTAATCTGTGCTTGTGTATGTGTGTTTTTTAGGGTTACTTGATTTGCGATTAGGGATATTGGTTTTCTTGTTAGATAATTATTGGGTTGTGTTTAAAACTTGATCTTTTGAAGTGGTTGGCGGTTTGATTTTGTAAGGTTGTTATTGTTGCAATCTCATTTTTTTGTAGTTTGAGATGGTGTGATTAGGGTTTAATGTTGTGGAGTGAGTTCTTAGTTGGTGATTTACAATGCATAATTATGTGATTAAACTAATGGGTTTTGTTTAGAAATGATATTTATCGAAACGGGCGACTGTTTGATCAAATGAATATTGATGGTTTTATAAGGTTATTGCTGAGTAATGTTATTATCACAATCTTGTTGTTGTAGTATGAGAATGGTTTGAGTAGAGTTTGATGTTATAGAGTTCGATCGTAATTGTTGATTTGCAAGTTACAATGCTTAATTATGCAATTAAACAATTGGGCTGTGTTTTACAAATGATTTTCTTGAAATGGTGATGGTTTGATCAAATGAGTTTGATGCTTTTATATGGTTATTTTTACAATCTTATTGTTGGAGGTTGAGATGGTGTGATTAGGGCTTAATCTTATTGACTTCTTTCATAGTTGGGTGATTCACAATGCTTAATTCAAGTGTGTGATAACTTATGTCTATGTAGTGTAGTTTCATCTTTAATTTGAAGTAGCTAGTTGGGGGCTTAGGTGCTTATGTTTTTTTGTTTGGTTTTGAAATTTTGCTGAATAAGTTTATTCATTGAACAGTGAAGAAGAAGCTAGAAAATCTATCTATTCGGTGTCGACTAGACACTACTTTGCTTTCGGATGCATTGTCTCAGAGGAGATTTCTTACAAAATTAAGGGTATGTATTGCTGGTTATGTGTTTTTGTATTTTCCTTCAATATATCTGGATTTAGTTGAGTGATGTTGTTGTTGTTGCTGTTGTATATCTGGATTTAGTTGAGTGATGTCTCATTATTTGCTGCATTTATCTGTGATACTTTCATTAAATTGGTGCAGAGTTGCCTCGAGTTCGCTGGGTGCTTCCTGATTCGTATTTGGATGTCAAAAATAAAGACTATGGAGGTCAGAATTTGTTGGTTTTTCTTATGTTTTTTTTTTTTTTTTTCCTTTCTGTGATCGTTTTAGACTCATTGGAGTCTTTAACATGTCAAACCAAAGGTCTAAAGCTTTCTTAGTCAATAGTTCTATTTACTTTATTCGTGAGCCATTTAGACATGGAAAATGGTACACTGTTAAGTCGCAACTGATAATTCACCTGCTGGATTCCATATGGTATGGACGTTGGTATATTGCAATGAAGTTTGTTAATAATCACATTTAAAACGTGTTAGTGAATTATTTTTGTTCTTATAATAATGGAACACCTAACTCAATCTACCTATAGCAAACTTAATGTTTACATACATGTCAGTTACAATCAGCATTATAAAAGAAAAAACTAATGAGAATGTTGTATAAATCATGGACAACAACATTTAGGCTTTTGTAACGATTAAAAGATTGCATCATTAGTATAATGTTTGGTATAAGAATCATAATAGTTAATAGTTACCTCTTCACACCATTTATCCATAACTTTGACTCTCATTCTCATATTGCTATTTTAATCAGCTGTGTGATTGTATCCATTGCAAGATTTGCAGCTCCTTTCATGTTACTGCTGTTTTCATCCATTAAGGGATAATGCGTTGATAAATTCTTCATTGAATGGAAATATTTTTAATCATACTTGTTATTTAACATTGTCATTGTACCTATTGTTGAACTTTGATTTTGGGCACTCTCCTTTTTATTGTAATATATATATATATATATATATATATATATACATATAGATATGAGCCTCTGCTTAAGTGATAGCTCTATGTAGAATGAGATATTCTCGTATTCAAACCATTGTTTTTTTTTTTGTTTTTTGTAATGTTGGTCTTTTGTTTTTTGAAGCATTATTAGTAAGGCCTATTCACTCTCATTTATGTTAGCTTATCTAGTACTCCATTTTTGGCATTTTTTCATATTTCTCATATAGTGTTTTCTATTTGGTAGGGGAGCCATTTATCAATGGACAGGCGGTTCCCTATGACCCCAAATACCATGAGGAGTGGGTAAGGAACAACGCACGTGCTAATGAGAGGTCTAGGCGCAATGACAGGCCTCGCAACTTCGATCGGTCAAGGAACTTTGAGAGGAGGAGAGAAAACATGCAAAATCGAGATTTTCAAGACAGGGGTGCGCCTAACGCCACATCTAACCCAAACATGTACAATGCCGCCCCAAATTCAGCAGGTATGCCACCCAGCGGAAACATGCAGAACACAGTTCCTAACATGGGAGGCATGCCTTCCAATCCAAGCATGCAGAGCAATTATGGAAATGTGGGAGGAGGAATGCCGAACCGAGATCCCGCAAACAGAGATTTCCAGTATGGTGGGGGTGGAGGCTCGCCTTACCAAAGCAGGGAAGCTCCCGGTGGCACGCCAAACTTTAATTACAACAACAACTACACGCCTAACAGGGATGGCGGAAACGGCGGAAGCCCTTACTGAGCAAGGGGTAAGGTTTGCCTCAAGTGTGAACCATTCTTGTCAATGAAGGAGAGGTTGTAGATATCTAAAGATGACATTGTTAGAAATCTTAGTTTGATGACAAACTTATCTGTGATGGTTGAACTTAAATGTTGCTTTTGGTTATCTGTTGTTCTGTAGATGAGAAGTGGCCGATGTTTTGCTACATGGATTTGAACGTGTGCCTCTCTTTCGGCTGTTCAATTTCGGTGCTTATGTGACCCTTACAACACTTATGGCCACGTAATGTAATGTTCATTCAATCTTTGTAGTTTATATGTTTCATGTTCTCCAAATATTCGATTTCATCTGTGAATTTTATTATGTCACATGGTGAACTTCTTTGAATTTAGCGCAGGAAAGCAAAGTAAAAGAGTTTGATTCATCTTGTGGACTCTAACTAAGTCGGGATTAAGGTTTCGGTGTTGTTATTTTTCTCCTAAGTGATTAAGTTCATATAATTAACTTTGACGCAATTATTTCTTCGAACAAAGTACATAATATGAAACTTTTTCATTAGGCATATAAGTTTAGTTGCGTTGTTGATCAATGATCTCAAGATTAGGTCGCATCTTTCTCCTTACCTACTTGGAAAACTGTAATGACAGTGGCTAGTTCAGAAAACACCTTCATATAGTCCCTACTCGATTTCAGTGGCGTGTGGTATTTTCCATAAATGATGCAGGTATGTTGAGATATCTCTTCTAAAGTCAAGTGAATCGCAAGAAGCACCAGTGGTCTAGTGGTAGAATAGTACCCTGCCACGGTACAGACCCGGGTTCGATTCCCGGCTGGTGCAATTCTCTTTTTCATTGCTCCATTTTTTCTCAATTTGGGCTCCACCTATGCGAGCATTAGATCAAGATCGTCGATCAGTCCATCATCAACGCGTTATGTATCATTTGATGGAGAAAATTAAAGATGGAGCATTTGTTAACTTTTTATTACAAATTTAACCTCCCCCTCCCCCAATAAAAAGGGAAATGATTTTTTTAATGTCAATGAACACACACCCCAAACATTGAAAAATTGTAGGTGCGTCTCGAGACACACATCACACGTATTATGTATAAAAAAATAGTGTGCGCATGCATCTCAATGCGTAAAAATGGTAAATATATAAAATTATTCTCCTTTAACATATGAACACACGTTGATTGAAGTGGGGATAAATTTGTAATAGAAAAATTATCAAACACTATGTAGTTTATTTTGTTCATCAAATGACACATAACGCATAACGTTAGTGATTATGCCGACCTTATCATTTTCAATCGTATATAAGTCGCTCCCTTGATGATACCAATATCATATTTAATAAAATGTGGATTGGATATCAATGTGTGTTGTAAAATAAACATTGAAGTAAAAAAAAAAACTCTCCAATGGCACATGCACTTTGAATGTTAAGTTGACATGAATACATTGTCTATTTTGAGCGTTTACTTTTAGACGATACAGTCTATAATCACGTCGATAATTTTTTTCAAAATACATAAAAAATAATAAAATTTTAAAATAGATAGTGCAATCCTCATTTACCATTTGGATAACACTAGTGAACTTCAATGTAGATTCAAGCCGTATTTTTTTTACGTTTTTGACGTGACATCAATCCACGCTTATAAGTCACATTGAAATTTGTGTATGTCTGCGCGCATGGATGACTCATACGAGTTAATGTGTGATAGGGTGTGACGTGAACTTCTTAACCTCTTCGTCTCTGTCAGGCAGCCGAAGCCGCTGGTCAGTCGCCACCAAGACATTGACCTGAGTGCCCCTGCACGGCCTTCGAAATGCCACCTATGTCCCATACGTGAATTCAGACCAAACACCTAAACATTGCTGTTGACGTGAATTCTAACATCGCTCTCGCTCTCGCTCAACAATGGAGACCAAATCGAGCGATTCGATCGATCGTCCCAACGAACAAGACTCTGTAGAAGAAGCTGTGGAGTTGGTGCTGTTTCAAGTCTCCGAGTGTTACGTTTATCTGGTGACCATTCGAATCCCTCACACACACGCTTTAGGGTTTAGGGCTTTAATTGTTGGATATATCATCAAATGTAAACAATTTCGTAGATCTGATTCTGTTTGATTTGCTGATTAAAGATTTCGGCTTGCTAGGGTTTTCCGTCCGCGATTGTCTTAATTTGTTGGCAATTTAGTGCTAATTGTTTGATGTGGTCATAGTTTGTTGTGAATTGGATTTGTTAGGCTGTGCTAAATGGTTGTACTTTTGCAGATACCGCCGAGGAAGAGCGCGGCATCTTACAGGTTTCTTCTTTTTTTCATTTGTTCATTTTAGTGAACATATGAACTATCAAGAGAATTTATTAGAATGGTTGTTGTCACACCTTGATCTTGGAATATTCACAAGATTTGGATGGACTGCACATAAGACCAGTATCATGTAGAACTGAACATTGAGAAATACAAAATAAAACTCATATGTTTATTTATTGTAAAGAGTTTACACTGTAGCTTAATGTTACATTACACACTCACGCCCTCCAGATCATTACTGGTATTTTACATGAAACACTATACATTATTTATTTTACTAGGTCAACTGCTGACCTGGTCCGACATGCTCATTCTCCTTACTTAGCTGGGGTGGTACCTGAAATTGTTAGATTTAATGAGTCAGTCGCCTAATAATTCTTTAATTACATCCTGCTAATGTTGCATATATAGAAAAACAATAACAACATATATCACCAATTGCAAACAATATTAGTTAGTAATCACGCCTGTGGACCTCATGATTTTGCCTCAAGGCTAGAGTCTCACCAAGGTCATTATATCATCTAAGGTGTCCGTCGACACATGACCAAATTGTTGCAACACAACATCCACACCGGTGGACTAATATATGCTCGTTGGCTTGAATCGCACACGTGGATAGTTAGGACAATGGCAAGGTAATAAGAGCATTAGTGTGAAGACATATATAATGAATTAACAATATGTAATAAAAAAATTACCTTATCTAATAGTTAACAAGAACTCTGCAAGGCTCCATCTCTAATTAATAACGAAAGAAACAAAAATTATGAGGATGCATTAATGCTGAATCGATCCTCATATTTATAAGGTTGAGGATGATTACAATAATCTTTAAAGTCGCTTTGTGTCATAATGACAGCTTAAAATAATAATAAATCTGTTAAATGTTGTTATCGATCTTAATAATCAGATAAAGATGAAGGATTCCTTTAGTTATAACGAATTCGTTATGTTAACGAGTCGTTGTCAATCATAATGTCAAGGAAGCTTCTTACTCATTTCCTAAAGATTGAGACGCCATTTTCAATCATAAATTCTAAGATAAGGATCGAAAAAAATTCTATTATTTTCTTAACAAAAAAATTAAGACGTTACGGGTTGTTATAGTGTCAGAGACACTTTTCCATTATTATTTTTTTTACTGGTTAGAAGGGTTTTATTTGTGTTTTTCAAGGTGCGATTTATTTTGGGGTGTCACAATTGGCATACAAAATTTCTAGATCTTGTTGTCATATTGGCCTGAGTTCATTCTTATGCTTCACATATCTTTAATTGAACTATCAGCGTTGACATTAGTTTTTGACTGGGATTTATTTCTTGAATCTCATTTTTTTCTTTATTGTGCATTTAGTCTAGATTTCTTTGGTTGGTGAGAAATTATTTATTTTCTTGAGACATTTTGTAGGAGTAAGGATTGGTTGATTGGAGAGTTTGCTTATGAGCGTTAGGCGTTGCATTGGTCACAATAATTTGAGATGGTGGTTTTGTTTGTTTTTGTTGTTGTATAAGGAATATCCGAATATGAAATCCACAAATTGCCGAATTTTAGCAAATTTTTGCTCCGTTGTTGAAAAATGACAAGATATAGATTACTAAATATGGCTTTCTTCATTCTAAACTAATTTCTCTGATGATGTATAGCTTTGAGGACCTAGATCTTTTGTTGCTAAATGCTAATTTTACGACCGTGCTCACTTTTACTTATCTTGAGCTACTTGTTAAATAGATGTTGACATCTAAGCTTTATTTTTTAGGGCTGATGAGTGGGATGTGAACAAATGGGAATGGGAGGGCATACTAAAAGTTGTTAGCAAGGGAGAAGAGTGCATCATCAAGCTGGAAGATAGGAACACAGGTGAGATCCTTATTTGGTTACTATGATTTAGTAGCTGTGATTTTAAGATTATTAATACTCTATGCAGGAGAACTTTACGCTCGCGCTTTTTTAAGAGACGGAGAGCAACACCCAGTGGAACCAGTCATTGATAGCAGCAGGTCTATTCCAGTTGACTACAATCTCCATTGTTTTTTTAAGATTATGTTTATCGTTTTCTAGAGGTTATGTTGTAAGTTTTAGTTGAAGGAATATTTTTTTTTTCTAATTTTAATGGCTATTCTAGATGCTTACTTTTTGTTTCTTCTCCAGATACTTTGTTCTTCGAGTGGAAGAAAATATTGGTATGATACAAGTTTGTAGTTCTTTTCTTATTGAGCTACATTTACTTTCTCTTGACAATCATGGAAACACTTCATTTCATATTATAGACGAATTTATAATCATTTGGTAAGAATCAAATGTCTTTCTTTTTTTATCCATCTAAATCTTGTTTGTTGTACTCAGACATTTGGTTGAACATTGCTTGTGAGAATTCATATGGATTGGAAATAAATGTAGGATCTTTCTTTATTTAAAACAAGTTTTCTTAGTTAGGTTTTCCAAAATGTGTAAGGAGTCTTTTTTTTGCTAATCTAATTTAGATTGAGAGTCCAAATTGTAGTAAGCATGCACCTTCAAGTAGGGTAGGGGTAAGTAACAACTTAGATATGCTCCCTTTAATGCCTTTTTGCATCTCCCTTGTGCTTTAGGGGGAGATGTTGTTAATCAATAAATGGAGACGAGGGACCAAAGAACTAGACGTGACTAATAGATGCCTTTGGGAATTACTCTTCTGAAACAATGATCGTTTCTCTTGTATGGGTAGAGTAATTCCACTGCAACCACAAGGCCTAGATCTTAAATTAGTTGTGGTTAGTTATATTTATCAAATGCTTCTACTCATCTTGATTTAACTTTTCCTTTTTCAAAACCTGAGATTGGTTGTGTGAAGCGTAAGAGAAGCTTTTGTGTTCTACGTGGGTAAAGTTGGGTATACCTGGTAAAATGATTCAAAAGACAAATATAATACCCACTTTTGAATGCCCTTCTATAGAATTCATGGATGGGCTTGGGGCTACATTGATAGTTGTAGATCTAATTATTTTGAAATATATACTCGAACAATCTTCTACATGAAGATTTCTATGAAGAAACCTTAAAACTAAAAGTATATTGATAATATATATTTCCACAACAATGTCTTCCTTTTTGCAAGAGTGATTATTATTTTCGTTGACTCTGTAGTTTCATCATTTTGCTTTCTTTTTGTTGGTCAAGTTTCTTACAGTTTTAAAGCTCATTAATTGGTGACATTGTAGGGGGTCGACTTCGGCATGCTTTCATTGGGATCGGGTTTCGAGAAAGACCACAGGCCTATGACTTTCAAGCAGCTCTTCACGACCATATGAAGTAAGATGTTGTTTGCCTTTTTTGTTGCCATCTTCCCATTTTCTTTTGATTTTTAACTAGATCTTCAAAAATATGAAAATGAGTCTTTAAGGAGACAAGGCTTTATTAGGGATGCAAGTGGGCCAGAGCGGGGAAACAAAGTCTTTGTCCCGGTTTTCGCGAGTAAAGTGGGGATTTACCCCTGTGAAATCCCTATTGAAAGAACCTTGCCTCCTCAAGCTTTCCGTCGCGGGAATCCCCATGCCCCGCCAATTTTGTGCAAATGCCCCCTTTTGATCTCTGCTCCTTGTTTGTTTTCTCACTTTACTACTTTATCAAAATGAGAGATATTGTTCACCAAAAAAAAATAAAGATATTTGGTTGTTGTGTCAAAAAGATTATTAGTAACTACAAAGAATTAATTCATGCAATACTAAACTTTCAAATAGCAAAATCAATGCCAAAGTTGGTCAAGGATTTTTGTCCTTTATAAAATAAATTTACAAATAGATTCCCTACTTGCACAAAGATAAAATAGATTAAGCAAAGCAAAACTAAAAACCACCGAACTTTCAAAAAAAATAACTCCCAACTTTAAACACAGGGAGTGAAGAAGCTTTATTCATCCTAAATAACTAGCACATAGAGATGAGGATTAAAAAAAAAAAACCTAATAACCACCGGTAAATGAAAATCAATATATCAATTCCACAAATTAACTCCGTAATGCAAAATTTAGAGAAGAAGGATTTAAATCTTCAATTAAGTCACGATTTTCAAATTCATCTAGTCAATGCACCCAATCTAGCTTCACAACGTGATGATTCCTCCTTCAACAAAAGAAAGCAACATTTATAAAATTTAATATCAATATATTGTGAATATAATAAAGTTGATAGAATGATAATTGCGAGTTTACCTCATCTTGGTCATCCTCTTCATTAAATGTTCCACAAATAGATTGAATTATAGATAAATGACAAGAATCTCAAAAAAGAAAATGAATAATTGTCAGAATAAAAAAAAATAACGTAATAGAAACGAATAGCAATTTTAATATTAAAACCACAATAACTTCCTTCCAATTCTGTGTGCACTTCAATGTGTGGTGGATTAAGTCTTGGGCGATGCAAACTTGTAATTCTTCCACTTGTGTTTAAAGTTGATTCCAAAGTCATCATAGATATTGCAATTAATTAAGTGCAGGATACTTCAAAGCATTTTTTTCACCCATTCAAAAAATCAATATTTATCACCATCGATAATCTTCCAACTTTGGCTTCACTTCTTAGTTCCACTTCTATTGAAAGAAGCAACAAAATTTTCAAAACTAATGACATCTGCACCATCTCCATCATCTTTTAATTGTGTAGTTAAGTTATCCACCAAACCTTGATATTCATGAAATTTTTATTATGGTTGAATATTTCTTCACTAAATCATAACAAAGACTTTGATTTTCCTCCTCTTTGTCCTTATTGTAGATGACTGAAAATTACATTTCCAAAACTTCAACTTAAATCTAGGGTCCAAAACAATTGCTACACCCATAACAACATGAGTTGTAGATATGTGTATAACAACGCATATGCATCTTACTACCTGACAACTTATATATCTTGAATGGATGAACATTTGATGCATATGTGTTGTTGTGCACACATCTTGAATTTGATTGTTAAAGATGACTTATATTGATTAAAGATGCAATTGAGAAAGTTCGTGATAGTGTTGCATTTTAGGTTTATACACCAAAAAGCAATGAGAAGTTTGAAGAAACTGCGTGCCAATTGAAAATGAGTTTCACTAGAAAATTAGTCCCAGATTGTAAGACTAGGTGGAATTCAACTTGTCTCATATTAAATGTTGCAATTGGATATAAGATCTCTATAAACGCTTGAAACAAATGAGAGACTCTTCATACATTTTTTTCGTCTAATCTAGAATGAGAAATGACTAAGGAGGTTTGTGATAAATTGACGTGTTTTATAGCGTGAATGAGTTGGTTTCAAAGGGCAAATATCCTACAATCAACTTGTACTTTTCCATGATTTGTTAGTTGTACGTAGATTTAAATAACTGAGTTGGTAGTGGAGTTTGTTATATTGAGTCAATGACTATAAAGCTCACATTTTAGAAATAATGGGATACAATCCATGTCGTTATGAGCGTTGCAGTTGTTTTAGACCCTAGATTTTAAGTTGAAGTTTGTGGAAATTTATTTTTCTATCATCTACGGTGAGGACAAAGTGAATGAGGAAAGTCTTTGTTATGATTTACATATTTAGTGAAGGAATATTCATCCAGAGCAAAACTGAATGAATCTCAAAATTTGGTGGATGACTATCTACACAATTAGAAGGTGATGCGGGTGTCATTAATGATTTTCAAAAGTTTGTTGCTCCTTCAGATGGAAGTCCAACTGAGAAGTGAAGTCAGGGTTGGATGATTATTTGCAAGAGAAACTAGTAAGGATGGTGACATATTTTGTTATTTTGAGTTGTTGGAAAATGTTTTGAAGTATCATGCACTTCTATTAATTGCAAAAGAGATCTTTGCAATGTAATATGTACAATGGCTTCGAAATCGGCTTGTAGCACAAGTGGTATAATCACAAGTCTACATTACAATAGACTTAGTCCCCAGACATTAGACAATATGTGCACACAAAATTGGATGCATTTCTCCGAGGCCAATGTTGTCTTGAATCCTGTCAATACTTTCGTCGGGGTGGATGAGAGCACGTTGTGCCTTGCATTCGCTCCGGGGACCAGTAATTTACCGATTTTTGGAAACATTGCTCAGATTAACTTCTTGGTTGGTTATGATTTGGAGGAGGAGACTGTCTCGTTCAAGCCAACTGATTGCAGCAAAGAGTGCTAAATAATTATTTTAGTTAAGCATGTATTAGCAGCTATATATATTTATTTATTAGTTTGATTAGTTTATGTATTTGACGATTGATTAATAATTATAAGCCTGCGTTATTGAAATTAAACATATGCAACATCAATTGCCTAGTTATATTTTTTTAAATAGAAACGTGACTTCATTTTACTATAGTCAAAAATAGGGTATATTTATATGGCGAGAAACAATGTGTATTTCTCGTACAATAAAATCGGAAAAAACTCCCCCACCAGTATCGAGTAGAGGAAAAACGCGTAACAACATGAGTTGTAGATATGTGCATAACAACGCATATGCATTTTACTACTTGACAACTTATATATCTTGGATGGATGAACATTTGATGCATGTGTTGTTGCGCACACATCTTGAATTTGATTGTTAAAGATGACTTATATTGATTAAAGATGCAATTGAGAAAGTTCGTGATAGTGTTGCATTTTAGATTTATACACCAAAAAGCAATGCGGGTGTCATTAGTGATTTTCAAAAGTTTGTTGCTCCTTCAGATGGAAGACCAACTGAGAAGTGAAGTCAGGGTTGGATGATTATTTGCAAGAGAAACTAGTAAAGGATGGTAACATATTTTGTTATTTTGAGTTGTTGGAAAATGTTTTGAAGTATCATGCACTTCTATTAATTGCAAAAGAGATATTTGCAATATAATATCCACAATGGCTTCGAAATCGGCTTGTAGCACAAGTGGAAGAATTGTAAGTCCGCATTACGATAGACTTAATCCCCAGACATTAGACAATATGTGCACACAAAATTGGATGCACTGGCTAGATGAATTTAAAAATCATAACTTGGTTGAAGATTTGACTTCTTCCTTTTTGTGAGCAAAAAAAGAAATTCTTCTTTTTTGAATTTTGCATTATGGAGTTTCTTATGAGCTTGTACTTTTAATTGATTTTGTGGATTGGTTTGACTTTATGGTAGCTATGGATAAAAATTTGTTGGCTTTCTTTTTGCATCGTTTGTTATTTCACTTATTTGAAGTCTATATGCTACATGACTTGTACTTTCAGTATTGATATATTGATGCTCATTTACTTGTGGTTATTAGTTTTTGTTCTTATCTTTATTTGTTAATTATTTGGAATGAAGTAGCTTCTTCACTCCCTGTGTTTAAAGTTCGGAGGTTTTTTGTTTTATTCTACTTGTTTTATCTTTTTGCAAGTGGAGAGTCTATTTTATAATTGCATTTTTTTTATAAAGGAAAAAATCCTTGTCTATTTTTGTCACTGATTTTGCTATTTGCAAGTTTGGTATTGCATGAATTAATTATTTGCATTTACGAATAGTCCTTTTGTGACGGCTTTCTAGTATCTTTCATTTCGAGGAAGTAGTAAAGTGACAAAACGAGCTAGGAGTGGTCGCATGGGGAATGGGGACCAAAAGAGGCAGTTATACGAAATTGGCGGGTCATGGAGATCACCACGTGGTGGGGCATGGGAGGGCGAAGTTTGCCTCGTGGAGAGTTTTTGGGAATAAATCCGTCATGCTTCCCACAGGGACGAGGATTTCATTCCTCACCCCACTTGCATCCCTATTCATTGCAACTCCTGAAACTGACTACTTGATGGTTTTCCAGATATTTGAACAAAAAGAAGACAGCGGAAGAGATGGAACAGCAATATCAAAGTACTTCCTCGGTGGACTATAGTTTAAAAGAAGGGGAAACAATAAGACTCCAAATTAAGAATGTAAGATTTTTTGCAGCACCCCATTCATTCTGTAGAGCATGATGCATATCTTGCTTGGTTGATTCTCTTAGGAAATTGGATTTGTTTTTATTTCATGTCAAAAAGGGGGGAAAAAGTGATCTATCTATTCTTCACATAATCTAGCATTGGAAGACTCTATAAACATCAATATCTTGTTCTAGGAATCAGTCTTGTCGGGATTTTATAGATTTTCTGGTTGGTTAAATCAATAATCTTAGGAATTTAGCATGGGAAGACCCAGGCATGTGATGGTGAATTCTTAAATCATAATCAACCACAGCAGGACATTTTCATCTTGCTACTGACCTAGGTTTGCCTTCAACAGCAAGGAGAACGTGCGAGATCCTCATTTTTGGAGCAGGGTCTGAACAAGATCTCATTGGATGAGGACGGCAACCAGAAGAAACCCATTATTGCTCTCAAGCCGCCACCGCCTGGACCTCTATCACCAGTGGCTGTTGCTCAGAAATCTCCTGAGAAAATGCCATCAAAGTTTAGTCTGGAAGAAACATCGAAGGATGAAACCTTGTCCCTTCCAAAGGACCGTCATTTACAAGAAACCTCTATTTACGAAAAGAAGATTCATGAAGACATAATAGAAGAAGACTTTGGAGATTTTCAGACAGCAGGTTAACTGGCATGCATCGAGTTTGATATATCAAGGTATCTTTCTTACAATTTGCTCAAATAGCATCGGCGGTTGCTTGTTTTCATACAATCGATTGGGTGTATGTTCAGGATTTTGTTGATCTTCCAGTTATTCATTTATATGATTAGATCATAAGCATCTGTAACCTGAGATTGAATTCTGTAAATCTTGAGTAAAGTTAATTTCAACATGAAAATTCTCGTCTCACTTGTTAAGTTACTTTAAAGGTTAGAGCAGGCGATGTTTTATGACGGAATTTATACGTTTTTCCTCATTTTCATGTGCTTCTCCTTTTTGGTGCACCCTCTTTTCAGGTTGCTCGAAATACTAACGCGCATTTATGTGCCTGAACAATCATCTTTGCCGAGGTAGGTGAGTGTCTTACGTACCCTTTAACACACATTGATGCATACATAGTGTTAGGATTCAGTTCGACACGCCTAGGGATGACCATATATGCATGCTCCGGACATGATCAAACTGCTTCAGCAACTGTATAAGAAACTGCAATGCCCTTTTGTAAGTATGATCTAATGTGTAGGAACTATATAGTAAGCATAATGTTTATATAAATTTGCTTGGACAACCTCTAATTCTTTTGTTTTCACTAGTATTATTAGGTATAGTATTAGCTGAAATTAATATGTGTAGAGATGAGCATGTCGTTGAAACTAGTGAGTTACTAATAATGGTTGAGTGATCAATTTTTCTGGCTCCATTTAAACAGCTTTAGTGGGTTGTTGAAAGAATCACCGTTGCTGTGCATGTAAACTGAAATATAAGTGTTGGACTGGAAAACGTATCTGGGCTTTGAGCTCTTAAATGGCTACCGTAGAAAATTACAGTTTAAGTTTTATAAGAATCAAATAGAATGAATGTGATTTTAGTAAGATCTTTTTTAAGATTATTAGTAACTGACTTTATTAATCAAATCAAAGTGAATGTATAGATTTTAGGGAATAAGCCATTTCCTAACTACAAGAAACATGGTATACCAGGATAATAAACCTTTATCAGCTATGCTAATCCCAAGCATTGATGGGTGTCCATATACTAAACTGGTGGAGTTACCACTTAGTCCATGACTCAGTGGTGTCTTAGTCAGTGGCGAAATTAGAAAATTTATTTAGGGGGACGAACTTTAACCTATAAATGTGAGTTTGGATCTCACCCAATACGTGTGCTCAATGTCGTGGATTTAACTTAAGTTGTAAAGAAAATGGTATAGATCATACCTTACTTAAGAACACTATATAAAGTGATAATTCGATGTGCAGACCACTTAGATTAATTTGCATTTGCAGTTCGGGCAGTGCCTTCATGAAATTAATATTTTTACTTAGGAAGTGCATCAACTGTAAAGGGCGGGAAAGGAGTCAAGGGACGGGAGAGGTGCCCCCAAGTTCCACCCCTGGTCTTAGTTGCCGAGGTGGAGTAGCTTTATCATTTTTATTTTTATTTTTATCAAAGATTATTGATCGTTACATGAAGACTTGTGGTTGCAAAAGCATACGAACTGGTTATAATTATAATTTTTTTTAAAAATAAGTGGCTCAAATGAAAGAAATTTTAGTGCGCAAAACAATTATTAGATGTAGCCAAGAAACTTTTGTGCAGGGTGGGATTGAACAAGAGTCAAGTACTGTGTGTGCTAGTTCTAATTGGTTTTGTAGTCAAGTCCCGTGAGCATTGCCTTAATTTTTTTTATAATTTTGGGTGGCTATAAAGTGAGACTAAAAAGTGAAGTTTGGAATAGATTTGAGGCAATCTTTTGTTCGGGATAAATTTGAGACTTCAAGCAAAAATTTGAGATAAATTAGGCTATTTGGCCTAATTATTTTCAATAGAATAAGACTTTTTAAAGCTCTAATTTTAGTTGGAATAATTTTATTTGATCTGAGATAGAAATTATTGATGTATGCTTTCAATAAAAAGAAATAAAGAAAAGAAAAGAAAGAAGCTCCCCCACACTCCGAAAATACCAAAAGAAAAAAATTCGACGGTGGAGGTATTGGAATGAACTATTGAAATCTGTGCCCTTAATGATTTATTTTGGATTGAAAGCTAGAACTTGATCAGGGAATCATTTTTTTTTTAATAAAAAGAAAAGAAGCCAGAACTTCATCCATGGGTGTTTTTCAAAACGTGGGGTGGTTTTAGTTTGTAATTCACCAAATGGTGTGGTTTACTTTTAAATTCCAAAATTAATGTATAACTCCTTTTGAAAATGAGCTATTGATGATGAGGTGGCATGCATGGTGGTGAAGTGGAATGCATTTGTATGGATACATTCTTTTGAAAAAGAGTTATCTATACAAACTCATTTTGAAAATGAGCTATCTATACAAAATTTTCCGCCCTATGAACGACACGTGCATATGGAGATGGACGACCCGCGTCACTCGCGTATCTTGAGGTAGACAACTCGTGTAAACAACACACACGCATATCGACGTGGACAACCCATGCAAGCGTCACCCATGTATGCTGAGGTGGAGAATTCATGCAAATGACAAACATGTCTGTCGAGGTGGGCGACCCATGCAACCTCGTGCAACTCATGCAAACATCACGCATGTGTTTTGAGGTGGTAAAGCCAATGCAAACATCACATACGTATCTCTTGGTTGACAATACATGGAAACGTCACGCACGTATGTAGAGGTGGGCGAGCCATGCATCTTCGTGCAAATCATTCAAACGTCACACACATATCTCGAGGTGTGGACAACTCATGCAACCTCGTGCAATCCATGCAATAAACCATGCGAATGTGAATCACATATTTTGAGGTAGACAACCCATGCAACCTACTGCAGTCCATGCAAACCATCCAAACGTCATGTATGTAACTCGATGTGGATAATTAATGCAAACGACAAACACGTTTCTCGAGGTGGGCAATCCATGCAAATGTCATGTACGTATCTCGAGGGTACAACCCATGCATATCCACTACAGACCACACACCCCATGCAAACGTCACGCACGTATCGCGAGGTGGACAACCCGTGCAACCCATAGTAAGCATGCAACTCATCCTTTAAACTTTTGTGTTACTTATATGTCGTGATGATAAGCAAAGATACGAAGAATGATATAATTATAGAGCAAAACCACGTTATTTTTTTGTCGAGAACTTAAAATTAAAACAACAATGATCTGTTGAAAAATAAGTTCATTCGATGAGAAGGTTGTATACATCAACTTCGTTCACCCAAGATATAAGCTGAAAAAAAAATCACCACGATATCAAGAAAACTCATCATACGGTCTATTAATTACGAATGTTACGTTGACGTTGTTGCTCGGTGATGCAAACCGGACGTACTTTATGTCTAGTTGGACGACGTGTTTGTACATCCGGTTGAAGTTGTTGAGGTTGCTGATCTTGCATTGAATGTCGTCGAGTCGATTGAAGGTTGTATACATCAATTCCCTCTCCTCCTTCTCCTCGGCTGCTCTGTCAACTCCCTCTCATCCTTCTTCGCCGCTGGTCGTCAACAACCTCTCCTTCTCCTTCAACCCGTCACCTATTCTCTATGGCCAACTCCCGCTGTCTCCCGTCCTCTCCCCTCTCTGCCCTCAACTCGCCCTCTGCCCCTCCCCCTCCTTAAATACCCGAGTGACCGCCCCCTCCAAAACTCCCATGACCTACCCTACTACCCTAAACCCTACCCCCTACAACCTCCCACCCGAAATTGGAAACGCGGAGAATATATTCTCTGCATTTCCTATTTTAGGGAAAAGAACAGTGGGTACACATATAGCGCCTTTTGAGAAGGCGTTATCTGTGTACCCCGAGACCACGTGGCAAGTACACACAAATAGCGCATTCGGAAAATGCGCTATTTGTGTGCTCTTGCCACGTCGACATCCGACGTGGATGTCCACGTCGAAATGGGCTAATTAACAGAATAGCG
Organism: Stephania yunnanensis; assembly: GCA_039657365.1. Lineage (NCBI taxonomy): Eukaryota > Viridiplantae > Streptophyta > Magnoliopsida > Ranunculales > Menispermaceae > Stephania > Stephania yunnanensis. The sequence continues at coordinate 6,050,751 of CM077583.1, read as the reverse complement.
CATTTTCAAAAGGCGCTATTCTTTTAGCCCATTTCCACGTGGACATCCCACGTGAATATTTACAGGAATAGTGCCTTTTCAAAAGGCACTATTCGTGTAAACACCCATCCATGTGGATGACTAATACGAATAGCGCCTTTTGAAAATGCGCTATTCATGTGTCCACGTTAGCCGCACAAATTTCTCCCAGCTAATAGCGTCTTTTCAAAAAACGATATACCCTATTTTTCGAATTAAAAAAACTACACTTGTTTTGGTCATTTAAACTCAAAACTACTGTACTTTTGTAATTAGTGCATGGGTTGGGTGGGATACAATCCACATTCAACTCAAAAAATGTTCTCCGCGAATAGACTGCGACACTTCTCCGCGAGCCTATGATCTCCTCCAGTACCGATATTGTCCACAACTTGACCACCTTTCTATTTTTATAGATTTGAGGTTTTATCTCAAAATGTCTCGGTACTAATTAAAAGGAGATCATCACTTATATACTTCATTATAAAGTTTCAATTATCCGATGTGGGATTATTATTTCGATCCACACATCTCAACACATAATGTGATATCAATTCATGGTCTAAATCCACATTAACATTGGAAATGCTCTCACTTGTCATAATATCCAAGCTGTAGTGGCAGCTAGAAACTAGAAAGTACTTATAAATTTTTACAATAGACTTGATCATGGGAAAGAAGACTCTTTGTGATGGTGAAAAAGCATGCATAAAGTACAAGAGTACTATATAACTAATTAAAATAACAAAAGGTTACAAAGAGAATGAAATCAGAATTGCACATTGAGGCGGCTCTTATGCAATGCAACTCAAGATGTTCATGTATAGCTAAAGATATATTGAAAACATTTATATTTCAGTTTGGAAAGTTAGTTCAGTTGAACTACTTTTTATCACCTTGATAGCACAATAGGAAGTCAGGCAGCCTAACAAGCAAAGATTTTTCTCTATTCAAAAGAATCCATCTGATGATTATATGCATCGAAATATGTTTACGCGTATCTTAATGTATATCTAATGGAATCCAACAGCAGCAAAGCAAATATGTGGACTATGAAAAGTAAAAGAAACTATAGAACATGAATGTGTTGGAGATTTTGGAATGGTGGGTGGTGCACAAAAAGCACCAAATTGTAATTTCTTCCACCAATGTTGATCAAGACTTGAGAGTCGTCACACACCCACATAGAATATTTTCTTGGATATATGTAAGTGATTGAATTCCAAAAAAAAAAAAAAAAAAAAAAAGTGAATCTATCCAAATCAAAGTTCGTAGTACTCAAGTCATTGCTGGCAGCTTTGCATTTGTATGATCAAAAGTGAAAGAAAAAAAATGGGATGTTAACATCATTGATTACTTCAAATCCATGTATTTCTAATGTCTATGTATATATTTGTGCTGATTTCACCAAAACAAGTTGCAATATTTAGTGCCTTTGTTGGTTGTGGACATTAGCCTTATTTGTGACCACAAAGCACCACCACCACCACCCAAATTAATCTCTCCACAGCCATGGTGGAAAGTCCATTCAGACACGTGCTCTCTTGTGAACCCTCAAATGTGTTAATTAAAACCAGCATCTGTGTGACACCTGGCATTAAGGGTGACAAGGTATTAGATATAATAACATATGGATATTAACATGAGAGATGACTCATATGTCTCTCTTACTTGGTGGCTCTGCAATTACTTTTATTCGTTCATATATCCGTATCTCGAGGCGTATATTTGAACGACTTTTGCGAGTCAATATGTCTTTAAATGTGATGTAGCATGGTCATTCGAGCACTTCTCATATTTTTCTTTTGTATCAGGTAGGCTGTGGTGGTGGCTTGAGAGGAATACAATGGACTATGGAGGTGATATAATTCCACACGTGTCTTAATAGTGAAACCTGAACGAACCAAAAACAGACTTTCTGTCTCAAACCCACGAACAAGCAAGGAAAGGCTCGTTAGTGCGATCCAAGTGGCACTTTTTTTGTGCCATCATCGTGATCCGTATTTCCATATTTTCAAGCGACTTGAATCGTGGACTTGACTTTAAAGACTCTTTGACTTGTCGAGATACAGTAGTGCCGGTAGTAAGATAAGGGAACGCCTCCTGTATGAAAGTACAACAACGTCTGTACCATCAAATCAGATTGTCCGAGACGAGATGTGATGATGATGATAATGATGATGATGATGATGATGATGATGATGAGGCGATGATGCACTTTGAGTTCACAAGATTAATTTACAAAATCACGGATGAAATCGAGTGTGACGTATTAGTAGTGTGTGTCTCGTGAATTATAAGGACAATTATTTCCACTATTAAGAAAGAATGTCATCTATGGCGTTATTGGCGTCATCTATGGTGCAACAACAGTGCGGTACACGTGACTCATAATTTTGACATCATTCCATCTTCGGTGGAGTTTATGAGGGAAGCTAACGAAGTAACTCATGCTAAGATAATTAAAATTGATTAATTTTTATGATAAGAATAAAATATGGTGTGAATCTTTACAAGATATTGTTGAGCTTAATTATTAATGTAAAGAATGCATCTTCCTTTCCAAAAAAAAAATGTAAAAAATACATCTACTTTATAAAATGAAATCATCATCTAAAATAATTATGTATTTCAAAAAAAAAAAAAAAAGTGATCGTGTTCATATTTTTTGATTCTATTGTTAATTATATTGTTTAACCTTCTCATTTGTGTTGATGCAGTTTCAATCGAACATACAATTAACTTCTCTCATTATAGTGTGGGCTGTGTAAAATCTCTCTACTCTTGGAAACAACATCCACAAAGGGCTTGAGAATTTTCATCATCACTGATACTTTTTCCAACTTAACAACTAACTACTTTCAACTTTTAGGTGCAGAATTTTAACTAAAAAAAATCTTTGTACTAATTTGTGAGAGCTAATCACTTATGTAATTTTTTATGAAGTTGCACTTAATCAATATCGAATTGTTATTTCGATTCACATCTCAATTGGATGTTAGATTCGCTAACACAATATATTATATGATCTAACAAACAAGCCCTACCAAAAAGGACAGGGTTGCTTGGTACCCAAAAGTTGCAAAAAAGAAAAGTTTGTTTACCTAACAAACAAGCCCTACGCTTTTAGACTTGAAAAGATTACAAGCATCATATTTATCAAATGTAACACTACAACTTAGTTGTAGCCATTTGAAAGGTTGACTTTCCCATTATCCGGACGGTCAATGGTTTGACTTTGACCGTTAAGCGGAGGCCATATTACATCCAATGTATGTACATACTTTGGGTATATACATTAGATACATAAGAGGGCCGCTAAGGGCACCCCACCATTTAATGAAGGCACCCAGTTAATGTGGGCACAAACCGATTTACCTGGGGCACCCAAAAATTAGACCCGAAATACCTAAACTACCCATCGTGAAAATCCATCTGCACCCCACCACCCTCATGCAAACCCCTGAGCACCCCACCACCCCCACCACCACCTTCACTGAACTCTTCGTGGAAGAATCCATTTGTTTTGAACCGACCAATGAAAGGAATCCCCGAAATCGTGTTCTCCGTCCCTCGCCGTGTGTTTCTCCTTCGTTTTTCGAGTTTTCTGCATTTTGTAGGTTCCGGTGTGTGAGCCGATTTTGTCTCCAAATTAGGGCTCGGTTGAAGATCGTCGAATTAAGTTACATTTGGTAGAGTAGTTGTAATGTGTGTGTGGCGGTTTGTTCAATTGTAAAAAAATTGAGAAATCGCGGTTCTCGGCCACACAGGCCAGAGACGGTGTCAACTGTCTCGGCCAAGCTTGGCCGAGACAAAAGCTAATATTTTTGGGAACTCGCAGTCTCGACCACGTAGACCGGAAGAGTTGACGGCGTATCGGTTACGCATGTCCGAGAATACTGCCGTTATCTCGGCCGTGACGTGACGAGAGCTACAATTAGTGATAAGTAATGTGGCGTCGGTGGTGTACAACCGAGAATTTTGTCCTACACTCGGTTGTCCACTTCCGAGAGGGTCTCAGTAGGCTCGGTCGTCATAGGACGAGAGTAAGGCGAATTGAAATGGTCAATCCATCTCGGTGGTGTATAACCGAGAACTTGCTATTTGACTCGGTTGTAAACGACCGATATATTGGACTACTTGTTGGTCATGGGTGACCGAAAATATGGGTTGTTTCACAAACCCGCATGACCGAGACATCAGAAATGGATGAATTTGAACATTACTTTTTGTAAAAAAATTTGTGGTATGTCAAACTAACAATACAAGATTGAAAATCCAACACGACAATTTGCACCGAAACTTAATTAATTATAAATCTCCGTAACATTCAAACTTACTCTAAAAAGGGTCCATCCATAAGTAAACAACAATCAAAATACAACACAACATTTGCATATACATAGAACATTCGGAGGAATTGACAAAATTTCTAAATGTTTAGCCATCAAGGTTTCTAGGTACAAGCTTTAACCTACGGTGTATCTAAATCTACAACAGGTATGGTGGCTTCATCATCGCGATTGCAATGGGCGCGATGTCTCGAAAAACGAATCCATCTCGCCAACCTTTGGCGCAGTCCTCAACGTACTGATCCCACGATGGATATAAGGATGGCAGCGGTGCATTCACACGCAACTGCACCTGTCAAAGTGAATAGTATAACATAGAAGATATTGTCACAAACCCGATTAAGGGGGAAACAAACCAATTCACGAAAAATCATAAAACTTACCCTAACCCAATGGATATTCCTTTCATTTGCCATTGCAATGATAAGTCCGTTGCGCAATGACGACGGTGGAGTACTACATAGAGGTAGGAATGTGGAGGCACTCCCATGCGAGAGGTTGACGAAAATGACATTGAATGCGGTGGATACTAACAATCCCATGTCTGGAAGTGTCAACCATTCTTTGAAAGATGCCCCCTCTTGCTTCTCTGGGCAATGCACCGCATTCTTGACAGTCTCGAAACTCGAGCCAAGCACTTCCCGCCAAAGGTCTTCATACCCGATAATCTCATCGTACATCCTTCTACACACAATCCTCCACCCGTTTACGTCGGCAAGTCCAAGTCCAGAGGCTATACACCGATATCCACAATTTCCATCGGAAACCACATCGATAATGGCCTCAACATGTGGCAACCAATCCGGTTCTAAGCAATGACTATAAGCCATGTTAGATCCACTTTGCTTGCGTCGACTGGCACGACGCATTTGTGGAACAACCTTGCCTTTCTTCTGCCTAGAAGTGGAGGCCTCTTTTGTGGAGTGGGAGGACTCAAATCCGCTCTCCACCCGTCTCGTCGAAGAATTGTCATCATCGTGTTTTCTCTTCGACACTGGGGTGCCTCCCTGAGCTGCTCACTTTCAGTCCTCTCCCCCGCATCCTCAACTTCCTCCTCCCCCTTATCCAATCTTCCTGCGGTGTCGTGATTGTGCCTCCCACAAATCACAGTGACATACCATAAGGAGTCGGCATTTTCCTTGACGTTAATTAATTTGGAAAGGGCATCCACATTTCTTCGTACCAGTGTGAGTCCTCACCTTTTCATCATTCCTTGATTTCTTTAAAATTTTTGCCGCTTTCCCCTTCCCTACTCTCTGAGCCAGTCCCCTATATGTCCCAGACCTCTCACAGTCAATTTTCACCCTTCCCCTGCGCTTAATGCCCCCGGCATCCAAGCGATTCGTTACTAACACAAACTTGTTCTCACCACCAATCATTTGAAGCCATGAAATAGCCGCTTCTCGAGAGGGGAATGACTTAGAAGGTGTAAAAGTGTCCTTGTAGTCTGAAAAATTACTAGATAACGACATTACCTGCAATACAAACAGTGTAACATTATAATCAACCAAAATGTACAGCACAATCACAAAAAAACCCAAAAAAACAGGTTCTCGGTTGTACAGGTCCGAAACTTTCTTCAGAGTCTCGCTCATGTACTACCGAGAGTTACTCAGTACTCTTGGTCGTACCAGTCTGTGACCTACGTGAAACCTCTCGGTCCTCATGACCGAGACATTACTATACATCTCGGTCTGCGCGAGGCCGAAACAATCGCGCACCCGACACAAAAACTTCGGATAACCGCATAAAAAACACAAAAAATTTGTAAAATTACCTCAAGGACGACCTCATCCGCACCGAAGCATTACAATCCTCCATTATATAGTGGAAACAACTTCGGATTTGAAGAAATTACCAAACCCTACGTTGACAAACAAATCATCATTTTCGCGAGCTTATACACAACTAAACAAATTCTAAAAACCCGAATATGGATGTCAAACATTGTTACCTCGTTTGGATGATGTCAATCCGCAAGAATCGATCAGCTCTTCGCCAAACGCAATGTGGCTTTGTGGTTCAAGCTTGGTGGTGGGGTGCCCTAACTCCTTGTCAAAATGGTTTGAGGGGTTTGAACCATTATATATACAGGGGCAAAATGGTTTTTCCATTTTTGCTGGAATTTTTACAAATAAGTTGGGTGCCTTCATAAAAAGATCAGGTGCCCTTAGCGGCCCTCATACGTAATGGACTAGATTTTATTGTGTTACGTGTGGCACAAAATCTAATAAAATCTAGATCATTGAGTATCCACTGTATGTATTCAAAGCACGTTAAAATATCATTGTCCATACATATATATATATACTTCAGTTCATCAGCATTAGCCTTCCAGCCTTCAAAATATAAGCAGTACCTAAAGTCTGCTTGACAAAATAAAGAAAATGTAGCATCTAAAGTCCATGCAAGGTTGTAACTTGTCTAACAACTTGAATTAATTTTTTTTTTAAAAAAAAACTTGGCTAGCATGATTATCCCTCATGTCACGTAGCTATAGACATACCCAGACTTAGTAATAAAATATATACATCGAAATTCAAATATAAAACTTCATAATTAAAAGCCTAAGTGAAGACAGTTGGTCTCAACTACTACAAGTAAGGCAACGGTAGTAGTGATTATTTTTGCAATGTCCAAAACTATTACTCTCTTGTGCATAATTAATTACACTGATGATATCAAAAATAAGATTCTCTTGTTTTTGATATGTACAATTTTCGACGACAAGTCAAGATTGATAATAATAAATCGGGGTTTTTCAAAAATTAAGGCACATTTACTTTATAATCCACAAAATAAGGTGTTGTACTTTGAAATGAGGAAAATAGGCAATGACGTATTTACTATAGGCGTTATTAGTTAGGAAGGGTGTGAGGTGGCGGTGAGGTGGCGAGTCAAATGTATAGATAGCTCCTTTTAAAAAGGAGCTATCTATACAAAACTATACTTTGACTGGTAGCTCCTTTTGAAAATGAGCTATCAATACAAATTCTCTCCCCTATGACCACCACGTGCATAAGGAGATGGATGACCCGCGCCACTCGCGTATCTCGAGGTAAACAACTAATGTAAACAACGCGCACGTATATTGACGTGGACAACCCATACAAATGTGACCTTGTGCAAACGTCACGCACGTGTCTCGAGGTGATAAAGACAATGTAAACGTCACGCATGTATTGCGAGGCGGACAACCCGTACAACCCGAGCAACCTATAGGCGCTATTCGGGCGGCTCATGTTCACGCGTCATACATGGATTGTGTTTCACGGATAGTGCCCACGTCAGCGAAAAAGTTTACCCAACTAATAGCGCATGTTGGAAATGCGACATAGCCTAGTTTTAGAAAAAAAAAAAAAAACCACACTTATTTTTCGGGGTTTAAAGTAAAAGGTAATGTACTTTTGTAATTTTTTCTCATAAATTAGTGACAAAATACAAAAAATTTGAAGTTGACACTTCCAAGCTACGAAAAGTAAATTTGCACACAAGTAGTTGCAGTACTCCCAAATAGTTACTGCTAAAATGTAACATAAAACAACTAACCATATATTACAGTTCTATATAGGCCTTGGGCAATCCATTCAAAATTATAGATTGCAAAGGCCAAGACTCCATAGGATCCTGTACAAAAAAAAATCACTTTTAACCTCAAAAAGCTGCAGTAAATTAAGGTGTATAAACAAATTACAAAAACACCTAACTAGGTAAAGCTCTGTCCTAGCCATAATCACATTGAAGTCCCTCTCTTTATATTCTTTCATATGATTCGGCTTAAGATTTTTCTTCAATTTATTGATTATAATATCAATAAGATTGATTAAAGTTATTGATTAAGCACCGAAGTTTAAGTCAATCACTTCAAGAACTTGGATACCGTACCCTAGACTCTTAAAATTAGTACTAAAAACTTACCAAAAATAAATAAGTAAAGCACCAACCAACTTGGAGGTAAATGAAGCAACCTTGGGTTTCATGCATTGGTTAGGACCTAACTAGCTACTAGTTGTTTAATTAATTGAAGTTCCTTAAGGTTATAAGTTCGAATCTTCTAATTTTTCGAGATATATATATATATCTTTCACAGTGATGAGTTTCTATTATGGAATATTATAGAGTAATCACAGAGACCACATTGTAATAATATGGAAAACATGAGAAGTAAGTTTAATCCATGAGAAGGTTGTATACATCAACTTCGTTCACCCAAAAAAATAAATCACCATAACATGAAGAAAACTCATCACGCAGGTCTATTACGACGGTTACGTTGACGTTGTTGCTCGGTGATGCAAACCGGACGTACTCTATGCCTAGTTGGACGATGTGATTGTACATCCGGTTGAAGTTGTTGAGGTTGTTGGTCTTGCATTGAATGACGTCGAGTAGATTGATGCTCTTCCTCTGGTGCTTCACTCGACTCACCTCTGCTACTGATGTTCCCAAAAATAGGAGGTGGAACCATCGCAAAATACTGGCTTCCTGTATGCGGCTGGGGGAAAGGAACATGAGGCTGCGACATGGTCAACAAGTTCATGAATGAGCTTTCTCCACTATATGACATATTGTAATTATAACACGGTGGAGTATATGGACTCGGCATGTATTGAGGCAGTGACAGATACATTTGATATCCGGGCATTCCATGATCCACATATGAAGACGACGACCCGGGTGCGTATGGATCAAAATGGTAAGGCGGAAGATTCACGATCGGCGGCCTGGGTACAAACATTTGAGGTCTAGTTGCATTGTGGACGATGCAGGAATGTACCCATGAGAAGAATGAGTTGGTGGGGATGATCGTTGGCTACTGTCGCCAACGATATATGTTCTACTCGATCTCGAACGAGATGAACGTGCTGGAGGAGAACGTCTGCTACTTTCTGCGGCCATCTCAGTCTGAGTAGAAGGACGTTGTGGACGAGGACGTCTGGTGCGTTCCCGCACAGTCTCTGGTCGTATTCGTCTTATTCTCACCTCTCTATTTGCTTCGCCCTGATCGTCTTCTTCATCTTCCTGTTCATTATCCTCATTTACGTGTTGTTCGACGTCAATTCTGTCATGCGAAAGAGTAGACATTTGCCTTTCATCTTCGTCTAAAATTCTAATCCCTTCATCAAGCGCAACAAGACCTTGCTCGTACCTATCCTCAATAAATACTCACCTTAGTCGATGCACCAAGTTACACTGATATAAAAACATGAGCTCATAGCACGCAATATAAGATATTAGTTGTTCAAGGAAAAGTAAGAGTAAGAAGATTATCGAGTAGTCACGTAAATCCCCGTCGTGTCCAATGAATCTCTTAGTGACCGAGCGATACCACGACATGTAGTCTTGATGATCGTGCCCTTCATTATGTGTCGTTGTGGCAATGGTGTCCCCACGATTTTCCCACATGTGTATATAGCTTGCGTGAAAAGTCAACCAATTTTCATGATGATGTCCACGCAATTCGATGAAATGCAGTTGGGCGTCATAAGCACAATTTGGTGGCACCACTTGTACCATTCCGAATTGTCTCATAACCCTTTCTGGTCGATGCCACTCGACTATGTGGAAACAAATAAGGGGACACGTCGAAAGCCAACTTCCGTGACCGTTAGTGTAGTAATCGGGAAGAGACTCCATGACTTCAGTATATGGTTGCCATACCACATCATCCTCATGCCTTTGCGAGTTGAGTGCATCACGGTGAGCCGATACGACGTACGTCGCACTTTGTGTAACCGAAAATGCATCGAGCCATCTGTGTAGAAAACAATAAGTTAAGATAAATGAAATTGGACAAGAATTTTCAGCATATTAATGAAAATATTTGTATTACATGTGTCCCAGTGGAACGTCCATATGTTCTCCATCCACTGTTCGCGGTTGAACTCTAGAAACACGCAAACGCCATGGTGCTATGAATGGAAATTTGTCTTACGCCCACAATTGTACAAGAATTGACGAGCCTACAACCTCATGTGCCCCTGTGCGAGATCCGCGACACAACTCTCTGTATAAATAAGCCAAACATGCACTCCCCCAACTATATTGTCCAACTACTTGGAAATCCTCCAGCAATGGTAGGAACATCAAATGTACGAATCGATTGGACTTGTCGACGAAAAGACAACCACCGATAAGTTGTAGTATGTACGATCGAACATAACGTTGACTCCTCATCGCTCTCATCATCTATAGCTGGTACGTTACGCTAAAGCCAATCGACTTTAAGTTTACAACCAACAACGTCATCTCCAACGGGAGTTCGACCAAGTAGCCTCTCGCAGACATCGGCGTAGTCTGTATCTATCGTTCTCGTCACATGCATACCTTCGATAGGTAATCCAAGTTGTACATGCACGTCCTGGAGTGTAATTGTGCACTCTCTACAATGCATGTGAAATGTATGCGTCTCAGGGCGCCATCTCTCTATGAACGCAGTAATCAAAGCCCAATCAAGGCTAAAAAATGTTACCCGAGAAATCTCATAGAACCCACTGGAACGAAGATAAGAGATCATCATCGAGTGATATTGCACCGTTCGATCAACGACCCCACGTCTTCGACGTACGCGCATTATTTCATACACCTTATAATTGATAATGTATTAATTTATATTTTTGATACGTTATTGCTGTAAATTTGACGTATTCATGTAAAACAGTTTACCTCACCCCTCCAGGTTCGCGATGATCTGTGTGTAGATTGGAGTTGCAAAAGTGATGGATCTGAAGGACCTGGATCCATTGTTATACAACTACAAATGAATGTTATAAAAATAATTATAGTGTTGTTCGAACCCAAACGATAACTATGTCATAAATGTTCACACAAAAACAAATGCGTCAATGCTTAAAAGCAACATATGCACAAACTTAAGTTATTTCAAACATTATAGAAAATCGACTATAGGTTTTCATTGGAAGGTTGAGGTCTAGTTGGACAATTTTTTTGTTATGTCCATCTGAACGACAAATACCACACCGATTCTTCCTTGTTGGGACTGTTCACGGTCTTTATTTGGATATGTTGTTCTTCTATGTCCTTCTTGATGACATATGCCACATCACAAAGGCCTTTGCACATTAGGAAGATTCATCTCGTTATGTCTTCGCGACCCCGTAGTAAATCCATCGTTTTACACCCAGTAGTACCATACATTTTGCCTTACTTTGTATGTCTTAGTTGTATGATATAATGCAATTCCTAGTGGTTCTTATGTTTAAAATGGCACTTATACGGTCAGAAATATGTGTTATAAAATAAGTAAAAATGAGTTGGAGCAGATCCATCTTTTTACTTATGGCAACATGAAAATCCTTAACATGCTTTTTCATACATGACAAAAGTTTTGTCATGATTTATATATATATATATATATATATATATATAAAAGCTCAGGTATCAGCATTAACCAAATAAACATAGATTAGAAGTTTTGAAAAAGTGTTGGGTTCAACTCTAGTTGAAAAGAATCAAAAGTAGTCATTGGGTTTTGGGGTAAATTACTTGCATGTGATGCATACCTAACTTCATGTGCATGACATTCTCATAGTGGTATTTCTTGTGTCGAGATCATCAATCAAGACTCACACTAGTATTAATTCATTATAGTTCCCCGAAATGATCGATCAGGGACATTTAGGATATTTATGTAAATACCCATGATCTTATTATAATGTAAACATGCAAATTAATTATAATAAACAACAAATACTACTTTAACTAAAATAACTATTCATGCATGAACATTGGGTGTTTCTTGTGTCGAGGTTCAATGAAGACGAATCTCACACGTACTACTTTAACTAAAATAACTAACTGACGACTCACAAAACTTTAACTAAACTAACTTAATTGACATAGCAAACTAAACATACTAACTAAATGGAACTAACCAAACTAAACTAACTAACCTTAACTAACATAACTACATAAACAAAAGAAACTAACTAAACTAAACTAAACTAACTTAACAAACAACCAAAAAAACAACCAAAAAATGATTAACTAAACTACTAAACGATTAACTAAACTACTAAACTACTAAACGATTAACTAAACAAACAACCAAAAAATGATTAACTAAACTACTAAACGAAACTAAACTAACCTCCTCCTCCTTCTCCTCCGTTGGGATGTATTTTCGCCACGCTTCTGCTGCGCTCCCTGCCGCAGCGCAGCCACTCTGCGCACCTCGCTTTCTCGGCTCCGTGCACCCCTACCTTAGGCGTCGCGATCCACGACACACCCTGCCGCAGCTCCGTCCACTCCCTGCTCAGCTGCCGCAACTCCTTGCTCCGTTAACTCCCTTTCCTCATTCTCCACTGCTGGTCGACAACCCCACGTCCCGACCCGTCGCCTCCTCTATCTCGCCAACACCAGCCACACCAGACACCTTCACCGACCTCTGCCCCTCCCCTCCTTAAATACCCGACCCACCCCTCCCTCCCCACAACACACCCGTGACCTACCCTACTTCCCTAGCTTTGTACCCTTTTCTTCTCGCGCAGATCGATTCTCTGCGTCCGTGCTCGCGAGGAGGACAATGGGTAGGTACACAGATAGCGCTTCTCAAAAGGCGCTATTTGTGTACCCCGATGCGTAATGTCCATGTGGATCCACGTGGACCTTGGCCCGAACGAATAGCGCTTTTGAAAAGGAGCTATTCGTTATGGGCGATTCCACGTGGCCATGTACACTGATAGCACCTTTTCAAAAGGCGCTATAAGTGTACTTCGTCCCACGTGGCCATGACACATGGATAGCGCCTTTTGAAAAGGCGCTATCTATGTGTCCACATCAACAAGAAAACCAACTCATTGTGATAACGTTTTTGATTAAGCATTATTGCCTATTTTGGGAAAAAAACCATTTCCACCTCATTTCCCTCATTTAAAGTAATTTTATATGTACTTTTGTAATTTTTTCTAATAAACCTCAATCCTAAAGTCCGCTGAATAGATTGTATTTTTTCGTACTCCACTTGATTGATGTAGGACTAATCAAGATAGAACAAGTTTAATTGCATAAATGCTAGCTAGGGTTACATACTTTGAGTACAACCTTTAGACTTCTTAGACATCTCGATTTCTATGCTATGTGAAATTTTTGGGTTTTTTCCTTTTTCTCTATCCCTATTTCATAGGTATAACGTTTGAGTCAATAGAGAACCTTTTCTTATGTATAAATCGATATTATTACATTTCAATTCTTTCTTGATACAACAACAACAACAACAACAACAACAACAACAACAACAACAACAACAACAACAACAACAATAATAACATAGTCTCAATCCCAAATTAACTGGGGTCGGCTACATGGATCAAACTTTTCTATTGTTCTCGATTAAGCGCAATTGATGGCGAGCTTTTCAAACCATTAAAATCCCTTCTAATTAATGCATCTCATGTTAACTTTGGTCTGCCCCTACCTCATCGAATTTCTACAGTTTCTATTGTGTTAAGTTTTCTAGTTGGGGCATTTGTAGGCCGTCTTTGCAGGTGATCAAACCACCGCAACCGCCCTTCCCTAATCTTTGTATCAATTGGTGCTACTCCTACTTGTCTTTGAATTTCTATATTTCTTATTCTATCTTTACGAGTTTTATCATACATCCACCTAAACATCATAATTTCCGCTATGTTTATTTTATGTAATTGTTGTCGCTTTACCGCCCAACATTCACTTCCATAGAGCATAGCTGGCCTAATTGCGGTCTTATTCAAATTTTCTTTTAACTCAGTAGGAACATTTCGATCACAAATCACTCATGTTGCACTCCACCATTTATTCCATCCAGCTTTGGATTCTATATGTGACATCATTCTCAATGTTACCATAATTTTGTATGATTGATCCTAGGTATCTAAATTGGTTTACCTTAAGAACTTCTATTTCCCATAATTTTACCACTTCGTCATCTCGATGTCTAGTGTTTCTAAACACACAGTGCATGTATTCGATTTTTGTCCTAATCAACTTAAAGCCTATAGATTCTAATGTATTCATCCAGAGTTCTAATTTCATGTTCACTTCATCTTTTGTTTTATCCACTAAGACAATATCATCTGTAAATAGCATACACCATGGTATATCCTCTTGAATATGTCTAGTTAGTTCATCCATAACTAATGTAAATAAATATGAGCTTAAAGCCGATTTTTGATGTAGTCATATAGTAATGGGAAATTCTTTTGTAGCTTCTCCAAATGTATTTATATTCGTTACTATTCCATCATACATATCCTTAATAGTATCTATGTATCTAGCATGCACTCTTTTTCTTTCTAGAACCCATCAAAGAACATCTCTAAGTACCCTATCATATGTTTTTTCTAAATCTACGAATACCATATGAAGATCTTTTTTCTTTTCTCTATATTTTTCTAACAATCGTCTTACAAGGAAAATCGTCTCCATAGTTGACCTCTCATGCATGAAACCAAATTGGTTCTCTGATATTGTTATTTCTTTCTTTAGCCTATTGTCAATCATCATCTCCCAAAGTTTCATAGTGTGACTCATAAGTTTAATTTCTTGGTAGTTTAAGCAACTTTTAATGTCTCATTTGTATTTGAAGATTGACACGAGCATGCTTCTTCTCCAATCTATTGACATCCATTTTGATTTTAAGATTTTATTGAAAAGTTTCGTTAACCAAGTCAATCCAATTTCTCCTAAGCATTTCAAACCTTTATGGATATTTCATTTGGGCCACATGCTTTCCCTATTTTCATTCTTTTCAATGCCTCTTTAACTTCTACAATTCTAATATTGTGTGTATAGTTTACATTTCATTCTTGGTGTGAGTTTTCATCTATTATAGTATCAACTTGGCCATCATTAAATAAATTATCGAAGTAACTTCTCCATCTCTCCTTAATATCATTCTCACGTGTTAAAACATTTTGATTTTCGTTCTTAATACATCTTACATGACTTAGGTCTTATTTCTTTTTATCTCTTAATTTGGCTAGCCTATATATATATATATATTTTTTTCGCCATCTCTATTACCTAACCTTGTATATAGATCTTCCATGAAATTTGTTTTAGTTTGACTAACTACTTTTTTAGCTTGTTTTCTAGCTTCTCTATATTGATTGTACACATCTTCATCTTGACACTTAGGTATTTTTCTATACATCTATCTTTTAGTCTTAATTGCTAATTGGATTCTACAATTCCTTCCTGATACCCCCAAGAAAAACCCCAAATTGGATTCCTAATTGACGAGTTAGCCTGAGTTTATCATGCGGTTATGCACTCTTAGAATATGAATCTATTTTCTGAAAGATCCTTTACAATATTGATGGGGTCCATTAACTTGATCATACATCAAGATGTGTGCACACACATTCTAATATGCATCCAATAGACCCTATCGATGATGTACAATGAGATTACATACAAATCCTCTAGCATTTTCTTTAAATTAATAGTACAAGCGAACTTATACTTGCATAAGTAATGAAATTTGAAATTAAAAAAAAAAAAAAACAACTGTTAAGATTTGATGTTAAGATTATTTGAGATCATTCAGTTATAACCAAAAGATATTGTGGTTGTAATTGTTGCCTATATAAACAAGTGGTTTGTACTCAAGAATATACACAATAAAGATTATCTCTTTTAGAAATTAACATGATATCAGAGCAAGGTTATGAGTAGTCTCTTGTTTTTCCTTTGTTTTGGTCAACTTCTTCGACTACATCTTCATGGACTGCCATGAGAAAACTTGTGTTGATTTTTTGTTCAAAGTCCGTCGACATCAAATCTGTTTTTTCTCCCCTATCGTTATACCTAAATCATGCTCTGCTCACATTTGTTCGTGGGCTTTACATAAGGACTCGATCATCAATGCATTAGTTTCTGTCGCGTATCCGTGTACTTCTCTGCCGGCTCGATCGCTCTTTGTGGAGAGAGATCTCTAAATCATGTTCGCGTTCGTCATTTGCCCGCGTGCCTTGTGTTGCATATTCTTTTGTGGTCATCTCGAGACCATCTGCTCATCTATTCTATCTATGATCACCTGCGAATTGCTTTGCCCGTGTGCTTGTGCACTTCGAATTTGCTTATCAGTCGATCCCCTGCATGTATGTCGTGGCTTACGACATATATATGTTTCTGCTTTGTGGGTTGTCATTGATTAATTTCCTTTACAATAAACCTTAGATTTTTTTTTCTTGTCATTTGTTCACTTGAATTTGTTTTTATGACGCTGCCTACACACTCCCCTAATTTGTTTAGCAAACTTAAGTTGGTTTTGACAAATCCATCTTGAGTTTGAGAGATGGTGTTAAGATTTGATGTTAAGATTTAAGATAATTCAATTGTAACCAAAATGTATTTTTGGTGGTTGTAACTGTTACTTATATAAATAGGTGGTTTGTACTAAAAAATATACACAATAAAGATGATCTCTTTTACAAATTAACAACAACAATCTTAAAAAGTTATTTCTAATGACATCACTTTGGACTTTGGACATAATAAAGCGTAAATCAAGTTTTTTGAGACATTCTTGTGGGGCAAGAATGTATTCTGTAGAATTGTCGGGATAATCCTTCACACCACAATATTAAAAAAAAAAAAAACAAAAACCATTTAGATATGTGTAATTGTTAGAGATACGTCGATCATATTTGTCGAATTTTCAATGTTAATCTCGAAAACCATCTAATTGCTTACACTAACATGAGAGATTGTCGTCTTTTAGAGGCGAACTTAACCACCCTAACCATCTTAATCGTTAAGGTATAGGGTTTTAATCCAAAAGACCACGATTTTATTTGGAAGAGATCCACTCTTATGTACAATAACCAATGTGTAAACATTTCGGTCCACATAACTCAACGCATGTGACCTCTAAAATCATAGCGATTAGTTTCCTAATACAATAGTACTATCCAACTTTTTTATTTATTAACCATAAGCATACAGAAACTTGTCTCACTAGCTCCATGGCTTATGACGGAAAGAGACCTTTAATGGTCCGACGTTTGATTGTCATGGAGAATTGAAACGAGACCGTGCTTGGTTTGTCACACCCCTAAAAGCGAGACCCGACAGGACTGGCTAGGCAGTCGGTAACCTAGTAAATGACCAAGTTCCGGAGGACTTGGGTGGTTCCGTGGAGGTTAGATGTTGGACTTCGGAGGGTTGCGATGGCTACGGTGATATGTGTGCGTGCATGTGGGACGCACAAAGGTGTCTAAGCGTGGGCTTAGGCACGCACGCATGGAGACGTCTGGCGCGGGCCTGACGTAGCAACGCCAAAAGCGACCAGGTGAAACGCGGTCGTGCCTTAGTGCGAGACGCACGGGCGTGGAGCACCGGCACGCGCGCGGGATGCGCACGCGCGAGCGCGTAAGGCAAGCACGCAGCGCGAGCGCGGCGTGCATGCGCGCAAGAACGCGGCGAGCGCGTAGGACGCGTGAGCGCGCGCGATCGTGCGCGCGATCGTCGCGCGCGCATAGGCGCGCGCATTCGGACGGCGAGCGCATGGTCGCATGCGGACGACGCGCGCATACGGTTGAGCGCGGATGGATGCGGCACATGGGCGAGCGCGCGGACGAGCGCGGATTTTCCTTGGCACGGTACCTTGGCACGCCTTGGCACGGCGCCTTGGCAGACTTAGGTATTCTTTGGCAGAGTTAGGTACGATCCTTGGCACGGGCAAGGTTCGGACACATTTCCTCGGGCGCGGTGGTGCCTTAGGCATGAGCAAGACTTGGGCAAGGCGGACCTTAGCCCAAGTTGACAAATCTTGACCTAGGCGTTGACCCTGGTCAAAGTACGCTTGGTCTCACTTTGGGATGTTTTCTATTGGAGCGGAGGAAACGGCTTAACATCTACTATAAGGGGAGGTGGTCTCTCCTAGGGGTGATGTGTGCACGGTAGCAAGATGGTCCCTCGAGCATGCTTTGGGCATCATGCCAAGGTAAGGCCCTCGAGCCCATGCTCCGATCACCCCGAGCCGGTGGGACTCGACGAGCCCCGGCTAGCACCGACGTGCCTGGACGGACCGAGGCACAGTTGAGCATTTCCTGTCCCGTAGAGAAGCATGAACCACGAGGCGTGGGGAGATCAAGTGTGAGCGGGTTATATGAGCAAGTAGTAGCGGTTACGAAATGGCTTATTAACTACCTTGGTCATGGGCATGACCAAGGCAAGTCCGAGCTTGGTGGCTGGGCAATTAAGTGGTAGCGGTTACAAGTGGTGGTGGCTACAAATGTAACGGTTGCAAGGGAGCAATTATGGTATTGCTCATTGATTACCTTGATCATGGGCGTGATCAAGGGGCTGTCCCGGAATGGTGGGCGATTTCATCCTAGTGGCGAGGGGGCGGACGGACGCTTGGTAATCGCCGCGCACATTAAGGGGGTGGTGTTTAATGTAGGCTTAATTGGTGTTGTAACTGCCGAACTGGCTGGGCTATAAAGCCAGAGGCAGGGATGCTTGAGGAGGCATCCATTCGGGAGATAATCTAAGCATCCAGAGGGATCAGAGAGATTATCTAAGAGGGACCAAGTGCAGTGCGTAAATGCATATGGTTGCATGAGTAGATGCATAGTGTACCGAGAGTTGTAATTCCATAGAGAGCTAATAAACATTCCCTTGTTGTCCAGTGCATTGTTGTTGTTGTTGCTTGCTGTGTGTTATTATTCCGCATTGCGCATAGGGTTGTGCTGAGCTAGGGCGGTCCCTAGGCATCACAGGGTTGGTTGAGTGCGAAAAATTCCTTAGGGAAAACCTCTCTCCCCGTGACAGTTGGTATCAGAGCCTCGGTGGAGGTGATTGATCTCGGTTGGTGAGATTGGTGTTAGAGACACATTCGGAGACGATGGCAACAAGAGCAGCAGGCAAACTAAGTGAGAGGGTTGCTCACTTAGAACAACGATTGGCAACAATGTCTGTTCCGGGCGAACAGGCAGAGTCTTCAACATCGTCGGCACGTATTGAAGGCTTGGAAAGGTTGGTGGCGTCGCTGGTGGCCAGGGAGGGGTCACAAGCAACCACGATGGCTTTGTGGGAAACGAGATTCGAAGAGCTTGAAGCATATGTGTGCTCTGTGGTAGAGCAAACCACCGATATACTTGCGGATATTGCAATGGAGGTGAAGGTGCTTAAGCGAGCCGTGGGCGGATCCTCGGAGGGTGCCGTTACGGTGAAATCTCGAACCAAAATACCGGAGCCAAAGAAATTCTCGGGAAGCGGAGCGCTAAGGAGCTTGAGAATTTTCTTTGGGACATGGAGCAGTATTTTGCAAATATCGGCACGGAGGAGGGCAAGAAGGTTACCTTGACCTCAATGTATCTCGAGGAGATGCAAAGCTTTGGTGGCGAACCGAGTTGACAACGATGTAGGCTGCTGGTCGACCAAAGATTGAGACGTGGGAGGCGCTGAAACGGGAATTGAAGGAGCAATTCCTACCCACGAATGCGGCATGGCAAGCGCGGGGGCGTTGCGCCGGTTGAAGCGAAGGGGAACGGTCGGAGAATACGTGAAGGAATTCTCTTCCTTATCGCTTGATATTAAGAACATGTCCGAGGAGGACAAATTGTTCAATTTCACTACTGGATTGCAAGGATGGGCGCAGTCGGAGCTGCGACGGCAAGGCGTGAAGGACTTACAGAGTGCAATTGCGGTGGCGGATAGTCTGGTTGATTACAAAACCAGCGGTGCTTCTTTTGAAGAGAAAGAAAAGAAGTACAAGGAGAAGGATCGAACGGGTAGATCCAAGAAGGAGGAGGAGTCTTCTTCAAAAGATGATGCTAGTGCCAAAGCATCAAAAGGGAAGCGGGGTCATTTCATATGTGATGGTCCTCATGTGGCAAAGGATTGCCCAAAAGAGAGAGAAGGCTGAATGCGATTGTGGTGGACGAACAAGAGGTTCGAATGAACCCCTTGCGGTTGATCAACACGGTGCGGTGTGACAAGGCCGGAGCATCAATGGGGGCGATGTTCGTGGAGGCTCAAGTCAATCACCGAGAGGTGAAGGTGCCGATCGATACGGGGGCCACACATTCGATGATAGCAGTAAACCTGGCTCGGAAGCTTGGTTTGAAGCTTGCGGAGAGTGCAAGTATGGTGAAGGCAGTTAATTCCGAACCAAAGAAGGCCGCGGGGGTAGCTTTGGACGTGGATATTCGGATTGGTGCTTGGGATGGCAAGGTAAACCTGGTTGCTATTCCGTTGGATGATTTTGAGATCATTGCGGGAAATGATTTCTTGGTGGCCGGGAGTGTCGCCGTGATTCCATCACTTCAAGGCTTGTTGATCATGGATGAGAAGGAGCCGTGCTTTGTTCCAGCAATGCGAGGCAGGGGCAAAGGCAATGCACCAAGGCTGGTGGCATTGCAAGTACGTGATCCGATGGAGGAGTGTTGCTTCGGTGGGCAACGGCTTGGTGAACAGCCAGAGTTGGAGCATTCGATGAGGGCATCGAACAATTCGGCGGGGGGATGTTTGTCACACCCCTAAAAGCGAGACCGACAGATCGCCGGTAGGCGATCGGTAACCTAGTAAATGACCAAGTTCGGAGGACTTGGGTGGTTCCGTGGAGGTTAGATGTTGGACTTCGGAGGGTTGCAGCATGGCCTACGGTGATATGTGTGTGTGCATGTGGGACGCACAAAGGTGTCTAAGCGTGGGCTTAGGCACAGCGCATGGAGACGTCTAGGCGCGGGCCTAGACGTAGCACAACGCCAAAAGCGTACCAGGTGAAACGCGGTCGTGCCTTAGTGCGAGACGCATGGGCGTGGAGCACGGGCACGCGCGCGGATGCGATGCGGCACGCAGAGCGCGTAAGGCAAGCACGCAAAGCACGGAGCGCGGGCGTGCATGCGCGCAAGAACGCGGGCGAGCGCGTAGGACGCGTGAGCGCGCGCGATCGTGATCGTGCGCGCATAGGCGCGCGCATTCGGACGAGCGAGCGCATGGTCGCATGCGGACGACAGCGCGCATACGGTTGAGCGCGGATGGATGCGGCACATGGGCGAGCGCGCGGGACGAGCGCGGGATTTTCCTTGGCACGCCTTGGCACGGCGCCTTGGCAGACTTAGGTATTCTTTGGCAGAGTTAGGTACGATCCTTGGCACGGGCAAGGTTCGGACACATTTCCTCGGGCGCGGTGGTGCCTTAGGCATGAGCAAGACTTGGGCAAGGCGGACCTTAGCCCAAGTTGACAAATCTTGACACAGGCGTTGACCCTGGTCAAAGTACGCTTGTCTCACTTTGGGATGTTTTCTATTGGAGCGGAGGAAACGGCTTAACATCTACTATAAGGGAGGTGGTCTCTCCTAGGGGTGATGTGTGCACGGTAGCAAGATGGTCCCTCGAGCATGCTTTGGGCATCATGCCAAGGTAAGTCCCTCGAGCCCATGCTCCGATCACCCGGCGGTGGGACTCGACGAGCCCCGAGCTAGCACACGACGTGCTGGACGGACCAGAGAGCACGATTGAGCATTTCTGTCCGTAGAGAAGCATGAACCGCGAGGCGTGGGGAGATCAAGTGTGAGCGGGTTATATGAGCAAGTAGTAGCGGTTCTGAAATGGCTCATTAACTACCTTGGTCATGGGCATGACCAAGGCAAGTCCGAGCTTGGTGGTGGGCAATTAAGTGGTAGCGGTTACAAGTGGTGGTGGCTACAAATGTAACGGTTGCAAGGAGCAATTATGGTATTGCTCATTGATTACCTTGATCATGGGCGTGATCAAGGGTCCCGGAATGGTGGGCGGTTTCATCCTAGTGGTTGCAAACACCACCCCCTTAATGTGCGCGGCAGTTACCTTGCTGCCACTAGGATGAAACCGCCCACCATTCCGGGACAGCCCCTTGATCACGCCCATGATCAAGGTAATCAATGAGCAATACCATAATTGCTCCCTTGCAACCGTTACATTTGTAGCCACCACCACTTGTAACCGCTACCACTTAATTGCCCAGCCACCAAGCTCGGACTTGCCTTGGTCATGCCCATGACCAAGGTAGTTAATGAGCCATTTCGTAACCGCTACTACTTGCTCATATAACCCGCTCACACTTGATTTCCCCACGCCTCGCGGTTCATGCTTCTCTACGGGACAGGAAATGCTCAACTGTGCCTCGGTCCGTCCAGGCACGTCGGTGCTAGCCGGGGCTCGTCGAGTCCCACCGGCTCGGGGTGATCGGAGCATGGGCTCGAGGGACTTACCTTGGCATGATGCCCAAAGCATGCTCGAGGGATCATCTTGCTACCGTGCACACATCACCCCTAGGAGAGACCACCTCCCCTTATAGTAGATGTTAAGCCGTTTCCTCCGCTCCAATAGAAAACATCCCAAAGTGAGACCAAGCGTACTTTGACCAGGGTCAACGCCCAGGTCAAGATTTGTCAACTTGGGCTAAGGTCCGCCTTGCCCAAGTCTTGCTCATGCCTAAGGCACCACCGCGCCCGAGGAAATGTGTCCGAACCTTGCCTGTGCCAAGGATCGTACCTAACTCTGCCAAAGAATACCTAAGTCTGCCAAGGCGCCGTGCCAAGGCGTGCCAAGGTACCGTGCCAAGGAAAATCCCGCGCTCGTCCCGCGCGCTCGCCCATGTGCATCGCATCCATCCGCGCTCAACCGTATGCGCGCGTCGTCGTCCGCATGCGACCATGCGCTCGCCCGTCCGATCGCGCGCGCCTATGCGCGCACGATCGCGCGCGCTCACGCGTCTTACGCGCTCGCCCGCGTTCTTGCGCGCATGCACGCCTCGCGCCGCGCCGCGTGCTTGCTTTACGCGCTCCCGCCGTCGCATCCGCGCGCGTGCCGTGCTCCACGCCCATGCGTCTCGCACTAAGGCACGACCGCGTTTCACCTGTGCTTGCTTTTGCGTTGTGCTACGTCTAGGCCCGCGCCTAGACGTCTCCATGCGCCGTGCCTAAGCCCACGCTTAGACACCTTTGTGCGTCCCACATGCACACACACATATCACCGTAGTGCCATGCCGCAACCTCTCAAGTCCAACATCTAACCTCCACGGAACCACCCAAGTCCTCCGAACTTGGTCATTTACTAGGTTACCGACTGCCTAGCCAGTCCTGTCGGGTCTCGCTTTTAGGGGTGTGACACTTGCCTACTATCCAAAATTGTAACCGTGTACAGTACAGACACACCATAATTGTTTAATTAAATTAACTAAACCTTTCATTAATCCCTCTGTATGCCTCATATTAAAACCACAGAGTCTCTGTTCCCACATGTGCTCTCTCTGCTCTCATTTTCTTCACAACTACTATCAATCAAAGATTCAAAACCATGCCCGACCACTCCTCTTCCTGGTTCACCTTTCGATTCTTCACCCGAATTCGCAGATTCCTCCAACTCCAATCCTCCAATCACACCCACAAATCAGTTCATCTTCATCAACAACAACAACAGCAACAGCAACAGCAACAGCAAATTATGATCGACCAAGAAGAAGACCCTACTATGACCATCAATAGCGAAGAAAACTTCAGGGATCGCTACAGAGATCAGTGAAGCAGCTCCACTTCGGTACCCCTGAAGAGAGAGACGCGGCGGCGATGGAGATCTCGAGATTGGCATCCAAGGATCTCAAGACCCGGAAATCTCTCGCCGAGCTCGGCGTCGTCTCCAATTTGGTCTCCATGGTGGGGTTGGACCAGAGCTTGGATCGCCGGAGATTGGGCCTTCGCGCCTTGATCGAGCTCTCTAGTGGCACTTTCACGTAAGTTAGTCGATTAACCGAACTGGGTTTCTTCGATTTCTTCAAATTCAGTTCTTCTCTCATCGATCGATTCGTCTTTTTGCGTACTCTGCTTTTCGAATTCCTTGATAGCGTTGTTGAATGTAACGTAACGGTTCGGGTTCGTCTCGGGCTGTTGAATTGAACAGTTGAATGTGTCGTAACGTTTTGCTCGTCGGTTAGAAATTCTTTTTTATTTTTTCATGATAGAATTACTACTTTTACCCTTGGTTTTCGACGAATTGACTGAATTATCCTTGGATATCATGCGAAAAAATGTACCTTAAAAATCGAGTCACATGTACCACAACATACTACCTGTTTTAATTTTCATTCATGAAAGAAGAAAATTAAGACAAAATAGTACCTTTAAAAAAAACAAAAAAAAAAAGGGAATCTTGTGAATTGTAGGTCTTTTTTTTTTTTGGAATGATTGTGATGCTTATTTTTGTTTCTGTTTTTTGTTTTGATTAGTAAGATAGATGTTTTTGTCGCTCTTATAATAACGCGACTTGGGTGTGAGAAACAAATAACACAACAAAGTCTCAATCTCGAATCATTTAGAGTCGGTTATACGAATCACCTTGTATGTGTTGTCTGATATATCTCAAATTATATACAATGTATCTAAAAACATGGGCAGTACTGTATAATTGTAGCAATTTTTTGTAATGCAATTTAGAGTGCTTGATGATTTGAAGGAATCCTAACAGTGCAGCAGCGACTGCCAGAGTCACAGACACAGTTGATTTTTTGGAAGATTGGGCCATGCATGAGATCTCTACAATTTTCTCTCCTACATTAAAGATAACAATTTGAGTGTCAAATTAAGAATGCAAAATAAGGTTAGGTTGAGACAGTTTACACATGTTGTCATGGAACTAGAATAGAAAAATATAGGGGACACCGGACACTTATTATCCTTGTTGTGTCGTCGGTGTGTATAGTATATCGCGAACACGTGATTTGAGGTGCATCTGACGTTACAGATAGGACTTGTATGTCATTAATGTTTAGATTAATAATATTAACATAGAGTGACTCCAATAGTATAATAAGAGACATAAGAGTTAGTGTAGTTGGTCAGATTCCATATACATGAGGGTTGACAACTTTGAATTGAACATTGAAATTATTGTCCCCTTTAAATAAAAATTAATCTTGTTTTGAGCGAATTCATTGACTTCTCACTACAAAGATTTCTTATATCAATTGCATCCAAATCTCCACAACTCCATTAGTTGGACCTAATTACTTCTTTAATCACAATGTCAGTTATAATGTCTTAAAAAATTTAATCAACTTCCTGAAACATATGTCCATGCATTAATCTTTTTTTTTTTTTTTTTGGCAGGAACAAGGCTGTCATGGTGGAAGCAGGAATCATCTCGAAAATACCCGAAAACATCGACGTGTTGGATCAATCGATAAGGCACGATTACGCGGTTTTGTTACTCTCAATCTCCTCCATTGCGAAGTCCCAATTCTCCATTCCCTTGACAGAGATGATTCCATTCCTAATAAGTGCCCTCATTAATGCAGAAGTCCACATGGATGTAAAAACATTATGTGTGGAGTCCATACACAACTTATCTTTTGTACTAGAAAATTCAGAACATTTGGTCTCCAATGGAGCTGTTCACACTCTCTTAAACCTATCTATAGAGAAAGAAACATCAGAGAAAGCTTTAGCAACACTAGGGAACTTAGTAGTGTCTATGATTGGAAGGAAAGCTATGGAGGATGAATCAATGGTGCCAGAGAGCTTGATTGAGATCATGACATGGGAATCAGAGCCCAAGTGCCAAGAACTATCAGCCTATATTTTGATGATTTTGGCCCATCAGAGTTCAGCCCAAAGAGCAAAAATGGCCCAGTTAGGAATTGTTCAAGTTCTCCTTGAAGTGGCTTTGTTGGGGAGTCCCTTAGCTCAAAAGAGAGCACTTAAAGTTCTGCAATGGTTCAAAGATGAGAGACAAGTGAGGATTGGTGCACATTCTGGGCCTCAGACGGGTCGGGTCGGTATCGGGTCTCCGGTGAACCGGAGAGATATAAGTGAAGGAAGAGAGATTATTAAGAGAATGGTGAAGCAAAGTCTTGATAGGAATATGGAGTTGATCACAAGGAGAGCAAATGTTGGAGGGGCTATTATGGATTGTAAGCTCAAGTCTTTGGTTGTTAGCTCAAGTTCTAAGAGCTTGCCTTATTAGTGTCTTGTAATGATATAATTTTAACTAGTAATTGAGCTTTATATATAATAAAAAAAGGTAATTGAGCTATATGTTCATCATCTATTTTACAAACACGACAAGCATATCTTGCGCTACATGTACGAGCAAGACTAAATATCAATTATTTTTGTCAAAATCTTTAGATTCTTACAAACATGATACTAATTTAGTGATTAATTCGTATGAGTATTTTAGACAATGGTGATGCGATGTCTTTAACATTAGAAACTTTCAAAATGTTTGTAATTCAAGTAGTGCTGATGTTATTTTTTTATTTAGAAATTTTTTAACACTTTTTTTTTGAAAAAAAAATAAAATTTCATAATCATCAATTACTCTCACTACATTCAATGGAACAAGACAACCGAGAAGTCCCCAGTCGTCTCATCTCTCCCAAAACCTAGCCGCACAACCTTGACCAGATCTGGTTTGGGGCCCGGTGTTGCCGGTTTGCCTTTGCTGCTGGCCCCTATCTCCTCTCCCTAAATCCAAGATCTCTCATCTGCCTAATCTTATGTTCTTCTTCTTCATCCACACCCCTCCGCCCTCTCCTCATTTTTTTTTCACTTCTCTCCACCCTCCTCTGTCCGCCTCGCCCCTCCCTTTGCGTTCCTCTCCTCCTTTATCCTCCTTTCCCCTTCTCTGTCTGCCTCACCACTCTTCTCTCCATGTTCTCCCCCTCCTTTCCATGTCCTTCCTCTTCCTTTTCTTTTTTGTTTTGCAGGTAGATCCAGAGACTGCCGTGTAGGTTTTGGGTTTCTAGCGCTACGACGTTGACGACCCTTTTTTGACGTCTAGATTCTTGATCGAGTTAAAGAAATAAAGAGAGACAAAGTGGTGGTCTTCAAGTCAAAGGCAACGAACGCCCGCGATCGATCCTAAGGGATGGCGAGCATCACTAAGTGGCGATTATCGTCAGTTGCTTAGGTTCCATTGTGTTTTTTTTTTTAATTTCTTTTTTCTTGGTTGGATCTAAGGTTTTTTGTATGCACTAGTGGGATGTTGTGGGGTGTTTGTGCCCATCAGGGTTTGTTGTCGCACTACCATGTATGCGTGGTGTCAGATTTTAGTTTCGTGCTTCACTAAAAAATGGAACAAGATGAGATTGAGACATATAATCAATCACCTTAACAAATTGATTCGATAATCTTAAATGTTCAAGATAACATTCAACTACCGACGTAAAATTGATTTTAAGAACTGTGACAGTAATACAAACGTTTGAAACCCAGACCCATGGCCCCTTACCCATACCTGTGTTAATTACTCCCAAAGTATAAATACCAAACACCCTCCCCTCACTTGGTTTCAATCACAGGTTTTAGAAGTATAGCGTTAGGGTTAGGGTTAGGGTTTAGCGTTCGCAGAGCACAACAACTCCAAAAATCTCATCTTCTTCATCAATGGATCAGCACTGAAGAAGCGCAAATCCGACGAGAACGGCACGGCAGTCACCGCCGCAGGAGACGCCGCGCCCCAAACAAGCCTCACCCGCGAAGACGCTCGCAGGATCCTCGAACCCCTCACACAAGACCAGCTCCTCGAGATCCTCAAAGACGCCTTGATCCGCCACCTCGACGTCCTCGAATCCGTCCGATCCGTCGCCGACCGCGACCCCGCCCAGCGCAAGCTCTTCATCCGCGGACTCGGCTGGGACACCACCACCGAAGGCTTACGGAACCTCTTCTCCTCCTACGGGGATCTCGAGGAAGCCGTCGTGATAATCGATAAGGTCACCGGGAAATCCAAGGGCTACGGATTCATCACCTTCAAACACATCGACGGGGCGTTGTTGGCGTTGAAGGAGCCGAGCAAGAAAATCGATGGGCGCATGACGGTGACGCAGCTCGCCGCGGCGGGGATGTCGGGGCAGGCGAGCAATGTAGGGGGCGTGGGCGGCGGCGCGGACGTGTCGATGAGGAAGATCTATGTGGGGAATGTGCCGCACGACATGGCGGCGGACCGATTGCTGGCGCATTTCTCGTCGTATGGGGAAATTGAGGAGGGGCCGCTAGGGTTTGATAAGCAGACGGGGAAGTCGAGGGGGTTTGCGCTTTTTGTGTATAAGAGCGCGGAGGCGGCGAGGGCGTCGCTTGTCGATCCGATGAAGACGATTGATGGGCACCAGATGGTTTGCAAGTTGGCTACTGATGGGAAGAAGGGGAAGCCCGGGGCGGCGGGTGGAGGTCAAGTTCAGGGGGCGCCGGGGGAGATGGTGCCGCCGCAGTCGGTACCGCAGCAGTATGGCGGTGGCCCTGGAGGGCCAGGGGCGGGCGGGGGGTTATCGTCTTATGGAGGTTACAATGCCGGGCCGCAGGGGCCGGGAGGGATGGCTCATCAGAATCCGAACCAGTCGGCGATTGCGGGCGGAGGCTCCTATGGGGGCGCTGGTGGAGGATATGGCGCGGGGCTCGGCGGCGCGTATGGTGGATTGAGTGGCGGCCCTGGTGCGGCTGGTGGGTATGGTGGGTCTTCAATGTATAGGTTGCCCCCTGGTTCAGGGGGGATGCCGTCGGGAGGGTACCCGGAAAGCAGCGGGCATTATGGATTGTCTTCTTCTTTCCCTGGGCAGCACCATCAGCCCTCGGGAACGTCGCCTGCGCCGAGAGTTCCGCCTGGAGGGATGTACCAAGGCATGCCCCCTTATTACTGAGGTAAAAGATGCTTCTTTTTTGTTTATCAATTCTTTCAATATCTGCATACAATGATAGTTTCCGAGTTTCTATTACCGCGGATTTATTGTTTTAGTTATGCTATCGATTGTGAGTGTATGTTGTTGGCTGTGCTTCTTGCCTTGATTGCAAGTTGTTTTGATTCCCACTTACTTGTTTGTGTTGGTATGTGTTTGTTTATGCTTGGTTGTGTGCTTCTTATGTGCTCATTCAATTGAATTGGTCTGTGTTTGTTTATGTGCTTGTTGCTTTCGTCTTCTATGGAGCAAAGCGACTGTTTGAAAAGTGTGATCTTGTAAAGCATTTTGGGTGACTGGGCTTGGATGTTGCTGAGTTCTTTGTGATGTGGTTTGCTTGTTGTGTACTTATCGGACTTCCCTTTGACGTGTTTTTAGTTTTTTTTTTTACTAGGCATGCTAGGTTGTGATCACCAGTTTGGTATCGTTGTTTTTTCTGTATGTATTGCCGTTGTGCATCAATTATCTAATCTTGAAGCTTGTGTCCTTGTTGCACCATACGTTTTAATTGTTGAATCTTGTGTTATGATTGTATGCGCTTTTGATGTATTGGAAAGGCTCTTGGTCCCATCCATTTCTTCTGTATAATGATCCCGATGTTCTTGTCTTCCATTTGTCGTGGGAATCATTGCAAAACTCTTGCTGGTGTCCCGTGTTTCTTTCTTTTTCCTTGTTGATGGCTCTCTTTATTTATTTGTTCTTGGTCTAATTTTGTATCCATTGAAAAATATTTGATTTGCTTCTGCTGGTAACTTTGTCTTCCATGTCCTTGTTGCACCATACATTTTGGATATTCAGTCATATGTTATGATTGTATGCGCCTTTGACGGCTCTCTCTTTGTTATTTGTTCTTAGTCTAATTTCTCCCTTTCACCCAGATTTTGATATGGAAAGTGGTCATCCATTTCTTGTTAGGTTTTTCCTAGTTCTGTGAGTATCTTCTCCTTGCTTCTTCTCATTTTTTAAGGACGTAGAACCTATCTAGACTTCTTTCAGTTGGTGATTTTGTTTGGCAATTTTATGAGTACCTATTTCCCCATTCTTTCGCTTGCATGTAATTTGATGGGGGAACATGGTAATAGGTTGCTTGTCACAATTTTCCTGGTTCTGCAAGCCTTTTTTTTTTGCTTCCATTCTCATGATGGTGACTAATGAAATTGTTTTTCCGATAGAACTTGGAGTCAATGCAACTTTTGTTTTAGCTTTGATAGAATAGTATTTCACTATTTCTCAAAATATTATTTCACGCAATGGTAATTCTTTCTTTTCTGAACTTTCCGTTCCATCATATTGGTTTTTGATAGCCTTTTCCATGTTTTTTAGTGGAACAGTTAAATTTACAAAATAATGTACATTGGATGCTTGTCAAATGGTCACTTAGTTCTTGTTTGGTCTGACTTTGTATGAACAACAATATATATTCCAAATTTTAATAAAGGAACCATCGCATAGCTCGGAATCATTCTTTTGCCAACAAAGGTAATTCAACACGAGTCATTGATAATAATTCCATCATGTAAAGAGAAAATTGGAAGTATAATCTTATTATACTACTTGTCATATCAATGTAATCTGATGCAACTTAGAATCACCTGCTACTTTTGCCTTGCTCCAAAAGGTTTAAATAATGCCTTAATTTTTTTTTAAGTGGAATACAATGGGCAAATGCCATTAATTATCTGTGTTTAATTAGATTTCAATTTATATTGCAAGTTTACAACATCAACTCTAAACTATCAATGACTCATGTTGAGTTACCTTATTTCTTTCTCACCTAGTTATCTTATTTCTATCCCTTTGTCGTCAGATTTCTTTCATTTATATTGTGTCAAGTTTTACGACCTAGACATTTGTTGTTTGTCTGTATCTGTTGATAGACTCAATACCACTGCAACTACCCTTCCTTGATTTCAGCATCTATTGGTTTATTACTTTTCTTCGAACTTCTATATTTTTCTTTTTCTTTACAAGGTTGACCGCATATCTACCTAATCATCTTCATTTCTAATACTCAGTTTACATACATGTTCTTTTTTTTACCATCCAACATTTTCTCCCATTTAACATGGCTAACCTAATTGCGGTCTTATAGAATTCCCTTTTAGCTTAACAAGGATGTTTCGAGATTTTAGTTTTATATTCAAAGTAAAATAAAAACACATTCTTAACCTCATTTCTCTTACAAATACTATGATCTTTTACATGCAATAACAACATGATAGAATATCTAGTAGGCACTGTTAGTGATTGTTGATTACTGAATGCATAACTATATAAGCGGAAACAATATAAATATGTAAAGGAATTTGATCTGGAATAATATATGTTGGACATCATGGAATATTATTAATAATCTGGTTTACAGGTATGTTGTTTGGCTCCATTCATGAAAAATGCTTGTTATTGCTTCTTTTTTTTTGGCATTTACCCTCTTATTAAGTGAAAGTTATTGAGTTTTTACTCTCATAGGATGCATAAATTTCTGAAGATTTTTTTCTCTTACCTCTATTTGGAGTAAAACTTTTTTGATCTAGAGGCCGCCCTAGAGTCTGTAGTATTTCCATAAAGAGTAGTATTCTGTGCATTCATTGTGTTTGAGATGAGAATTTACATTGGTGGATCCATTGTCGTGCCAAATTCTCTTGTTTGAGACGAGAAGTATGTTACTGTGCCAAATACTCCCTCTTAGCGTTTTGAATTTCTCTCTATTTACTTGATGCTGAAATGCTCTCAGAAAGTTTATGGTGCTAGCTTTGTTGGATGTCTACAGTTTACCTTAACTTCTTTTTTTGTTTTGCTAGTTACTTAATTGCATGCTGCTGCCCGGTTAATTTAGATTTTGTGGCAAAAAGGTTGATCTTATTTTTTAATCATGGATGTATAGTGGAATTCGATTTCAATATTTTTGGATTTCTATTGCTATCGAAGACGCCTTCCAACTGCCCGACATGATTCTCTATTAATCCTTGGCATCTATCTTGTACGGTTTAAATTGTTTTTCTTGGTCTCGCCTGTCTTGGAAGTTCTTTTGCTTGTCCTGTTGGTGTTGCTCAGTCTTAGCATTTAAGTAGATTTATGTGTTTAAATCTTGATACTATCTATTTTGCTGGCATTTCAATGTGCTTATTCTTCTTGTGTTCCGTAATGCTTTCATGATAATTACACTTTACTAGCTTATATAAGAAATATTTCCAGTGGCTGATTGGTTTTCGTTTTGTATAGTGCGTCCCCATGCCGATTTATCTGTTTGTTCTCTCCTCTTTCGTCTTCTTTTGTTTGGGACAAATCTTTCCGTTCGACACAACTAAAGATTTATTTTCATCGCTTTTAATTTCTTGCTGTTGCTATATTTATCCAGTGTTCCTATTGGTAACTTTTGGTTTTTCTCATTATGTATAGATATGTACCTATTTATTTCCTATCCGCTGCATCTATTTAAATGTAACATCACTTTTAATCACTCTTAATTCATCCATTTGTGTCCTGTACATCTTTGTACATCTCAGGCTATGAAATGATGTTTTGAACTTGCATATTCCTATTCCAATAAAAAAAACTTGCATATTTCTAGCTTTCTGAATGGCATTGGCTAACCAGGCGCATAGTTTGACTGTTTTTTTTCCAACGTGCTTTTGATAGCTACTTGTTCTGGTTGTTGCATTTTATTTTTCCTCCATGTTTGCTTGATATTTTTTGTATGTGATGAATGATGATTTGAGATGTTGATGGGTGTTTGATTCAGGTGTATACAGCTTCTTGGGCGCAAATGCTATGTATGGTTGTGCTGAATGCAGACACTGTTATCTCTGCTTGATGAAATGGTTTCTATGATATTATCGGCACTTCTATGCTTTCTATGCTGTCTATGCTGTCTTTGCTATTGGTAGATGTGTTTCTTCTGTAATGGTTATTGCCAAAGTTGACAGACTTGTTTATCCTAGTACATAGAAGTTTTCTTCTACTACTGATGGAGCTATTTGCACCCTTGACACTTTTTGGTAGTTAATGACATAGTTCTATATTAACTATGTGCAGTTTTATGTTTCTGGATCTTTAATTTCATAGGTGTTTGTGCTTCTTGTTTTGAAATTAGGTTCTGTTATCAGTATTTTTAACCAGGTAACACCATGGGCACCTCTGTTTTGCTTTGTTAAAGTTTGCCATATTATTGACTTACCGGTCTCTCTTTAATCTGCACCAGTGTGTGTTGTTTGTTATTTTGTGCCGACCTTCAATGTAAGGCATATTTATACTGTGTGACACTTGGATGAGAGTGAGCTCCATATTATGATTAACATGTTATTTCTAGGCTCTTTTCCATTTGTGAAGTTGATTTAAATCTTAATTGTGGAATGAAGAAATCTAATTAGGACGGATTTAAATGATTTGGAAACCACACCATCAATTGCACTAAATTAAATTGAATGGTAGAGTTTGATCCATGTAGCCGGCCCCAACTAATTTGAGATTGAGCCTTTATTGTTGTTGTTGTTGTTGTGGAATGAAGAAACCAAATTCATGTGATAAAGCTCATTTGGTTGGGTATGGCTTTCCTAGGTCAAGTCTTGTTGGACATATATTAGTTTCTTTTAGAGAGTATTTATTTTTGGTTTTGTTGCTTCTGGCGGCCTTTTCTGTCCGAGACTCAAACCGTGGATGTATTACTTTACTGGTGGTTGCAAAGCTCTAGTTCTTGTTTGTGCACTCTAAGTGATGTCTCATTTAATACTGGTGGTTGCTGGGTGTTACTGTCTTGTCGGAAACATTTGTGAATGTAAGTGCATGTGAAATTCATGATGCTTTGGAGTGTTAGAGCTGGTGTTTACTTATTCGACCAGTTTCCTATATTTCTCAAAGAAACGAGTATGCATTTTTTGTCCTTGTGTTCTTTAAATGTTGATCTCTACTGAAGAGATCCTCACTTTCTCCCCGGAATTGGTTAGACTTCTATTGGGTGTTGTGTTCGTGACGCTGCATATTTTTACTGTGTTTTTAGCTGAACATTGCCTGGAGTGTGCATTCAAAATTTCTTGTTGCATTCCAATTATAGCACCCGCCTACTGCTAGACTTAAAACTGTGGTAACTAAGGTAAACGCGTTTGTGTAATATATAGTTCATCCTCTAGAAATTAGTCGGGACATTGCGTGCCCATTTTCTAATATCCTATTCCTTTTTTTTCTGACATAATTGTTGAGAACAGAAGCTAGATACTCTAATTCTACATTTGGTCTTGGAATCTTCTCTTTCTTGATGTTATTTGTTTGCAGGTTCACATGTTATTATCCATGACTGCTGCTTTCAGTTTTAGTAGCATTGTTAAGCTTTATTGCTGTAAATGTTTAGGTAGCTTTAGAAGTTTTTTAAGAATTATACCAAGTCTGTAGGTCTCAATTTGTACATTCAACTGAAACAAGTGCCGTTGGAGAAAGAAAACCTGCTCTTGTGCCTTTCCAGGTTTCAATACGTATGAAGAATTAAAATTGCTACGTGCAAGGCATGTTATGCTTATATATACATATTACGTTAGTTATGATGGGTCTGTCTTCTCAAAGGGGTTCTTGTTGAATTTCTGCACCTTCACTCAATTAAACGAAGTGAATAAGGGGTGCACTGGAGAAATCATCTTGTGTTTGCGCCGCAGCCTGCAATGTATCTGAAAATTTGCTAGGCCCCCTACTAATTCAGGCTCGTAACTGCGCTATATATTTTTTTGCGTGAATGTAATGTAATTATTACCAGCTCTGCTAATTAAATAGGTGATTGAAGAGGTATTTCCATGCTACAAACATGAGCCTTGTTCAATGTTTTAAGGTTTCATTTGTTGCAAAATATAAGGAAATATGTTTTTTTTTTTTTTTTTTTTTGGTCCAAGACTATTTGGTATTTAGATTTAACTGACTACTTCGGATTTGAGTGGGTCGGCTCAATAAGGAGTAAAGTTTCCTTAGCGGTGGTTTTTGGGTTCGTGGGTCACACTTGCTGTTAAATTAAACTTCTTGGATGATTTATGATTTTCAAGTTTCAAGTTTCAAGTTAGTGAATTGCAGGCAAGGGTGAAGTTTTGAACTTTTGGCACGGAAACATATCGAAAGATAAGGCAAGAATTGTGGCTTTCTTCGTTTTTTTGTGTTTTACACCTCGATTGTTTATGAGGGCTGCTATAAATTGCCACATTTTGATACTGAAAATTTTTGATACTGAAAAAACAAAAAGAGAGTTGCTTAAAAAAAAAAAAAAAAACTAAAAACAGTTAATTATCCTCCTCAAAAACTTTATAATTTATTTTATAATTGTGAGTATTAAAATTTTATTTTTTATTTTTATTTTTTTTTTTTTTGAGGTAAAGGGGGACTACGACTTCTATAAATTTTACTTTTTGGTAAACTCATCATATATGTTTTAGCTAGCCGATGAAATTAAATATTATAATAACAATGGTAAAAAAGGTATTGATAAACTCTACTATTTTTTAGTCAAATCAAACGCTTCTATTAAATGGGTATATATACTAACTAGGTATTAAAAATGATGATAACTAGACCGAGGCTAGTAATCACGTTTTCTTTCCTGTATTACCTTAATAAAGTGTTTTTAACTTGTACGAGAACCAAAGTAATTAAATTTCACCGCGACTATATTTCCCCTCAAAGACTTGCATTACCTTACCTCAATAGTTGACCACTGCGTTACGCTGTATCCGTGACATCCACGTGGCACTTCCATTGCTGTTGATGCGGTTAACGAGGATCCCTTATCTGGAGCCGCAGGTACGCTAGTGGGCCCTCTCTCCCAACTACACCCCAGTCTCTCTCTCTCTCTCTCTAACTCTCTGTCCTTTCTCTCTCTTGTTGATCACCATTTTTAAGGTCGCTCTTTGTGGAGTCTCTGCTGCTTCACAGCTTTGGACTTCAAAAGTGCAAAAAAAAAAGGTCAGTCCTTTTGTTATTGTTAGTCATCTGATCATCGTTGCTGTGATTTTGGGCTTTAAAGTTTCGATCTTTGATCAAACAATGAAGTGGGTTCTTACTTTCTAGTCTTAAAATTGCTGCAATTCTTCCTTTTTAGGGTGTTTTTGCTAGTTTGATCAGTTTGTGCTTCTTTACTTAGTTTATTGATTTGGGTTTTTTTTTTTTTTTTTTGGGGTTTTGTTCATCTGGGTTTGATTTTGGGTTTCTTTCTTCACTTTTTGCTGATTCTGAAGTGGGGTTTCTTGTTTTCCTGTCCTGTTCGATTGTTTGCTTGTATTGGGTTTTTTAATGGTTGTTTTTGTTTTTAGCAAAAAAAGGGAGATGGGCAATCTCCTTTTTTTAGTTTTAGTGCGGGTTTTCCATGGATTGGTTGTTGAAGGTTGTGTTAGGATATGGGTTTAGGCCTTGAGCTTTATGTGATTGTATATGAAGGTTTTTGCTTTGGAAATGTATAGCTTGGTGGAAAGGGGCTTTGAGTTTTGTGCTACTTCTGGTTGTTAGATTCACGTTCAGCTATTGCAGAAGAAATAATGTAATTTTTTGACCCACTTCTGCTAGAACTTAGGATTATTTGAATCGCCTATGAGATTTTATTTTCTCACATTATGAAGGGAATTCTGCACTTGGAAGAATTGAGGTAGCTCGCAGTTCATTGTTAGGCAAGCCTAAGTTGGCAAGCAACACGCTGTTAGAAATATTTAATATTTAAAGGGAATATAAGTTTGTGATTTTAGAAAAAGAAGAACGAATTGTTAGTTTGTAGTGCACAGTGCACATTTGCAGTTTCTTTCTTTTTTTCGGTTTCCTACGTGGTGTTTGGTGCCAACCATACCAATTAATTCACGCTCGGGCATCGTCGGGGCTCATATGGGGAAGGCCCTCCTAACCCAGTTTTTTTTATTCACGAAACTCAAACTCAGACCTCGCTTAAGGGAACCAAGTTCCTTACCATTTGGGCAGACCGATTGTTGGTACATTTGCGGTTGCTTTCAGCTCATGAATATTCATGCTTAATATGAAGTAATTATCAAATTGACTAATAATATCTATGAAACTCGAAATTGCAAGAATCTCGTACATTCACTCCTTTTTAATGGTTTCATCGGTGTATTCTTTATTTATTTATTTATTACAAGCTCACAAGGTGCAACCTCACTTTCTTAAAAGGCATCTTTGTCCCAATTACAAGCTCATGAGTATCAATTCCAAGCCTATTGACATTCAGTGGATAGACTTAACCGGCAATAATAGCCTCAGGAAACCTAGGTGGGTCACAACGAATTCATAGAGCCTAGGTGAGCTTAGTGGGCTTGTCGGACCTGCATAGCTATCGGGATTCATAGCGGACTTGGATTATTCTACCAAGATCCATGATGGACTTGGATTAAATATCAACTAAATTTCTAGCATTTATTATGTATTCTACAAGATTCGAGTCTTGTTCTCCACAGTAGACCTTGGCCACTATAGCTAGTGGTTATTTTATTTGAGTTTTTAAACGCATAAAAAATCAAACTTGAAATAAGAAGCTTATCTATTTGATTTTTTTCTTCTTCTGATTAATTAATTAAATTTTATGTTTTTTATGTTTTTGAGGTTTTTATTTTTTGTGATTTTGAGGTTATTATTATGTTGTTGGTCGGTCTTACTAGTTTAATTGGATAACCAATGGTAATTAATGTTTTGATTGAAAAAATCTAATTCGAGCCAATTCTTATTATCAAGCCACTTACTAGTGTCAATCACTCTAACTCCTTCAACAATATTTATTTCTAGTTGAACAATATAAGCTTTGTATTTATAAATTACATAATGTATATACGTTTGCATAATATAATTCAATTATGAGTGGAAACTTAATGAATGAACCATCAGAGGGTGAGTTGAGCAATTTAGACTTAATACCCCTTACTTATTAGTCTCGAGTTTGAGCCTTGGGTGTGGAAACAACCTTGTTGATAGATAACCCCCTCCCCCTTCCCCTAATATTTGGACTTTTAACACATGCTGTTTTTGATTAGTCATGATAATTGGCTCTACAATTTGAGTCCAGCCCATGAAAATAAAATTCGTGCTCCACTCCTCTCCCCTACAACAACAACGAAGCCTCAACCCCAAATTAGTGGGGGTTGGCTACATGGATTAACTCTTTCACTTTCCCCGATCTAATTCTCAACCATTCGTGCTTTCTTTTTGTTTAGATTATTTTCAATTTTTGCTTTGCTTTCTATTGATGAGTGATAATGGATTAGTTATGTAATTTCACTTGCATACTAATCCTAAATATTAGAGTTTAAGTGTTAATAGTTCAAAAATTTGACAAAAAAGTTGTGATAGTACAAAAATTCTTTGAAGCATGGTGGTATTTTGACATATAAACTTTCATGTTCAATGTGTAGCATGCTTTTCATTACGTCTTTTTTAGTTGAATATTTCTAATGGGTTTAGGGGTGGAAAAAACTGACACCTTTTTTTACGTGAGAAAAGTCTTTGTATCTTTTATGTGAGGTACACAAGCATGCTTTGTTAAGTTGGTGTAGTCAAGATGTTGCCTAGATGATCAAAGGAATGGTCGTTGGTGGATGATTAGCAGTCATTTGGATATTCAACATTTACTTTTTAAAGACATGTGTAATTTGTTAATTATTTGAGTTGATATGAATATTGTCCATGGTTGACCTGTTGATTATTTGTATGTGAAGTAAAGATGGTCTGCATCTCAATTTTGGTGTTCTATTTTAAATCTTCATCCCTTACTGAATAATGTGTGATAAAAGGATCTTTTAATTTAATAGGTTATTTTATTTTTTAGTTGTATATTTTCCCTCTTCTTCTATTGATAATACATTCTACATGAGAAAACCTGTATGTTATGCTCATGCAAGGCTAAAATCTTGACTTAATCTTTACATTTTGGCAGATGAGCATATCCATATCGTTGACCTGACAATCACATAAAAATTGTAATACTGCGCCCATCCTTTATTGGAAAGGAAGCAGTGAGAATTTAGAGTTTCATTGAGCGGAGCACAATGTTTGATGTGGGAGTAGACTGGGTTGGGTCTGTGTATCGAAAATTTGAGACTATGTGCCAAGAGGTGTGCCAAGAGTTGGACGAAGCTGTGCGCCCGCACCCGGTACAAATTTATCTTTAATCCATATTTTCTAAATTTTCTCTTTTTCTATTGCCTCTAATCAAATAGAAAATGTAAACTTAACTTTTCATTTAGTTGAATTTGCTAATATGCCTTGATCATCTGTCCTGTTTTCCATATAATCTGTTTGGTATTCTTTGTTTTATGTATGCTATGATGAGAGTAGGACCCTGAACAAGTTCATTCTCTTTGTAAGTGAATAATTCAATTGTCAATGTTGTAAACTGTCCATTGAGCCATGTGGCCATGTGATCTCTTTTTGGGAAATTCGTGCGATAAATTGTTTGCTTCATTTTTTTGGGTGTAGGTGTTTTATGCAAAACCAAAACTTGGTATTAGACATTTTTCACTGTTGGCTGAAAAATGAAAATACTCCCTTAATTTATGACAAAAATTGTTTAATAATTTAGGCCAATAATTCATGATTTTGGTCAATATTGTTAAACTTACAATCTTAATGTAACTCCATCTTTGATTTATGGGAGTAACTTGGAAGATGCTGCCTTCTGTGTCAGAAATGGTTCTGTGGACAGTGAGCAGGAAAGGCATGGTAATCTGTGGACTTTGCAGATGCTCTTTCATTTTGTCTTCAGATATATCATCTCTCTAATGTGAAACGTGCAAAAATAAAGTTGTCTAGCTACAGTTACATTCTTATGCCTGCTATTTGACGCGGGATATAAAAAATCACTACTGCTAGATATTGGCTTTTGGGGAAAGCTAAAATGAGTCTTGATTTGAACGAAATAGTGGCATTAGGAAGCTTGGGTTGTTCCTTTAAGGTCTATCATATAACAATTGATCGTTTTGTGGGGTCTGATCTTTGGTATTTTGCTCTTGTAACTATCAATAGACTGACTGTTCTTGTGGTGGTACACAACGACTTGTATCTGTGGCCTACTGTTTCCTAGTGCATCAAAAGCAAGTAGATCTTTTGCTCCAAGATGAATTGCTTATATTTCTTCAGGATCTTTTTCCTAAGAAAAATAAGTGTTAAATTTTCAATTTCTAGTGAGTACAGGATTCGCACTTAAAATTTTCCTTCGGTTATATACTTTCATGTCCTACCTTACCCCAATTGCATTAACACCAACTAATTTGGGATTAAGGTATTGTCCTCTTGCCTAGTGAAAACTTATCTTAGCAAAAAGGGAAAATAACATCCTTTCAAGTTAAAACCTTATTCATATTTGAGTGGTTGATCTTATTTTGGAAGGCACATTGTGTGCATAAAGGTCATAAAGGCATGCATGTCATGTTATTCTTCTATTCATGATAGAGCAAGATGCCTTGAGGAAATAAGGAGCATTAGTCACCTTTGCATTACGAGAATACCTATTCTATGTTTGATTCTTTTTCATCCCTCCTCTTATTGATGATTACTTTATTTCCTCCGCGTATTATTGGCCAACAACTTCTTTTGGTTTTCTAGAATTTATTCGTGAATGTTATTTATCCTATTAAGTACTAAAATGACGGTAATGTGCTATTGTACTAAAGTGTACTCATAGGATTCAACAATACACTAATGGCCCGTTCACTTCACTTTCTTAGGTCGGATTAGCCACATTGGACTGGCTAATTCGGTGTTCGCTTGAAAGATTAACTAGTCTACGGGACTATCTAATACCCAATACAGGTGACTAAACTAAACCATCTTTTTGGTGTCACTAATTAGTCCCAATGCTTGGGCTTGAAACATTACCAAAGTACCCCTCCCTCGTAAACAAAATCGTTGGTATCAACAACACCACCGCCACCGCCACCGCCGCACCTCAGCCTCACCAGGACTCTCCTCCGTCGCACCTCAACCTCACCAACCACCACACTCTCCCTCGTCTGCCACACCACGTTCGTCGCCACCGAGCCCATCACCTCTGCCGCCAACCCGCGTGGTGGGTCGGTCCATGGGCTCCCACCTGATCCACGCTGGCTACTCCCTCACCATTTTCACCCGCACCCAATCCAAAGCTCGGCCTCTCATCGACCTCAACGCCCACTTCGCCCCCTCCCCCGCCGCCTCGCCGCCCAATCCGACGTCTTCTTCATCGTCGACTACCCCTCCCATGTATGCTCCGTCCACCTCCACCCGTCCACCGCCACCCTCTCCACCCTCTCGCCCGCGCCACCCTTGTCGACATGACCACCAACCTCCCACCAACCTCCAAAAATTTAATCCCATCTGAATACACCCAACCAAACAAGTGACCCAATTGAGACTAATCACTTAACCCAAACCATAATCTCATGTATAACTTAATCCCATACGCACTGGACTATTGTATTTGTGAAGCGAATAGGCCATAGATTCTCTAGAATTTACCAAGTAGATGGTCTTAAACAAAAACGTACATGGCCTCAATCCCAAGTTAGTTGGGGTCAGGTACATGGGTCAAACTCTTCCATTGCGCTCGGTTTAGTGCAATTGATGATGTGCCTTCCAAATCATTGGATGAACTCTCCCCCGGAAACCAAGCCTGAAAAACATCTGAGATACCATTGGATGAACTCTTGCCTTGATCAGCCTCTCATTGATTTAAACAACGTTGGCTCAACTCTTCAAATCATCATTCTATAGTGAATAGAACAAGCAAAATCTCACCAGCATTTTAGAACAATAAATGTTCAGTCGATCCCTGCTCTCCAAGATGCTCAGAAGTGTTTGGTTACTGAAGGTAGATGAAGTTAGAAACCATATCTCAAATAAAATCTTTGTATTTTTTGTCCTTAGCTTTGGGATCTAATGTATTAAGGAGCGTTGCTGCACCAATTGCAACTAAAAAATTGCTTCAAAATTGCTTAATGTTTTCATTGTTGTTGCAACACAAACTAAAACACTAACCAACCAGAGTAATTATCAAAATCTAAATTCGATAAACTTTCACTAGTTTCATGATAAGCAAAGAAATTTGCCAAAAATCATTTGCTGTCATTTTAGGCCATAATTTAATAAGTGATCCAGTACTTGTCTTCATTACCTACAACAACAACAACAACAACAACAACAACAACAACAACAATATAGCCTCATTCCCAAATTAACTGGGGTCGACTACATTGATCAAACTTTTTCATTGTGCACGATTAAGTGCAATTGATGGTGAGCTTTTCAAATCATTCAAATCACTCTTAATTAATGCATCCCATGTTAACTTTGGTTTGCCTTTACCTCGTCGAATTTCTAAAGTTTCTATTGAGTCAAGTTTTCTAGTTGGGCATTTGTAGATCGTCTTTGCAGGCGACCAAACCACCGCAACCTCCATTCCCTAATCTTTGTATCAATTGGTGCTACTCCTACTTGTCTTTGAATTTCTATATTTCTTATTCTATCTTTACGAGTTTTACCACACATCTACCTAAGCATCCTCATTTCTGCTACGTTCATTTTATGAAATTGTTGTTGCTTTACCGCCCAACATTCACTTCCACAGAGCATAGCTGGCCTAATTGCGGTCCTATAAAATTTTCTTTTAACTTAGTAGGAATATTTCAATCACAAATCACCCTTGTTGCACTCCGCCATTTCTTCCATCCAGCTTGATTTCTATGTGTGACATCATTTTCAATGTTACTATCATTTTGTATGATTGATCTTAGGTATCTAAAGTGGTTTACCTTAGGAACTTCTACTTCTCCTAATTTTACCACTCCGTTATCTCAATGTCTAGTGTTTCTAAACTCACAGTGCTTGTATTCGGTTTTCGTCCTACTCAACTTAAAGCCTTTAGATTCTAATGTATTCCTCCAGAGTTCTAATTTCGTATTCACTCCATCTTTTGTTTCATCCACTAAGACAATATCATCTGCAAATAACATACACCACGGTATATCCTCTTGAATATGTCTAGTTAGTTCATCTATAACTAAAGTAAATAGATATGGGCTTAAAGTCGATCCTTGATGTAGTCCTATTGTAATGTGAAATTCTTTTGTAGCTTCTCCAAATGTCTTTATACTCGTTACTACTCCATCATACATATCCTTAATAGTATCTATGTATCTATATATCTAGCATGCACTTTTTTTTTTTTTTTTTCTAGAACCCACCAAAGAACATTTCCAGGGACCATATCATATGCTTTTTCTAAATCTACGAATACCATATGAAGATATTTTTTCTTTTCTCTATATTTTTCTAACAATCGTCTTACAAGGAAAATCACTTCCATAGTTGATCTCCCAGGCATGAAACTAAATTGGTTCTCTGATATTGTTGTTTCTCTCCTTAGCTTATTGTCAATTATCCTCTCCCAAAGTTTCATAGTGTGACTCATAAGTTTAATTCCTTGGTAGTTTGAGCAACTTTGAATGTTTCTTTTGTTTTTGAAGATTGGCACAAGCGTGCTTCTTCTCCAATCCATTGTCATCTGTTTTGATTTTAAAATTTTATTGAAAAGTTTAGTTAACCAAGTCAATCCAATTTCTCCTAAGCATTTCCAAACCTCTATGGGTATTTCATCTGGGCCACATGCTTTCCCTATTTTCATTCTTT
The DNA here is from genome assembly GCA_039657365.1 of Stephania yunnanensis. Lineage (NCBI taxonomy): Eukaryota > Viridiplantae > Streptophyta > Magnoliopsida > Ranunculales > Menispermaceae > Stephania > Stephania yunnanensis. Next base: position 6,007,104 of record CM077583.1, on the reverse strand, counting down.
TCAATGCCTCTTTAACTTCTATAATTCTAATATTGCGTGTATAGTTTACATTTCTTTCTTGGTATGGGTTTTCATCTATTATAGTATCAACTTGGTCATCATTAAATAAACTATCGAAGTAACTTCTCCATCTCTCCTTAATACTTGTCTTCATTACCTATTGTGTAAAATATGATACCATGACAACTAGCAATTAATATTAATGCTATTTTCACATTGACTATGGGCATGATTAATATCCAAAATTTGCATCAATTCAGGCTTTGGTTGTAAAGAAACTATACAAATGATTTATCTGATTGTGATATTGGATGGAAATGCACATAAATGATTGTTTTTTCTATCATTTTGGCCTAACAAGAATTGGTTTTTTGATCAGGATACAACTAAGTATGTCGAGAATTCAGTTCACAATGTTGGTGCAAGTGTGAAGAAGTTTTATGATGGACTCATGCATGATTTGATGCCTCCATCTTCTACAGATTCAGTGAAAGGTGATAATACTAAGGATTTGTCTTTGGAGAAAAGTGCTGATTTTGGGGCATATGAAAAGAAATTTATAGAAGAAAAAACAAATGGTCACAGAGTGTTGAGAAAAACCACTGAGAATAATGCACTGCCAAGTTTACTGGAAGGTCCCAAAGCTGGTTTTGAAGAAGATACATCAAAGGAGAGCCCATCTCCTCTTGACTTGGCAGAAGTAGTCACTCCTGCAGAAAAAAGTTCAATTAAAGCTATGTCACTTCGCAAAATTGCTGAAAAAAATAATTCACTTCAACAACCTTCTTTGGGCACTGTTATGGGGAAGGAGGATCCTAAAACCTTGCCGGAAAAAGATGATGGTGTTGGAATTGATAAGTTATCATATGTACCTACTAGTTCTATAAAGGAGAAGCGGCATGTTCAAAGAGCTTCTGGTAGAACTGGTCCTATGACAGAACGTTCACAACGAAAAATTTATAGAAAGCCTAGAGTGGTTACTGAAGCAAATGCAGCAAAGGAAAAGCGAGCTCTATCCAATGTGAATGAATTATCAGCAACGTCTGGGAAAGTTTCAAGCCAGATTTTTTCATTTACTGACATTTACTCACTTTCTCCATTTTCTCAGGAGCCCAATGGGTCAGCTCCTTGTTTATCTTTAGAACCAAATGATGAAGCTGTGAATTGTAATAACTCAGTCACAGTTTGTGATCCTGCAAATAAGGTGCCTGGAATTGAGTTGTCAAACTTGAATTCTCCCACCTTGGTAGGAGCAGGGAAGTCAGAATCATTTCCTGAAGTTCCTTGTGAAATGCATAAAGAAGCTTGTAATGTGAATTCATCAATGCTTTCGTCGAGTGAACCCATGACATGTAATTTTCATGAAGAAAAAGGGATCGAGGGTAACTCCTCTCTAGTTGAAAATATTGCTGATGAATCAGGTATGCTCCCATACTGCTTGCATCTCCCTGTTGGATCATGTGCTACTGGATCATCATTCCTCAAAAGAAAATTATTAATGAGAAGATGCTATTATGGCTTCTTTTTTTGTTTTGTTTTAATCTCTGTGGGTGTCCAAACGTTTTTTCAGCCAATCGTTTCTTTGACTCGACTAATCCCGCGGGAGTTAGTCGGGCGGCCCAACCCCATAATTTAGGAGAAACCAAGGAGATATAATGTAGCCTCCAAGAGTTGAACATACAACCTTTCTTCAGTCAGAGCTATGATGTCTATCTCTTTGACTCTACACCACATCCCTTGAGGGCATGATGTTCTTATTTTTTAATGTATATTTGTTCATTCAATTGTTCCACTTTTAGTTCTATTTTTATAAGTTTCTGTTTTGCAGGAACATGTACCTCGACAACGTCTCATACATCAACTTTTATCAGTTGTCCTAGTATTGAGCTTGAGGATGACGGTGAATGTGCTGACTTAGATGCTTATATGGCTTCACTAGAGACAGGTACTTGTCACGCAAAAATGAACATTATGCCATCCTTTTATCTCCCAATCTCTTTATCAAATTTCTTTTTACTTCTCTCTTTTTATTTTTATTTCTTGTGATCCTCTTGCATCTACCCTTCAAAGTAATATATTATTCTCTAAACACCTCTTTTGGTCCTTGAACTTTGCAAGAATTCTCGATTGAATCCCTAGACTTTTTTTTTTTTTGTCAAATATTGAGTCCCTAGACTTTGATTTGTTAAGATTTGGTACCTCAACCTTTACTTTCACGCCAATTGGGTCCTTCTCCCATTAAGTCAACTAACGGTCGCCATGTGGGATAACAGAGATGCCATATCAGAAATAAATTATTATTTTCTTGTCACCTCATTTTTATTAACTTAATAAAAAACAAAAACTAAAAAAACCAAAAACTAAATCATGTCGTCCTACCAGTCTTCTCTCTCTTTCTCGTGAAGAACACACCTTTGGTTCACCCTCATTTTTATTGTCTCTTCCTTCTTAATGGTAGGCTTCAAACATTTATATACCAAAATCCTAGATGCACGAACTTTGTACAATTGAAGAATTTGGAGCAATTCCAACATGTAAAACTGTTGGAAAGAGTGGAGTTAATACAATAATCATCACCAAGACCGAGCCTAAGTAATTAATATATTGATTTAGCAAAATAAATTATGAGTTAGCATGTAGCATTTGACACAAACTTAAAAAATGTTAGTGTTAGGGTACGAAGACACTTAGCCAAGTTTAGGATCCTAAATTATTCTATCATTGCTATTTTCAGGCCCTTGAGGATTTTATTGTAACTATATTCTTTCTTCAAATGTGGAAAAAAAAAAAATGAAAACTATATTATTTCTGCAACATAGCACGTGTTACCTAAAAAAACAAACATGTAGCACTATATCCTTGCCAAGAAAAAAATCTGCAGCATGTTGCATATTAAAAAATGCAACTTAATAAACTTATATTCGAAAAAAAAAGTTGCGAACATATCTTTTGAAAAAACAAACATGTAGCACCATACTGTAAATTAATTTACATTTGAACGCAAAAAAAATAAAAAATAAAAATAAAAATAAAAATAAAAACAAAAATAAAAACTTAAAAATTTTCTACTTTTTTTTTTTAAATTGTAGAGCTTAAAATGTGTGTATTTAAAATGTAAAAATAATATTTTTTATACACTTCTAATTCGGCCTTTGTCATGTGATGTTAAATTTTCAATGTCATCAAATAGATTTCCAATAATTGCCACTAGCTCTACGGAGCGAGTAAGGTGATAAGAAGGTTGCCAGGCTAAGCTTGAGTATTTCATTGTGGTTTGCATTTAAATGATTGAATGGATTTTCTTCTAAGTCCCTTCTCTTGCACCATTTGTTACAATATTAATCCATGTGCAGCCAACTGGTAGACTATCAAGCAGGGGTCTGCTTACATGCCAATTTCTTTCTCTTTTTGAATTATTTCAGCCCCTTAAAAGTTAAAACATCAGGAGTGCTTTACTTTTGGAAATAAATTTTATACTAAAATGAGCACAAAAGACGAGTATATTTGGTTTGAGGTTATGGTGATAAAGTCATTAAAACTTATGGACCATGTTTTTGCGGGATTGTGGAGCTCCCATTTTGCATAGCTTGCATAACTAAATAAATGTAGTAGAAAAACTTCTAAGATGTTCTTAGTTTATTTCAACTCCCTAGGTCCTACTATGTCCTTGGCAGTGTTATCGAGGGCGAGAGGCGCACTTGAGTCGATGGTTGCTTAATGCTTGAGGCGTAAGGCGCAAGGCGAGGCGCACGCCTAAGTGAAGCTGATTGTACTTAATTATTAATGTATAATAGAAACAAATTATGCATATATTTTATATAATATTGCATCTTATCAAACATTATGTAAAAATAAAATTATAAGAACATTATGATAGGGAAGAAAATGACGACAATAGCATATTATTGTGATTAGTAATTTTCTTTCCTCGTTCTTCCTTTTTTTTTCCTTTGGGGTTGAGGCTTTGTTGTTGTTTCTTTTTCTTTAAGCAAACTTTCATTCTTTTATAGATTTTGAAATCTTCACCCTTTTTTCCTTCTTCATGCAAACTTTGCATCCTTTCTTTAAGTAGCTTTTTATGGAAATTGTCTAATCAACTTTCTCCCTCACTTTTTAGTTTCTTTTGCTTTTAAATTTTTATCCAAGAAGGTAAATTCATGGTTTCTAGAACTAAATTAACATAAAAAACCCAAACAAAAAAGCAAATAAAAGTGATTTAATGGGTCAGGTGTACACCTCAATATGCCTTGGAGCTGCTCTTAGGCGCAGTGAGGCATGCACCTTGTTGAAGTCTCATCGCCTCAGTATTATCAAGGCGCGCCTCAATAATACTGGTCCTTGATTGATTGTCTATGCTATTTGCAATACTGTCAATGTAGTAATTCCAAGGATTCAAGAGGTGTATTGGATTATGTTCACTTTGTACATGTGAATGCATGATGTATTCTTTTAGCCATCTATGACTGTCGTTTGTTTTAGGTTTCTTTTGATTTTGTATTATGCGTTCCTATATTCGGATTTCGGACTGAACTTTAAATATGTTTTCTTGAATTGGGTATGAAAACCAAATTTACATTTTGTGATGTGTTTTGCTTGTATGTTGTTAACTTGTGCCTGCATGCTATGTGGTATAATTTCTTTTTGGGCCGCAGCTTTTCTTTATATTGAAACACCAGGGATTTGTTAAGGATGCATTAATTCCAAGTTGTAGGTTTTTTGGTTGACAATCTGTGATTTAGTAATTTTATTGTATTTGGTTTTTCTATTTTATTATTCAAATTATGGAACTTGCTTAATAGACACAGATCAAATTAAATGCCAGTTCCTTAAATCTTTTTACTATTGCATCTGGATTAATGTGACCATATTGATTTTGATTCACCATCATAATTTTATATAGTCCTTCTCAAAAAAGAAAGAAAAGAAAAACAGCTATAAGCTTATGTATTTGATTACCCATTTCAAATAACAGTGTTACTCTGTGATCAAACTCTCTTTTGGGACTTACCAGTTGAATCCTAATCTGTATCAGAAATTACTGGAAGAAATAAAAACTCCGGAGAGGAGAGCGGTGATGCTGTTAAACAGATAAATGAAGTCACTGAAGAGTTTCACAATGCAAATCTCGAGGATAGTTGTATAGTTGTTGACAATAGAGAAGTTGCCTTTGTCTTTCAAAGTCCCAGGAAGCACCAGTCTTACAAGGTATCCTCTAGTGTCTCTCTTGCGCTTGTTTGTGTTTTTGTTGATTAAGTGCGCTAATAAGTAATATTATGTATTAGAAAAAAATTCACGATGCATTGGCCTCTCGATTAAGATCAGCAAAGAAGCGGGAATATGAACAGCTAGCTATATGGTGCAAAGGAATTGAGAGCCAAGAGAAGGCAAAGAGTTTGTCGCTCTCTTCTGGTTTGGATCTGAACACAAGGAACTCACAAACTTATGGTCAGCAAGAATCTGAATGGGAGCTCCTGTAGATAAAATGGCCAGTGCCTACTGGTATGTAAATAAATTACCCACATCGCACTTCTTTATTGGACTCGATGAAGTGATGAGATGCTGCTACTTTATGTCAATAATGTAGAGCCGAAACCTCTACTCCTTGATTAATATATAAAGTATAAAAAATAATCAGGTAGTATTGGGCCTCAAGATATTTCATAATACTGCTTACCACGAAGTTTCGTGGTCCATGAGAACCATGGTTTTTATTTATTTTATACCTCTGTCGAGTATATAAATTATGACAATGTTTTATCTTTGTTTTTTTTTTTTGTCCACCTCTTAACTAGTGTTTGTTGCTATGCTTCTTTGCTTTCTGGGTTTCTTCTATTATTTCAACAGAAACTAAATAGGATTTCCTTTCAAAAAAGAAGCTAAATAGGATTTGAGCTGACTCATTTTATTTGTATTCTTTAACGATTTGCAACTCTAAGAACGATTGATTGACTGATATGTGGTTGAAAACATGAAACTGGATTGGGTCTTTGTTGTTGTATGCTGTTGGTTGGCATGGTTGCCTTTTTCACTTTGCTAGTCATAACAAGACAGTTCCTTTCTGGTGTTCCACGAATTTGGAATGATAAAAATGCATTGAGTTGACACTGGGCTTCATTAGGCATATTTTATTTTTGTACATTAGATTGGCAAGAGTTGCAGTGGTTTGGACACTGACGGCCGGCAAATGATTTAGTTAGAAAACTCAACTCAGTAGAAATCGAAGAAATTCAACAATGTTGTGGTAGACCTAAGTTAACTTGGGATGTAATGATTAGGAAGGATGAAAAGGATTAGGAAAGCACATCCTTAAGATAAATTGTACTAAATCAAGTGGAGTGGTCCAATGGAAGAGTTTGATCCATGTAGCCGATCCATTTTCTTTATTGTATACTAGAACGGGTAGAGTTGTAGAGCTGAATTCACTTGGCATTTACCACATTTTTTATTCAAGCTTTGTGTCATCTGTGTTGAAACAAATAGATTTATTTTCTATTAAAAAAAGAAGATTTATATGAATCTATGAAACATCTGAAGAGCCTTCAAGGATGAAGGAAGCATACATCAGTGCGTTCCATGTATCTGGCAACCCAGGCAGGCACCAGTGGCTGCAGTCGGCGTACAACTCAGGCTGCTTTCTCTGCTTCTCGGTCAGTAACTTTCCCGCCTTGGTTGTGTAAATTGTTGAATGTGCATCTATTCTGTACTGTGATAGTTTTGTTATATTCAAGTACTTCACTGGTGCCTTCATATCTCTGATTGTCTTTTCTGCAATTTCTACAATCGATCTTGGAAACGAATCCTTATATGATTCTCCTTTCATTGGATGAGTTTGATTGTAGCACCATTGCTTCCTGCAACACATGCATTCACAGATGAACTCATGTTAGAAAATATGCATGTAATTCAGAATTGTTAGGACACATTCTCACACACCCTTTATGCTCCGGCGATATGCTCCTGAAGAAAACAGTTGTCTCTGCGGGATCTACATTCCGGTCGATCCAATCTGCCCATGTTTTCATAGCTATCTGAAATGCCCTCTCCAATGGTAGATCATCCATCATTTTTCCTCCATGTTGCATGAAGTCCCACCTGCATTTTTCCTCATGTTAAGGTATGATTTCTCAAATTTTATATGACACAGTATGTGCTGCATTATTTGTGATTGGCAGTCGCATACACTCGCGTTTTTCCGCCGTGAGTCCACCAATGGCCTGTGTTGAAAACCATGATCTTGGCTCCTTTCCATCTTCTAGCTGAGACATGTAGTTTGTCAAGACTCAAAATTCTTTCATGTTTGTCCAACTGAACCAGAAATGGATTCCAGTAGAATTCAACTGAGCAGTCAAAATCCTGCAAGTTAATTCAAGTTCATTAACTCATCTTCTGAGTTTCTCACTTGTTTACTAGAGGAAAAAAGTTTTATTTCTACCTTAGCTTTGAAGACCTTGTAATCACCATTGCTTGCGTCGACTTCGGCGCGTCCCGAAGTGACTGAAGAGTATAAAATGCATGCTAGGGACTCCCACATGTTTCTGTTGAGTGAATCTCCAACTATGATCACTCTCTTCCCTCTTAGTCTCTCTAGCATGTCTGTGCCATTGAACCTGACAGCAAACACTCCAATCAGTCTTTAAAGGCTCTCTTACAATCAGAGATGATATTTACAAGTTAGTAGCAAAGGCTGTTGAAGTTGTTAGGTTGATCATGATCAGGCTTGTTTTCTCACCTGGGAATCTCACAGTTCATGGCCTCCCACCTCCATCTCTCATAGTCATGATCCGGTCTGCCGTTCTTTTGACAAGTCACTTGGTTACTGAGAAAAGGGCACCGCGACGTTTCATACATCGGGTGCGCCTTTTGGTCGTAAACCCATCTTCCATTGTAGATGTCACACTTCTCTCTGGTTTGAACCATCTCCATTTTCTCAGTTGCTTCACTGGTGCAGCAGAACTTGTGTTTGTGTTTGTGTTTGTGTTTGATGAATTGGTAACAACAATGGCTTTGGAGATGGTAGTAGTACTTGTTATGTCTGTACCAGTTGCGAGGGCCTCTGACATTACTGTAATTGGTGCTATCCACAAGCCTCCAAGAGCCGAAAGATTCGGGCGACGATTGTTGTCGATATACAACATAAGAAAGAAGCAGAAGAGGAAGCTCGAAAGTATGAGGAGTGACCAGTTGCGGTGCTTTAGAAGGGTGGCGCTTGTGGTCTCCATTGCCTGCTTATCGCTTATATCGTTGCGAGGAACTAAATGTTGAAGAAGAAGAAGAAGAAGAAGAAGGTCAATAGCAATGTGTTCAAGGCATATTGGATTGCCTATTGAGAAGCAACTGCTCTTAGCAATGTGTTCAAGGCATATTGGATTGCCTATTGAGAAGCAACTGCTCTTCACCTAACATACGGGATCATAGTCATACACTCTACTTCAGAGGACGGTATTGGGTGAGGCGTAGTTCAATTGTTTAAGTTTGTCTACTTTGTCAACAACACAAATTAGAGAAGTTTAAGATAGTTGGGTTTTTTTTTTTTTTTTTTTTTTTTTTTTTTTTTTTTTTCTATTTAAGTGGGAGTCGGAACTCATGACCTCCCCGACCATTGCTTTTTTTGGCAAGTAATGCCTCTACCATCATCTACCATCATCTCACTATAGATGCTTTGGCGAGTTGGTTTTCTTTAGTTTTCTGTCTTTTTAGTTTCTTTGTTTAATCAATGTATGGTGGTGTCGTAGTTATAGAGATTATATGTTATATTCGGTCCCTTAATTCTTGTGTTAGGAGTTCCATTATTTTAGTTGCACTGAATTTAGGAGTATGGAAGTCAACAACAACAACAATGCCTCGATCCCAAATTAATTGAGGTCGCCTGCATGATTAAACTCTTTCATTGTGTTCGATTAAGTGCAATCGATGGTGAGCTTTTCAAACAATTCAAATCTTTTTAATCAATACGTCTCAATTTAACTTTACTTTAAGTCGTCGATTTTTTTAATTTTTATTGAGTCAAGTTTTCTAGTAGGGCATTTGTATAGAAGTCCAAAAAAAAAAAAAAGCATGTGTCACAGTTTGAACATTCAAGTAGAATTTTGACGGGGCTAATTGTTTGAGGATTGAACTATGTTTTGTTGTGACTTTTGATATTTCTTTTGCTTTTGCAATTGTATATTTTTTTTTGTCATAAATTGTAATTTTTTTTACTACTACAAAAGTTGATTCTGATAACACAAAAATATTACAGTTTTTGAAAAGCTTTTAAAAAGGATTATGCGTTATGTGTCAAATATATATGTCCATCAAAATGAGTTAACACGGTTGTGATTAATGTGCCTAAATTATAGGAGAGCATACGACAAATATATCTCCACCTAGCCCAATGTGCATGTCTATGGGTTTGGTCAACAAAATAAGCAGTTAAGAAATGGAAAATTCTTGCTCGAGTACTCCTGATAACAAAAACACCAACGTCGAAAGCTCTCCTCATCTATGTAGTAGATGACTCGGGGCGAAATCAGAGTTGTTGACAATCCAAATACCTGTTGATTTAAACCAAAAAAAAAAAAAAAAAAAAAAAACTTGGCTTATACCACTTAGCATGTCTAGAGATTCATATATATTTTTTGTATATTTGTTAGGAGCATCTAAATTTCTAATACTTATTGGTTGTTCAACTTGACTCTCAGTTGATGCAAGTATAACAACATTATAGGGTGGTCATAAAACAATGACAACAAAGTTTAGTTGCAAATTAGTTGAAGTCAGCTATGTGGATCAAACGCTTTCATTTTATAGTGGTAATAAAACAAACAATTTCTCGCATGTGCCAACTAGTTCAGTATAGAAGAATAAGTATGGGGATCATAAATGTGTTTCATGAATGTAAGGTTCAATGATATTGGAGATGAAAAAAAGAGAACTGAGTGAATGGAAACAAATTCATTAACTTGGAAGATCCAGGTCTGACCTAACAAAATAGTACAAAATATCTTCAACTCTTCTTCTCATGTCAATGTCTACAATTTGCGGTCTCGCATTTGGATCGTCGAAATCCATCATGAAAAGAGAGCCTGTTCCTGCAAAGTCGCACAAGTTAGTGAAACTAATAGCATATAATCGTCATGAAAGCGAACCTGAATGGAGTTCGCGACAACCTCTAACAGGGTAGGTTTTAAAATCTGTAATACTGGTTTTAAAGGAGAGAGTCTAACAGTTACAGAGACAATTCCAACTTAAGCTTTACATGGATCCATTGACATAAAAATATCAAACTAACAGTAGACAACCAGGTAAGCAGTTTGCTCAACCTTTGGTAGAAGGCCAGCAGAACCACTATCAAGTGCTACCAAAATATTTTACAAATCGAACTTTCAAAAAGCAACACGTCGCAGGAGCATTTATTGTGATCAACATATCCCTACTAGAGCTAAAAGGAAAATTTTATAGGACTTCGATTATACCAGTAATGCTTTATAGAAGTGAATGTTGGCGGTAAAGAAATAACACGTCCACAAAATGAGTGCAGTGGAAATGAGGATGCTTAGGTGGACGAGGCAGAACTCATAAAGATAGAATAAAAAATACATAAATTCAAAGAAAAGTAAGAGTGACACCAATTGATGCAAAAATTAAGGAAGGAAGGTTGCGGTGGTTTGGGCACCTCCAATACAAATGTTCCAGTAAGAAAACTCACCTTAGTATAAATTGTAGAAATTAGACGAATGAGGGGTAGCTCAAAATTAATTTGGGACACATATTTGGAAAGCAAGCCAGTAAGTGCACTAAGTCAAGTGCTATGGAAGAGTTTGACCTATGTAGCCGACTACAACTAATTTGGGATTGAGGCTTTCTTATTGTTGTTGTTGAACAAGAAAGTTTCAAACGTTGCTTTAAAAGTATGAGTAGATCTATGAGAAAATTGTCAATTAGATAGGGTACTATTAGAAATTTTGGACTACTAAGCTTTACGAGGTCACATCAACTCTTTGAGAAGTTTCTGAATAACTATCAGGGATACCACCAAATTGTTAGCTTCTTGTTGGTCATCCATCATCATAATGGCTGGGTTTCCTATAGAGTTAGTTCGTTAGTTTGTTGTCCTTAATTCGAAGGACCTCCACGAAAAAAAATCTACTGAACATTAAAAACATGTAGATCAATGAGGAAATATGAAATCCAAATGGATGTTATTGCCTAAAAGCCACGATTTCATGAGAAAGCAATTGAAAAACAGTTGATAAAATAGGAAGGGCAATATCCTATGAAGATTAAACAACTAAGAAAAATTGAGCATTAATAAATAGACAACCAACCTAACTTGCTAACCCTTTTTTTTTTTAAAGAAACTTACTTGCTAAAACTGAGCAAGCCTTACTAGATGACTTCGAATCATGCCCGCTTCCCGCTGCTCGGGTTAGACTTGGTGCAAAGAACCTTGCGCCCTTTGGCGCGTCTACGCTTCAAAACAGCTCTTCCACTAGTGGTTCTCATTCGAATGCGAAAGCCATGAGTTCGCGCCAAAGATTTCCTAGATCTGTTCCTCTTAGTCTGGCAAAGCTGATACTTCTTAGCAGACCTCACCACAAGACCACGCCTATTCTCCCTCCTCACTCCCCCATCAAAACCCAAGCCAACCCCCAAAGACATTCCTGAGATTTCGAGCAAACTAAAATAGTAATCTCCATGTTTCAAAACACAAATGAAATCTATTAAACACGCCTTTCTCTACCACCAACTCCCACATTTATAACAGACATTAAAGAAAGAAAGCAATTCCATCACTATGTCAAAATAAAATCATAGGAAGTCCAAAACAAATTAGAAACACAGACAGGTCAACATTGTTGCTCTACATACAGTTTATATATGTTTGATCCATTTCATGAAGAGTGACAAAAGTTTTACAATGACAATCAATTAATTGTAATCCTCCTCCATTTTCCAAGAATGAAAAATGAGTCTAGGGCTTCCCCACCCCATTTTTCGGGTATGAAAAATGGGCTTGGAACTCCCTCCCCCATTTTCTGGTATGGAAAATGGGATTTGAAGTCCAAAGTCCTCCTTTTTCCGGACTTAAGATCGGCTATGTAGCGCACATAATGTTCTACATAGATGGAGTTTTACTCTACATACAGTAAACCCTCTAAATTTCACACCAAAGAGAAAAAAAAAAAATCAAAGACACCCATTATAATTTTGTTCAAATTCCACCTACCCTTCTCTCATAGACATCAAATGAACAAAAGGGGGAAGAACCCATGATTGAAAATAAACTAGTAAACAGAAGGGAGCCTCAAATTGTCTCCAAATTTCACACCATAAAGGGAAAATCAAAGATACCCACCAAACTTTTGATTCAAATTTCACCTACCCTTCTCTCAAACAGATGAAAGGAGCAAAAAGGGGAAACACCCATGATTGAAAATCAACTAATAAACAGTAGGGAACCTCAAATTTTCTCCAATTCTCACACCATATATAGAAAAAACTAAAGATACCCACTAAGATTTTGGTTCAAATTCCACCTACCCTTCTCTCAAACAAATCAAAGGAACAAAAAGGGCAAATACCCATGATTGAAAATCAAGTAATAAACAGTAGGGAACCTCAACTTGAGCTCCTTTTGATGTTCAATTGAAGAAGAAACACAATACCCATGAAGAAAAATCAGTGTTTTGTGCTTACCAGAGAGAGATGAGGGGAAGGACAGAGAGGTTGAAGAGTGGAGGAATGAGCAATGCAGGAGACCAGAGCGAGAGTGGGCATTGGTTACATTGAGAGATGAAGCGCTTCTCGTCGTGCCAGTGAGAAATGTAAGCGAAGCTGAAGGAGATGAAGAGCGAAACCCAGAAATTGAGAGAGATGAAGCCAACGTTATCGCCATTTTTTTCTGTGTTATTCTTGTTCTCACTCTTCAACTTCACTTGTTTTGTGCATTTAGAAGGCACATCCTTATCGGTTACTGCCTCGAGATTCGGGTTGGTCACGTGGAGAGGCCAATTGAGCTTAATGGATCTGATCCAGACCAGTCATTTATTTATTTATACAGCAGAGTAAAATTGTTTGATTGAGGAAGCCGACCTAAATTAATTTAAGATCGAGATTTTAGCCTCGTTTGGTTCATTTTTAACTTGAGAGTTATTTCCTTAAATTTAATATTTTCATGTTTAGTTCAATTTCAAATTTTAAATAATAAAAAATATGAATTGATATAAATAACTTTAAATAAGAGACAGATGAGCAATAAATTAGTCGTTAATGAGGGGTAATTATATCCACAACTCTTGAGAGATAACTCTTTAGAGGGTGGTGGGGAGATATCTCACATCCTAGGTGTAAGTTGAGAGATAATTTGCAGACAAGTTGGACAACCAAATAAAATTAGTTCTCAACTCCTTATTAGTTATCTCCCTGAAGATAACTCTATCCTTAACTAAACAAAGCCTTCATTATTGTTTTTAGTTATCTTAGCTTTTAAAGTTGTAGGTTGAAGTTTGAATGTTTTTTCCTCTAAGAAGGAATTAGTGTGAGAGGTGTTTTTCAAGCTAGTTGATTTTTTTTGTTGCACTTTTTATGAATGTAAAGCATATGCGCTTTCTGGAAAGAACACTATCAAATAGATTTGAGTGCAGAACATTCACTTTACTAATCACAACGATGTTAGGGTTTGACTTGCCGATTTGAGATTCTCATAGTGCTAATAATCACAAAAACGACGACAATAATATAGCCTTAATCTCAAATTAGTTGGGTCGACTATATAAATCAAACTTTTCCACCACCCTTGATTTAGTGTGGAAATATGAAGCATACCCCTTACTCATTTTTTGTTACACCCAACCTTCTCACGATGCCAATTAAATTGTTTAAAATATTTACTTCTATAATATTTCTTCCGGTAAAAAATATAAGTCATTTTAGCAAAAACTTATATTTCAAAATTATAACTTGTTTTTGGACTTTGAGAGTGTGTTTATTACCTTTTTACCCATTTCACCCTTATACGATCCAAACATTTATGATTCTTCAGTTCTTCAATTCATTTATAGTTAAATGATATATATGTAAATTACATTTGCAATTGAGACTTTTCTTAATTTGTGTGTTTTTATCAAAAAAAAAAGACTTGCATTATTGACCTGGAGAGAGTAGGTTAAATTAGGAACAACTTAGAAATGCAAACCTCACCTGACTAAAATATATAGAGAAAAAAAATTAAAACACTAATTAAGTTAATAACTGGCCTTGATTGAGTTCATTTTGTCAATTAACTAGCTTATCTATTTTTCTTTTTTTTTGGCTCTATTTGGCACGCACAAACTAGCTTATTAGCTAGCTGATAAGCTAGATTATAAGCTACTTTGATAGATGTGTTTGATTAGCAGCTTATTTTTATGAAACTCTAAAATCTTGGACGCTATGTCAAGTAGCGTTCAGTTAAAAAAACACCGGGTAGTTTACTTTTTCTTTCGGCCCTCAAATACATTAATTAAGTCAAAAAATACTAAACATAAAAAGTCAAAAATACTAAATTATAAATATATTATAAATATTAATATTTTTTAAAAAAAATAAACAATATTAAATAATAAATAATATGTTTTTATATACAATATTAAATATTTATTAAAATAAATAATTATGTTTATAAGTACTACATTTAATAATACACACACATATATATATATATATATATATATATATCATTTATAATATATAACATGTCTTTTTACGTCATTTTGTATTTCTTTGCTACTCGATCAGTTATTTCTTCCAAACATATTTAAATGATTAGTTAGATTATCAGTTTTCAGCTATCAATTAGTAGCTTTTCAACTGTTAGCTAAATTATCATTAGTATTGTCATACATAACCTTTATTTGACTTGATTTTGACCAAAAAAAAAAAAAGAAACCCTTGATTACAAACTCAACAAAATTCCCCTAGTGATCCAAAAAAACACAAGTATTAATTGACATGCTTCTCCTGATTTTGATTATAAAAAAAGGCCTCATCGAGTGGTATTAAACAAATGGTAAAATTCATGCAACAAATATGCATAGAGAATCTCATTCCAAGTATCAGGAACACCAGGCAAGCACCAGTGGATGCAGTCCCCATAATTCTTGGGATCAGCTTTTTGCTCCTTTGTTAGTAGCTTCCCTCTCCTCTCTGTGTAAACTGTGGTGTGCCCATCTTTCCTAAACTCAGACAACTGAGTTATGTTCATGTATGTCACATTAATCTTCATTTCTCTAAGCACATCTGCCACTGCTCCCATGATTTCAATGCTTGAGCCTGTGCCCCAGTAGGACCTACCCTCAATTGGATGAGTCTCATTGAAGCAGTTCTCATCACTTCCAGGCCTCCATTCCCAACTCCTAAACAAACAAAATTACATAAACATCATTGTGTTATTATTCTAATTAAAACTAGGAAGATGAGCCGAGGTTCAACCGAGTAGTTAGAACAGTCTCTTAACCAGAGGTCTCAAGTTCAAGTTCACCCTCTTATGGACCTCGCAAAAGGCCGGTTTGGACTAATTAGAGCAATTGACTTGCGGTATATATGGGACTCGGAGGGGGAGCGCCCGAAAACAAATACTGTGAAAAAATTATCTAAGAGAGTTAGGTATTTATGTTGGAACTGACCAAAGATGAGTTGGGGAAGGACTCATGAAGAAGACCCTTTGAGTTCGAGGATCGACATTTGATTCGATCCAATTAGCCCATGTCTTCATTGCCATTCTATATGCATTGGTGACATTGTACTCTTGAATTTGGTGTGAAGGGCCATTCCTGCAAGTATAGTTAATAAATCATGAATGACCAGCACATAGAAAAACAAGAAAACCCTTCACTCATCATATCTAGTGTGCTAGGAATTTATATCAAACCCTACGTTGCATTGATCACTGGCTTGTACATCCACCACACATAGCTCTCAAACACCAACACATCAACACCCTTCCAGTGTTTGCTGTGTTTCTCAACGCTATCGAGGTTTACGAGCCTTTTATAGACAGTGTGCTTAAGGGCATGATCTGAATTGGATTCTACAATGAAGGGGTTCCAGTAGAACACAATCTTGGCATTGAACTCCTGCAAGAATTAAAGAAGAATTTGCAACCTGTGAATGAAGAAGATAATTGACTCAATCTTGGCATCTGTTGAAGTAGAAATAAAGTTCACAATGTGTTATATGTACCTCAGCATAGAATATCTTCATAGGTGGATCCCTGTATAAAGACTTTCTACCACCAATTATAGAAGACTGTATTAAACAAACCAAGGATTCCCATTGTGTTCTCTGTATTGAGTCCCCTATCAACATCATTGTTTTGTCCCTCAAAATCTCTAACAATGTAATTGCATCAAACCTACAAGTAAATGAAGCATTGATTTCACTTTTTTTGATTCATGGCAATGCTTTAGATCTTCATTACTGTATGTATAACAGATCATACATAAAAGGGTACACTAGCTATAAAAAAAAAATGAACTTCATTGTCTTTCGCAGAAATAGCACGAACTTTTAATTATGTCAATTATAGTACCAACTTTTAATGGCATGCAAGAGAACTTGGCATCGTAGAATCGGACCTAGTGGCGGACGACATGATTCTTGTCGAAAACAGGTTGTAGAGAGTGATTACTCACTTGGGGAGTTCGCAATCGTTAGGCTTCCATCTCCAGTTCTGATAGAGAGAATCAGGTCTTCCATTCTTCCTACAAGTCACTTGCTTTGTTAAGTAAGGGCAGCTCTGCTCTCTATACAGAGGTCGCGTCGCATTGTCAAACACCCATCTGCCGTCGAACACATTGCATTGACTCACAACAGACGCTTCGCTCGGAGAAATAAACCCTGCAGGGTATGATCGTCGAGCAGGGTGTAGGCGAATCCTAACCGAATGTGAGTTTTCGAGGTATAGCTTCACTATTCCAATGGTTAGAATCGAGGCCAAGGCGAAGGGGAAGAGGGAGAGGACCTGAGACCGAGATGGAGATGGACTCCCCATCGCCTGAGCTCAGTGTACCTGAAAATTGAGCTTGCAAACTCATATTTCATAGTTTTTGTTTGATGAGGAAGTTTATGGTTTTAGTTTGGTTATTTGCAGCACTGTTGCTTCAAGTCTAAGAGATTGTTGAACACTCCTTATATGCAACTAACGGTTGGTAGATTCATGTTTTTGTAAAGTATATATAAATTCTTGATATAGTGCACCAAATGGTTAGGTAGTACTTGATTTAATTCCTGAAAATCTTCATATAATACTGTAACAGAAACAGAACTAATAGTAGTTTTATTTTCTTCTTTAACTTGTAACAATAACAACAAAGCCTCAATCCCAAATGAGTTGAGGTTGTGGTCGGCTACACTCATAGATGAAACTCTTCCATGTAGCCGACTACAACTAATTTGATGAGCTTTCAGAATTCTTCAAAATTCCTCTAAACAATGCATCCTAACTTCCTAATTAAATTATCTTAAGTCCGTCCCTTTATCATCGAGATTTTTCAGCTTCTACTAAGTCGGGTTTTCTATTAAGGACATTGCAAGTCGTCTTTAGATGCGTCCGAACCACCATAACTACTCTTCTCTAGTTTTTGCATCGATTAGTGCTGCTCCTACTTTTTTTTTTTTTTTGAATCTTCGTGATGTTTTCTCCCCCACAAAAAAAGAAAAATACCATTTGACTTGCTAAGAAGTGAAACGATTATCACGTTTAGACGAAGCTTTTTTGAGTTCAGATGAAAAGATACTTAATAAATTTATTGACAAAGTTTTTTCATTTCCCATTTACTTTATCTATATTTGCTCATCACTCATTAAGTATCTTGAGTTTTAATCAAACTATATAAATGTATAAGACCTCAATTATATAGTGGCCAAGTTTTTTATTTTTCAAAAGAAGTGGTATCTAAAAGTAATATAGGAGACAAGTATACAACTCCAAAATTGTCAAAAAGAGAACTTTGCACTCAAGGGGGTCCCCTGACTTGGGAAAGCATTAACAACCTAAAGCTTCCATGTCTGCTTGCAATTGAGATTTCAGGAGTACTGCACTGTGTTCCGGAATAAAATGACATACTTTTAGTATGTACTGTGCCACAGTTGTTGGAATACTCCTTTGGATAGACCTTGAGATCTGCTCACACAAACCTTAATGCACAATTAAAAGGGCTCCAAATACTTTGTTACAATGGCAAATATATGTATTAAAAGTAGTTCAATTAATTATCATTTTCCATAAAACATAGGAAAATAGGTCACTTCTTTATTTTATTTTATTTTATTTTTGGTTTCTCACCCAATATTTGAAACACCTGTCGTTCCTCCATTCGAAAGGAAGAGCTCTCAATAGTGGCTTTTCCATCTACATGACCAGGTTCAAACCCTAATCTCGTGTTTAAGAATTGTCGAGCCTCTTCCACTCGATCCAACCACTTGTTCTCACTGCCTCTTTTTTTTTTTTTGGTAGGTAAAAACAATTTATGATATAAACAAAGTCAGATCTCTCATAGTAACTTAACTACATCAAAAATATTTTTATTAACTTTAACCAACCAAGTTGGTGATAAAATGGTTTGGTATGTACTATTTTTATAGGAGGGTAGGACTTCGAGTTCTAAAGGGAGCAAGATAGGTAGGTTTCTTTCCTATCAAAAAAATTAATTAGTTTAGATTAGAAACAAAAAGCTCAACCAATTAGAGGAATTCTGAATTCTTTTTCTTCCTTTTTTTTTGTCAATGGAATTCTCAATTCCTGTCACCATGATTATATCAGACATTATTGTTCATGAAATTATTATACATCATTTTGTAATTGCTATCTTTTCTAATTATGATACCCATAATTGAGCACATGGGCCAAACTTCAACAGAAATTGATATTCTTAAGTCTTAACTGTTATCTTCTTCTCTCTCTCTCTCTCTCTCTCTTTTTTTTTTTGTTTTGGATAAAAGGTTGTTGATTCTTAATTGTTAGCTTCATTTTCATTACAACTGCATGTAGGATCAGAAGCATTTAACATAGCCAAAGAAATGTGATCGAGTTGCATCAAAAGTTAATGTAGACATCTATTATAAAGTTAATTACAGCCACATAACCACACCTCGTTTTCATGAGAATGAAACATCTTTATAAATTTCAAATTTTATTTAAAAAAACTGAGTATACTTATTTTGAATTTCATAATGGGTGACAGTGAATCTACACAAAAGCACCAATAAAAGGCTGCCAAAACCAATATTCCTTCATTGAGGATAACACCTTCACTTCAATCAAATATTCTAAGCTTTAACTTTCCCAAACCAACACTTCAAAAAAAACATATAAATAAGTAAGATCTGTCATTCAAAATATAAGCTTTTTAAAGCATAAACCCCAACTTGTGTTGCTACCCTACCCATGAATGGGTCCAAAATTTTCCAATAAAACGACAACCAAAAAGGGCCAAAACTTAGTGAGACATTTCAACAAAAAACCATGTGACCACTGTGAATACAAACCCCACCACCACACAAAGTCACAAACCACCCTATATATATATGATCTCTATAGACTTGACAAACACCCTTAATTCACTCTCCTTCACTGTTTTAAGGGGGTATCTAAAATGGGTCTCAAGCTCTTCTCATCTCTTTTCATGATTCTACTTCTTTGGTTGATCTCACAAGAAGCTAAGTGTGGGAGTATAAAAGAGGAGTTGTTGTTCAATCAGAGCAATGTGGGGAGGGGCTGTGATTGGTTTCATGGGAGATGGGTTTATGATTCTTCATACCCTTTATATGATTCATCAAGTTGTCCCTTCATAGACCCTGAATTTGATTGTCAAAAGTATGGCAGACCTGATAAGCTCTATCTCAAGTACAGTTGGAAACCAGATGGGTGTGACCTACCAAGGTAACATAACATAAATAGTTTCTATTTTCTTTTAGTCTCGGAATCTTTGGTATCCGAATTACTCTGACTACTTCTAGTTCGGGCACTATAATCAGACTCATATAGTGGGCGACCTCATAATTAATTTGATTTTTTTTTTAGCTTTGCAAGCACACTAGATCATCAAATTCTTAACTAGTTTAATTTCTTCATTCTTTTAGTTTCGCAATCCCCGGTATCAGAATTACCCTGACTAATTTGATTTCGAGCACTGTCAGATACATATAGTTGGTGCATGGTCCTATAATTAATTTGATTTTTTGTTATGAAGGTTTAATGGGATGGTGTTTTTGGAGAGGTGGAGAGGGAAGAAGATAATGTTTGTGGGGGACTCACTGAGCTTGAATCAGTGGCAGTCCTTGACATGCTTGCTTCATGCTTCTGTGCCCAAAGCAAGGACTTCTTTGGTGAGAACAGATACACTGTCTTCAGTGACATTTCAGGTATGATGTTACATTTTATTTGGTTTGGAAGGGTTGATGAAGGTTGGTTTGTTTTTGGTGTCTTATTATTTTGACCAATTTTTAGGGGCATTTTTTTTCCAGTTTTTCCTTTGCTTTCCCACCAAGATATTTTGATTATGATTTGAGATTAAAGTGGACATGATTAGTTATAAGTAATTTAACATTTTAGATGAGGAAAAAGTAGGGATAAGTGGCAACTAATCAAGCTTTTTCTTTCTATAAACATTGTTGTCCAAGTAAGTATTCTTTTGAAATGAGTCGAACCAAGTACACAAGGATTGATAAAAGTTTAGACACTTACGATTTTTTTTCTTAAAAAAAATATTTTGACCTCTCCTTATTCAGACTTTACTAATCCTACAAGAGTTTGTCAAGCGCATAAACACCATTATCATAAAGTCGCACCTTCTTTAAAAGACTACGAGCGCACACATATCCATGTCCATATAAACATATTCATGTCCATATAAAATTGCGTGACTTGAGGGACCAATTTTGATTTCAAATTTAAGTTCCTGGGATCAAAGTGAGATAATATTGTTATCCACTTGACTCCAAAGTACCCTTCTTTTTCATCCATACAAGCAGACCAACAACACGTTTTTGGCCAACTTGCTAAAGTCCAAGAAAAAGAATTTTTTCGAAAAAAAAAGGTTGCTACAGTAGCATCCCTACAACTGTACTTAAAAGTGACACCTTGCTATCCCTAATACACCTCAAGTTACACGCGCACACTCTCGTATGCAAAAAACAATTGACTCTATTAACTGCATGTCGCATGCAATTGTTGAGGTACACTGCGTGTTTTGTAAAAAAAAATCTTTTTTAACCAAGATTTTATTTCTATTTTTGAAAAATGCTAAAATGATACCTCTAATAACATTCAAGTGACACTCTTATAACATAGCGGACGGATTTTATGTAAAAGTGTGACGTGACATGTTGGTCCACATTCACAATAACGATCGTGCGTACTTCGAGATACACATTACACGTGTTATGTACCAATAACTATCTACACACTCATTTTTAAGTGAAATTTACTCACCACGTCATTATAGTGTCATTAATAATGTCGTTCTAGCATTTTCTTTTATTGTATTTGGTTTTAAGCTACCTGATCTCGGGCTCGCCCTGGGTCGGCCTGCAATAGTGGCAAAGAGCTCCCAAGATTTCATTTTTCCAAGGGGGAAGTAAGATACAAAAATTGCAAAAAGTCAAAAAGGTGCTCCAAAACAAAGAAAAAGACCACCACATGCCCGTCCTTTTTGCCGCACTGTCAGGCTATTACCTCCTATGCTGCGAAAGTGCAAAATTGTCATTTCTCAATTGCCAGACAACTGGACCGAATCCGATCAGATCGGAGGGCCAGTAGTGGAAACTATTTCAATCACAAGAGCTGACGGTTGTGATTGAGTGGGGCTAACGAGTGAGAACTATGCGTGCAGGAGTACGGAGTCAAAGTGATGCTGTACCACACGCCGTACCTGGTGGACTTGGTACGTTACAAAGTGGGCCTCGTGTTGGACCTGGATTCGATCGCGGCGGGCCAGGCCTGGCTTGGCATGGACGCCTTGATCTTCAATTCTTGGCATTGGTGGACCCACTCGGGATCAAAGAAGAAGTACCGTCCGATCAGATTGTTTGTTTGATTTGGTCTGCTTGATTGACGGCTGTGATTGAAAGTTGTCTTTTTGTTTGATTGTTTAGGTGGAATTACATACAAGATGGGGGGAGACTGTACAGCGACATGAACCCTCTCATTGCTTTCTACAAAGGTTTGACCACATGGGCTACTTGGGTCAACCGTAATGTTGACCCTGCCAAGACCAAAGTCTTCTTCCAAGGCATTTCTCCAACTCACTATGAGTAAGTCCTTTTTTTTTCCTTTTTGAGATTTTTTTTTTTAGGGTTTAGGGACGATACTTCTTTTGACAAGGGACAAAGATTTAAGCATAGTCGATGCAATTTGACACGCATTAAATTTTCCATATCCGTATCGTAAGAGAAACTGAAATAATTCGAGATCAACTAGTTCACTTGTGCCTTATTGAGGACAGAAATTTGAATCTTCGAACTTCTTGAAGTGTATCTCCTATTATAGTGTTTCCTGTAAAATAATCAAGTGTAATCCTAGACATAATAGTATTAAAAATAGCTCAATAGAAATGACACGGATTAAACTACAACAATATATATTTGATATTTGGTATCTAGGATTACCCCTGGTTATTCCATAGAAGACACGCCTCACCCCGAAAGATATGCTTCGAAAAATTAGAAGATTCAAACTTAAGACCTCATAGAGCCCCAAGCAAACTACAACAATACTGACGCTTACCAAAAACACATTCGGAAATTTATTAAAGGGCTGATCAGATGTTTGTTTTTGTTGGCTAAATATTCAGAGGGAAGGATTGGAACAAAGGGTCAAATGACTGCAAGGGTGAGAAGATACCTCTATTAGGGCCAAGATATCCTGCAGGTTTGCCTCTAGCAGCAATAGTGGTGAACAAGGTCTTAAGCAGGATAAAGAAACCAGTGTACTTGCTAGACATTACCACATTGTCACAGATGAGAGTAGATGCACATCCTTCACTCTACAGCGGAGATCACAAAGGCACGGACTGCAGCCACTGGTGCGTCCCTGGCCTGCCCGATACCTGGAATCAGCTCCTGTATGCTGCTCTTGTTCCCTGAAATATAATGTAGGCTCATTTAGCTACAGATATGTACATTACTTGATTGCTTGAAACAGCGGTGTTAGCGAAGTGTATGATCGTAAAAAAGAATTGAATGTGCATGGAAATAGAAAATTTATGTAGCCAACCCAAATGATTGGGATAAGGCTAGGTGTGACATTCTTAGAACAAGGGAAGCTTCTCATTTCCCCTTCCTGTATTCTTATTAAACAATAAGATGGTAGTGAAGTCCATGTAAGTTTTGAAAAAATGCAATTATCTCAATTGAAGTAATGAAAAGTATCTCAATATTGGAACTTACAAGAAATTCACTTTTATCACCTTTCAACTATGGCGAAACATTTCTGACAAGAAGTTGCTTACTACAAATTTCTTTAAAATGTTAACTATTTGATCCAAATGGTTAGTAAAATGACTATGAGTCACTCAAACAAAAAAGATATAACAATTACAGAAGATCATAACTGCTTCTACCTTTCCAAAAGCCAAGAAAAAACTAATTAGGATTACTGACTTTCACAGCATTTGAAAGGAACACCAATGCATTGTTTGGAGATAAGTTTATCTTGTTTTTATCACAAGAGTTGATGCGAAAACTCCTAAAGGGGTCTCTATCTCTTGATGTTATGGTACCTACTGCTTTTGAAGTCTTTTAGTACTTGGGACCTCTCAGCTTTTTCTTTTACTTTAAGATACATAACTTAAGCCAATGGAGTCCAAGAAGAAGAAATGACAGAACCAAAATGTCAATTTCAATAGTCACTTATGCAGCATCATCACAAAAAAACAGGCAACTTGATACATTGAAAAGAGTTTCATTTCATTGGGCAAGGTTCCATGCTTGTGATTTGTGATGCTTAGATTGTTATTCACCTTTCGCAATCGTTCATACACAAGGTGTTCAGTTCCAGGTTGAAATCAAAGATTCATAATGGATGTAAAGAAAGTTTTTGCAGCATATTAAAATTTTGATTGCCACTGCAAGTACTATATTAGTCATTAAAACAGCAGTAAGACGGAAAGTAGTATAATTTGCTTTTGAATGACTATTAAGCATTAAGTGGATCAGAAGAAAATAGAGGCACAACAAACAGTTAAAAAATCAAAATGGTATAAGCAATTGCTTGTCTATTATTTGAAGCTAAAAGCTTACAGTAGATAATTGGCATAGGAAAGGAATGGAAAAAACCAAAACGACGCTAGTAACCAACATAAACAGCAGCGTTCACTATGTAACAGTCGTCATTTTTATCTCCCATTTCCTCTACACACACGCCACTGGAGCATATAAGTCCACCATCCACAACATCAACAGCCAAGATTTTACCACTGTAAAAGATGAAAAAAAACAGATACGTGAGGGCTCCTCAGTATCAATTCCAATTTTTAGTAAAAGAAGGTAGCTTAAATCAATATGAAATAATGAAACAGAGAAGAATTATGAATTAGCTTAATTCCTTTCAATTTTTCCACAAAAGAACTCTATGTGCAAATTCTGTTCATTAGGCATGGTATAATACTGCACATATCATCAGCAAATATTGTTCGAAGTACAAGCTTAATGACGTCCTCTTATTCAACGTGAAATTGGAATATTCTTTTGAAAGATAAAAAGTAGGAGTTCACTAATTGAATAACCACTCGTGGCTTTGAATCAAATGAATTGACAATCGAGGAATGAGTAGTATAAAATAATTATCTATATTTTACATAACTAATTAATGTCTTTTCCCATAGTCAATTTATTTCTATACAAAAAAAAAGAGAGAAAAGAAAGAATAATCAAACACGAGCCAGATAAATTTTTATATTCTTTAAACTCAGGTTATCTAAGATAATATACAGTTTTTACATTGTAAAATCCAATTGTAACGACAAGCATAAAAAATATAATGAAACTAAACTTAAGTCGGATCAAGTGCTCATTTTCATCGTACTCCAAATCCTTTGACAACAAACAATTTTTTCAAGCTCTCCTAACTCAACACCTTAGAAAGGCATTCATTACTTCCCTTGCAACTATGACCCAACATAGTTCTGCTTTCAAAGAATGTAAGAGGTTTAGAATAAGAAAACACTCCACGGAATCACTATAACAACATAAGTTATATATTTGAGATCTAGTTTCTTAATTTGGAAAGTTTAGCAATAAAATCAAAGCTTTTAATTGAATTTGACTCGCGAAATGATCAAACGAGGAATCCCCGTGTTAAGGTAATTTTCAACTGATGTTGTTTATGCAGAAGTGACGTGGAAGACTATAAGTCATTTAGTTTTTTTAATTGCCATTTCTTGCTTTCTATTGGCACATTTTTTTTTTCTTTGATAGTAAACAAAGGTTGCACTTAATCGAGCACAATGAAAAAGTTTGATCCATGTAGCCGACCCCAGTTAATTTGGGACTGAGGCTATGTTGTTGTTGTTGTTGTTGTTGATAGTAAACAAAGGATGTATTGGTAATAAATCTATTGGCCATTGTTGAATGCGCTTGGATTCCAAAAAAGTGTATGCAGCAGATAAAATGATGATGACTTTATATTAGAAGGTTGTAAAGACTCGAGATAGGCTATTTGGAGGTTTGTAGTTTCTATTCTATGGGACCTACTTTTCTCATATCAACAGCTTACCATTTTAATCTTGCATTGCCAAGACAATATTACTAGCTTTTTCTCATTAATCCTGTAAAGAGTTGTCCTCAATTGTATGAACATAGGAGACAGAGGAGAGAATATGATAGCATCAAGTACAGAAAAGAACAAAATATTACGTGCAGATCGTAATAATAAGATAAAATTGATATTAGACAATCAAAGGAGCTAACATGTTCACAAAATGCCACCATACAAGATATTCCTTGTCCACCTCCAAATTCAAATCTCTTGAGGTTGACGAAGTATGCAAAAGTCCCAAAAAAATACTAAATAACAAGATAAGTCAAAACGAGCATTTTTCGCCAAGAAAAATTCGCGGAATATAAAAAGGAAAGGAAGGTTGGTTCAATCAGCATAGAGACACATTCAACAGCCATCCAACATCAATATTCAATAACAATGAACCAATCACATGTCTGAATTTGTCTTAGCAAAGTAATGCATTTTCCTCATATGTAATAGCACTAGCAATATCAACCAACAAACCAATAACAAGTAGAGCTGAAAACACTCACTATGGAAAAACGGATTTTACGCGCTCAACATCCAAAAATTGTTGAAGCACCTGAGGAACTCCAAGCTTGATTTGGAGCTTCATCTCATCAAATGTAACACCAGGAATCGAACCTGCATCGCATACACACATTTTACAACACATTAACCCACTAATCAAATATACCCACAAAACACCCAACCCTCCACTTTGACTTAAAATTCACAACAACAACAACAACAACAACAACAACAACGCCTCAATCCCATGTTCAATTTTTATAGACTCTAATACCATGTTCAATATTTATAATATTATTGGTCCCAATACAAGGTGAGGAGAGTGTGGTGACATGGGGCTCGATCCAAAATGTCAAGACAAGATTGAGTGTCCACTCTCCACTTATGAGCCGTATTTTTCTTTCTAAGTAGTCAAATGCCTGACTATCCCAACATCTCCAACACTTTAGATCAAACTCTTCCATTGCGCTCGATTTAGTGCACCTAATGGAATTAAAACTTATAACAGAAACAAAAAATTACACAAATCCAAGCTGTCAAGAAAAAATTGCAAGACCCATGAAGAACAAGACCAAATTGAACCCCCAAATCGGCTCAAAATCAACAAAATCCGCATACCCACATCACAAAATCCATTACAAAACCATTTACCACTTCTGAAAGCCGGGATTGAATTGGAAGAAATCGCATCCCTACACGCCCTCATCGCAGCAGAGGTGATATCTTGACTACCCAAATCACAAACACAAACAGAATCACTCTCACATCACAAAAAAAAACACAATCTGAACATGAAAGTGAGAGATTGGGCGTACCCGTGTTGGTCGTAGCCGACGCCCATCTCGACGAACAAGAGTTTCATGGGTGGGTTGGCACTGCTGTTGTTACTAGTTTCGCTGTGTCGGGTCTCCATGAGCTTGTTTTGAGCAGTGATTGCAGAGGAGACGACTCTTCTGTGAGAGAGTTTCGATTGAATTCGAGGTGGGTTTGAGATTATGCAGTTGTCTTTGCTGTGATTCACGCCGGAATTCCCAAAATCAGTGAGAGGGGTGAATGCAGAGAAGGGAGAGCACCTTGCCATTTTTTTGGATTTTGGGAAGACCATTCAAAGCCAATTCTGCCTAACTAACTTGAGAAAAGCCCAAGCCCAAACCCAGTTTATTCATGGATGCCCAACTCTCTTCACTAGAGGTCTCGAGTTAGAGGAATTGGAATGTAAAAATTTTAAAATTCATGCCAAGTGATTGCCGCTTTTGTGGTCCTTCTCCTCTCGAGTCTAAAATTAGTTAGAGCAGGCTTGAGATGTTCAGACTAAAAATCTAAAAAATAAAAATAAAAATGCTCGAGTTTATTAAATTTGCAAGTTTTTGGTTTTTTTTTCAATTTGCATATATTAGTCGAAAGTTGGAACGCGCCATCGTTTGAGTCGAACTTACGATTTTTTTAAACTTTGTCTTATGGCAAATGAAACTCTTTCATATCACCATAGATGCTTTGTTAACTTCCCAAATCTTGCCTTTTTGAGAAGTAATGCATCTTCCATTTCATAATCTAAATAGATAAAGCTATATTTTATGATTATTAACTTATCTTATATCTTATGGAAATACCTCCTACGATTCGCTTGAGGTCAAAATAGATTTGTTGATAAATTTGTTCTTCAAAAGAGTCTATCATCTTTTTGGTAGAAATGTCTTATTCTAAAAATAAAAATAAATCACGTTGAGAGATTGGTTGATGAAACAAAATGTGGAGAGGGGAGAGAGTTTTAAGGGATAGAGAGATGTAAGATCGATACACGTATACAGAGAATATATAGAGAGAGATAGAGAATACAATCTCTCACATATTGAATAAAGTCTCTCACATATTGTTATGGTAACTACCACCTTTGTTTCCCACGACTTCATCCTCTATATTCTTTGTTTCCCACGATTGCACCCTTGGTACTCCAACGATTTCATCCACTGATTCGACCCATAGTGCTTCTTTTGTTGACTCCTTCCGTATAAGAATTTTTAAGAGTTTTTATCACTGAACTTTTTACTCCATGCCTATAAAGGACTTCAATGAAATTGCATATCACTCCCTCTTGATAGCCCCTTTTATATCATCATGAGCACCGGTCACAGATGACCCAACACGAGTAAATCGATTTTTTGCAAAAACAATGCGGTGTTGGTGTATGTGGATGCGGTATGTGTATAAATGCTCTATTAAAAAAGAATCAATTATTGCATTTGGCTCATTTAAGGGCACACATGGGGTTTGTTTTTTGTTACGTATTATTGTTTTTTTGTACAACCCTCACGAATTTTTGTATCTTCTTTAAAATGTTTTATAGCTATATATTTATTAATGGAGTTCTGCCTCCAGTTTCATAAAAAAAAGTTTATCTATGTGCATATTCACAATACTAAGGTACAAGAGTAATTTTTAAAACACTTGGTTGATTATGTAATAAAATTGACTATGTTCATCTCCATTAGTCAAGTTCACCAGTTGATATATCTGATGTTTCCAATCAAATGATAGAAAGTACAAGGTAGCAACCAAACTCAGCCTCAGAACACTCCCATGAAAAGCGGATCAACGGGATATCAAGCTGCCACCCCAAACCAAGTAAGAAACCAACTCCGAGCTTCTATGTCCCTATGGCAAAGAGGATGTAACGACCCAAATTAATTAAACTAGGATTAACGTTAATCTCGAAGATTAATAGGTGTAATTTGAGTTGTACGCGAACAACTCGGTTGACTCGAACACGAGAACCGGGGAAATATGTTATTTGTGGAATGGTGGTTGTGTAAATGTGGTGTTTAAATTTATTATTATTTTATTGCACTGCATGTGTGTATGTTGATATCGGGCGAGGTTGTATGACAGGTGTTTGCATCAAAAGGCGTGTCGACGGGTACACTAGGAAACTCAACTAATTCACGTTAGAATGACTAGTTAATCAATTTAAAATAGGTAATGTAACCATAGGCTAAGATTGATTCAATTAAAATAATAGGTTGTGACGTACTTTGAAATGCGTGCCGAGACGCGGGGCACTGAGTGCCAGGTAGTTGAGAGTTAGTGGGACCACAAGTTGATAATTGTTTGTCACTAAAAATACTAATATGCATTATGATGGGCCTAAGCTAAGGTGAATAAATGCAATAAATCAAGGCCTATAGTTGAGTAAAGTAAATGGAAAGCATAAGATTGGTATAGAGATACACATGGACACATCTAGGAACTAGGTTAGTAATGAAATGTTGTCACTTAAAGTTGAGTTAGTGGGAGTTAGTGGGATACATGGCAAGAGGTGAACCATTCAATAGTCCTCGAGATACATAAATCCATGGAGATCAAGTGCTAGGAAGGAACATCACCTTAATATATAACATTAGTGATCAAACAACATGCAAACCAAATCATTCATTTATTTTGCTGGAGAAGAAAAATGAGTTGCTGAAGATGAGTGAATCATCAAGTTGTTGAAGTAATCCATGGGAGTTGGTGAGAAATTCTCAAGCTAGCGTGTTACATCACCTAGGTACGCATCTTTCTAGTTGAATTTGAAACAAGTTTCGATTTTATGCTGATTTTATAGGGTAGATGATTGAATATTTACAATTGGGTTATATATTTGGATTCCTCAATTCAAGTTGATAATCTAGCTATATTGAAGTTCTTAATTTGGTTTTGAAATCATAAAAATATGAATTTTTGAAGTTGCAACACCAAAACTGAAATTCTGCACATTGTATTATGAATCAATCTGGGTAATTTGGTCATAACTTGCTCATTTTAGATCCAAATTGATCAAAACCAGTTGCATTTGAAAGCTTATTTAAAGGGGAATAACTTTGCTTGACCGAAAGTATTTTTATTCAAATGTTTTTATGTTCAAACATGCTCTACAAGTAGGTGCTTGAATTCAAAAGGAAAGTTTTGAAACTAAATTTATTAAGGGTATAACTGCCTAACTACTTATCCAAATGAGCTGATCTTTTAGTATGTTGTATTTGGGTATGTTTGCTACCTTGTGAGCAAGAATCACATTTTTTTGGAACTATAGATTAGGAGAAACCGATTTTCTAATTCCGTTGGTTGGATTAGATTACGTATGATTAGTAAAATCATGATATCACTTTCATTTTAAATCGGAATTTCGCAAACTAAACCTTTCCTGAAAGCTAAGAGAGAGACCAACAATAATTGTACTGATGGAGGATTTCGATATTTGGATCATTTCATGCCAAAAAGTGCGTTAAAATGTAGGACCGAAATTAAGACTTAATTTAGTCTTTAGTGGTTGATTTAGGAAGATTGATTTGAAGTTTATTGAGCCAATTTAAATACACGATAAACATACTTAATTGACTTCAGGGACTTAGAGGACCATAGCCCAGTGTCGAGGAGCTTGTCGGATCAGATACGAGAGTCCGAAGAAGTTGGAGCGCGGATTGAGGTGCGTAAACCTAATGAGAATGCTTTACAAAATTCATGGTTTTGGTTTTATCGATATCGCGTTTCATGTGTGACTGCTGGTGGGTACACATGGGTTTTCACTCCTATTCGGTTTGTGTATATATTGGTTGTGGCTAAATTGCTTGCAAGAGTTACTTGTATTTAGTGCTCATGTCGATGGCAGTAGAATATATCTACGACTGTCGGGAGGGATTTAGGGTGTTCCCTTGACTTGAAATAGCGTCTGAAGGGGTTCATCCGGTAACTGAAGTTAGGGTTTAAACACTGTAAGCATGTAAGTATATACGTGGTTCTTATTTGATTTATCGATTACTGGCTGGTGTAGGTCAGAGTTTTCTCGTGATTAGACGGATGTTTTCTGATTATTGCTTTATTTCCAAGCTTATTTAATTGGTACATGCTGCTTATTTACTTCACGCTATTGCTTTTGTTTGTCATATGTTACCTACATTCATAGGAATATAACGTATTGTTGTCAGGAGTTATATTTGCATGCCTCGTAGTTTATCAGTTTTATTTCATGAATATTGTGTGGACTTTTCTTGGGGTTTTACTCACTGGACTCATCATTGTATTTGTTGGGTGAATGAGTGCAGATCCTTCGACGAGCAAAGGTAAGGGCAAGGGGTACTGGGCGACTACCTCTAAGATTGCAGAGTTAGCTCGTGTGTGACTACAATATGTATTGATTTTACTTTTGTTGGGGTTTGGGGACTGTAGAACACTAATTACATGTATATTGAACTTTTGTTATACTTATTTCACCTTGATATATACATGATATCTTTTACCGGGTTTTTCATTACTTAGGATTGTTAAATATTGCAAAAGTTACTCATTAAAAGACTTACGATGTAAAATTATCATATAACTTGATAAATTGAGTAACCGGCTAACTAAATTATTAATACTTGTATAAAGGTCAGTTAGCATAACTAGGATTAGCTGGAAGAATCTAAGCAACTACTTAGGCAGCGAGGCGTCAAGGATAAGCGGGTCATGACGTGACACGACTTGGTGACGTGGGATGTGATGTGGAGAGATCTCAAGGCGGCCTGGAATTTGGGGCCGCCACAGAGGAGTACTTTATTTTTGGGATATATTTCTGAAAATAGTTTACGTGTTGAGAAGATTTTGCCTACCAACCTTTTTTTTTAACTCTGTCAATAGAAATCAACATTCATTGCCGGTTCCAATCGTGAAAAAAAAAGGAAAAAAAGGTTTAATTTCATGTCAATATATATACTACGAGAAAAATAATATCTGTGGCGGCCCCAGTTCTGCAACCCAAATTGGGCCCCGCCCGACCTAGACTTACATGGACCCCCAGTCAATCCTCGCGACGTTAACGCAAGCCTAGTCAGCCTTTCTAACCATTTTTCATTACAAGGTAGCATAATTTAACATTTATAGAGAGTTATTCAATTTCGTAAGTTATCATAATTTATGCGGAAATGATTTTAACTTAAACAAATCTAAATAACTCTACACAAATCAGTCGGGACAACTCAGAGTATGGAAACCCCGTATATACTCAATGTGTGACTTGACCTTGTACCTGTTTAGTTTTATATGGTACATTTGTTTCCTTTGAATTGTTCAGGGTTTTTCCAAAGTAGGGTTTGTTAACTTCATTAATATTTCTTGTATTTACGTACTCCTTCCGCTGCATTTGTCATTTATACATCGTACACACACAAGTGGATGCGAATCTCGAGACAGAGTAAGGACGGGCAGGTGTCGTACACGTGTAATTGGGCCAGTTGGCGAGGAGTACACGGAGACACGTCACCCCGGGGCGGCGAGGGCCGCCACACAATGTCCTAAAATATCTCACAAAACTCATATATCCCATGTGACAAAACAATATACATAAGCAATATAAAAACTACAAAGATGTGAGAGAGAAAACCACTCCAAAGTCCTCATAATAGATCTCCTAGTACTGGCTCATTTCCCTTACTCGATTGTGGATCTGCACTCAATTAAATACGAGAATAACGAACTCAGGTAAGTAACGCTAGTAGGATACTAAACATCATTTTGGAATAAATAAATCAGTCTATATTCATGCAGATAGAAAGAAAGATATAAGGAAACATGAATAATGAAATACTATAAATAAATCACACACGATCAATATATGAGTGTCCAAAGATGCAAACATAAAGACGAAAGTAGTCTCGACCAATAAGTCGTTGAGTCTTGGCAAAACATTAAGACTCGGGGTTCTAGGACTTGGTACACTCACGAGCCTTACACCCACGAGATAGTAAGACTTCCTAGAACAACCACGCTAATAATTCACACCCCGTCAAAATCAGTATCCAGTGCAGTGCATCCCGAGGTCATGACTTTGGTATGTTACCTCAGCCAGCCACTCCTTCCAAGAATCACAGTTGACTCACTTGCCCTCGTACACTTAATCAGAATAGAATTCCAATGATAGATAACAAAGCAATGAACAACAATATTCAATAGCTTCAAATAAAATACTGTGCGTTTTCTAGCTGGTTTACTTACCTCAAATCCACCAACTTATTCCTAGCCTATTTAACCTCCCAACACTCCTAAACTCTCTTTTGATTCCCAGTAAATCTTCCTTATGTTCCTAATATCATATTATAGGTTTTTGAGTGTGTTGGAACCTTTACTTGGGGTATTACACCACTTTAGAATGTTTAAAGAACTTTTGAGAATTGCGAATTTTTGTACTGCCAGGGTAATTAGTGCGTTAATTCTAATATTAGCGCGTTACCTTAAATCTCTGGCGCACTAGTCAAGATTAGCGCTCTACTTTTGATATTAGCGTGCTAATTTAAACATTAGCGCGCTAGATTTCCCATTGCGCTATGTGCAGTAGAACCCATAATTCTGCATTTCGAATTCTTGGTTTCCTCCACACATAGGCGTTGTTAATGCTTTGGGATCCCTCATACGCACCACTAGAGGTCTTTAACATCAATTCCAACACAAAAACGGCAACAACAACACCAAATACATGAATTCTTGAAATGAGCAAGCTATGTTAATGGAGTTACTGTGACGGCCCCAACTACAAATAAGGGCACCGCCCGGCCTAATCCCTAATTAAGCCCTAATCTCCCCTATAGGACCTAACCAGGAACTAGTCAGCCTTATTTAAATACCTAAATGCCTACCATTTATGATACCACCTACAGTTAACTTAATTGTTCTAGTGACTAACCTATGGTTGTCTATAAATCAGAGTTAATTTTTTTTTTCTTCTAACCAATTATTCAGCGAAAGTCTTATTAAATTACTAGTGGAAATGAAATCTTAAGGCCTAACCTATTGTCGAAAAATCAGGAAGTAGTGATCACATGCATATATAAACAAAAATGGTGATATATATAACATGTGTCTATAGTCAGGTGTTCCTATCACTCAACCCAAAAGTAAAAGCATGTACATAAAAATGTAATACAAAAGCATACAAAACGTACAAAAGTAGGTTGTAGCAGTCCTCCGCCGGCTCAGAGGTAGTCACCAATCTTCTCTTTGCCTGGTCTGCTACTCGATTGATCTGCACCACCGTCACAAACTAGACGGTGAGTGCATGAATATATTTAAGTAATACTGAGAGACATCGATCCACATTCCCGAATAAGCAACAAGTATCAAATTGCATAATTTAAATAGAAACTTATGCCGAAAGGAATATAATGCAAAGAGATACTTGAGTTAATCACATATGAAACTGACTTCAGGTTAAGTAGTAATGGATTAGGGTCGGTCGGCCGCGATCTTCATCACATCAGCCTGTCCACTACGATCGAGCTCTGCTACATAGCATTTCATCATAAATTGAGCTCTAATGTCAAAAGGTCGTACGTACGATACGCCTTTTCTATTCCAAGTGAAATCGATGTCACCGGAATGTATACTTGCTAACATACCCGAGTTTTAAAACTCGTCATGTTCAACCAAGTTATTCTTGCGCCAACAAACCCCGAGGTCCGGTTACCCCGTTCGAGGCACGTTACCTCGTGTGTCATGCAAGGTAGTGGAGAAATTTCCTAACATCCCGACAAGTCTAGTGACCCTCGTATGAAAGCGGAATTTCTATCATCAAATGACCCTAACCACAAGAACCACTTTCATATTCAAAAACGACGCAGTATTGGAATCCAAGAGATGTAATAGCATATCACTGCACAAAGGATTCGAGTCAAAGTATACAAACTATCCTAATAGCATGCTATATCACTGACTCACACACGACAATCAATATGACAAAGTATAAGAATTAGAATCAATGATATACAAAATAGAGTATGCTATGAACAGCATAAAATGAGCAACCGAACAAGTCATAGCATATGGATTTCAAAGGTAATTCAGTTCGAATAACTGAAAATAAATAAATAAATGGAATGAAATGTAAATAAATGTCTCAAACCAGTTTACTTACATACACACAGCAATTCCTAAGCTATCCGGCTTCCGTCGCGTCGATGTACGCACCCAAACCCCGTAATAGCTCTTCTACTGTCCTAACATTTGAACATTTATCAATTTAAATTCCAATTTAATGATTTAACATCCCTAAATTGGTCGACATCGGTCAAAATTGAGTTTGAGACCAATTTACCGATTTCACGTTTTTCGAGGTAAAACCCCGGTATAACGCCTCGACCGACTCCCGATTTTTTTTACTTTTTATAGGAATATTGAAGTTTTATTGATTTGGGTCACAAATATATTTTTTTCCTATTTTTCTGAAATTTTCCCGAATTTTCCATAATTTTTTTTCTATTTTCTGAAATTTATTATATATTAAAACTGTTTAATTAATTAAATAATAAAATATTATATATATATATATATATATATATATAAATGGGTGGGTCCGGGTCAGGGTCGGTCCGACCCGACCCACATGGGTTCGGGTCGACCCGACCCGATCCCCTCTTCTTCTTCCTCGCAGAGCCGCTGGTTCTGCAGATTTTTTTTTTTTTTTTTTGTGAGGTGTTGGGTCGTCCATCCCCAAACCATCAGAAGTTGATGGCATGGGAGACCCCCTGCCATCTTCTTCCTCACGCCTTTCGGTCGGCCATGGAGGTCGATCCTCCATGGACACCACCACCGAAACAACAACGACCGAACAACAACGAAAATCAACAAAAACACTCACCTCACCTTGCCTTCTTCGAGCTCGCTCGATCTCTCTCCCGTCACTCTCATTTCCTTCTCCTTCCCTTCTCCTCCCGATCGTCTTTGTTGTTTCTTTTCTTTCCTCTCTCGTTGCGTTTTTTTTTTTTTTTTTTTTTTTTTTTTTTTTTTTGAAGAGATAAGATCAATTGACCTATACAAATACATATATATATATATATTAGGTGTTTGAATGTGAGCCACTCATTTCATTTTATTATTATTATTTTTTTTATAGTTGATTTAACTAATTAGACTTGCCCCACGAGCTGTTGCCTCGACCCACGCCGGCACGCGATTCGAGGCGCGTCCCCGCTCGTCTCGGTATCTGCATACCCGTAAATGACTTAGTAGTTTACACATATATAAGACACTAAGCAAACAACACAATAAATATAACATTTACCTCGGCCACCGTGCCTCGGTAATGACACGTATCGCACTGCGGGTCCCACGTCATGGGTCATTGTGTCCTAATTAACGAATTAAATGTGCATTAATTATTGGGCCGTGACAATACTTCCCAACTAATAGGAAGTTCGTCCTCGAACTTAAACTAAACGAATTTTAAAATATACCTGACTCAAAAAGGTACGGAAATTTGTCGCGCATATAGTCTTCTCGTTCCCAAGTGAGTTCCGAATCTCCATGAAACTGCTACTTCACTAACACCTTCGGGATAGACTTGTTTCTCAACTGTTGTACCTTTCGGTCAAGAATTTGAACGGGTTGCTCTTCATATGAGATATCTTCACTCAAATCAATCGACTCAAATCCACCGTCGGTCTCTCGCCCGCCTTTGACTTAGCTAGTCGAAGCATCGAAATATGAAACACCGGATGAATACCCGACATTTGTGGAGGCAACTCTAACTCATAAGCAACTTTTCCAACTCGTTTCTTGATTTTGAAAGGTCCGATGAATCTCGGTGCTAATTTGCCTTTCAAACCAAATCGATGATGACCCTTACGAGGAGAAACCTTTAGATATACTAAAGCTCCCTCATCGTACGTGAGATCGCTGCGATACATGTCTGCATACTTCTTTTGCCTCTCTTGGGCTCCCTTAAGCTTCTGGCGAATCTGCCATACCTTTTCTGTGTGATCGACAACAATTTCAGGCCCTAACAAATTTCGGTCTTCTGGCTCAGCCCAACAAGATGGTGAGCGACATGGTCTGTCATATAACGCCTCAAATGGCGCCATTTCAATACTCGCCTGATAACTGTTGTTGTATTCAAATTCACACAAAGGTAAATACTCTTCCCACGATCCGCCAAACTCAAGTACACACGCCCCGAGCATATCTTCGAGAGTTTGAATCAATCTCTTAGTCTGTCCATCAGTCTGAGGGTAAAAGGCTGTGCTAAACTGTAAACGTGTACCATATTGCTCCTGCATACTCCGCCACATTCTGGACGTATACATAGCAACTCTGTCTGACGTAATAGTCAAAGGTACTCCATGCAGCCTAATAATCTCTCTCTCGAACAACACACTCAGCTGATCAAATGTGTAATGAGTTGCAACTGGTATGAAATGGGCAGAATTCGTCAATCTGTCCACAATCACCCAGATGGAATCATATCTATGAACCGTCCTCGGCAGTCCTCGAACGAAGTCCATAGTTATGTCTTCCCACTTCCATTGTGGAATAGGAAGCGGTTGTAATAATCCTCCAGGTCTACGATGCTCTGCCTTCACCTGCTGGCAGATCCCACAGTTCTTTATATACTCTGATATGTCCGTTTTCATCCTAGGCCACAAAAAATATCTTTTAATATCATGATACATTTTGGTTCTTCCTGGATGAACAGTGAACCGTGAACGATGTGAATCCTGAAGAATCTCGTCTCTCAGCTCTGCCACTGCCGATATCCATAATCTGCCTCGAAATCTGAGACACTGATTTGTTGTTTCAGTCCTATCAGTACACTCGGAACTCTGCGCTAACTCACTTAATCTCGAATACAGTATGTCAGCTTTCTGATCCTCTGACACTCTCTGAGTCGACACTGTCCGAAGTCTCACCTGAGGACGAATCAGTACCTCTGTGTCATTAGCAATATCTGACTGACTAAGCCTCGCCGCCGCCTCGAGTAAACCATACTCGTGCGTCATATGACATCGAACAGTCTCGATATTTCCGGTCGAATCCTACTCAGCGCATCAGCAACGACATTTGCTTTTCTTGGATGATATTCCAGAGAAAAGTCAGTCTTTCAAAAACTCTAACCATCTGCGTTGTCTCTTGTTCAGCTCTATCTGTGTGAAGAGATATTTCAAACTCTTATGGTCTGTATAGAGTGAATTTTCTCTCCATATAGATAACGTCTCCATATCTTCAAAGCAAACACTACCGTCACCAACTCTAAGTCATGCGTTGGGTAGTTCTTCTCATGTATCTTCAGTTGTCTTGATGCATAGGCCACTGTGTC
Source organism: Stephania yunnanensis (assembly GCA_039657365.1). Classification (NCBI taxonomy): domain Eukaryota; kingdom Viridiplantae; phylum Streptophyta; class Magnoliopsida; order Ranunculales; family Menispermaceae; genus Stephania; species Stephania yunnanensis. Next base: position 5,968,741 of record CM077583.1, on the reverse strand, counting down.
TTTCTCTTACATCAACACACAACCTAAACCCATATAAGAAGCATCTGTGTATACCACGAAACCTTTTCCAGCCTCTGGCAATATCAGCACTGGTGCAGTAGTCAACAATTTCTTCAGTTGAGCAAATGACTCATCGCATTCCTCTGACCACTGAAACTTCACATCTTTATGGGTCAACTTGGTCATTGGTGAAGCGATCTTTGAAAAATCCTTCACGAACCTTCGGTAATAGTCTGCTAACCCCAGAAAACTCTGAATCTCTTCAAGTTTCGGTTCATGACTCTCTGCAACGATATAACGATACCAAAGTCTCCATCTCCCCGCTATTTGCAAGCCGACCTCGAGTGCTCTTGGTTCTCGGTGTACTACCATTATATATGAACATTATACGCCCTGGAATCTCAAATATCACTATTTTCGCAAAACAGGCGATATGAGCATGATATGATGCTAGCCAATCCATCCCTAGCAACGCATCAAATTCTATAAATTCAAGCACTCTGAAATCTGCAGGTAATTCGACTCCGTCGATCTCTACTGGGCATCTTTCAACTAGTGCATTTGGATATACTTTATCTTCAACTGTCGTACTTAAATGGACTCCAACACTAACTGATTTTAACCCGAACATGCTTACCATGTGACCAGAAATGAAAGAAACGGTAGATCCCGAATCAAACAAAACATAAGCAGGATAACCATAAATAAAAACCGTGCCCTCAATTAGTTTCCGTGTAGCGTCTGCATCCGCGTCCGATGGTGTAATCGTATGAACGACCTCTCGGCTCTGTGGAGGTATCACTGTCGCTGGCTGTGGACAGTCTCGAATCACGTGTCCTACCTGACCACATCGATAACAAGTGACTGCTCTCGACTAAACATGTGTCCGATCCTGGGCCTGTGCAGATGCATGTCTCTGCCCTGATTTGGAACTGTCTCGTCCTCGTCCTCTACCTCTACCTCCTGCCACCGTGCTGCTGACGTGGAGCTGGTGGTGTTGGTAAAGCTGGTAAAGTAGATGTAGCAGGAGCTGACAATGCAGGTCTGACTGGTGGTGGTACGGGTGGTCTACTCGCAATAGTCTGCGAAAGTGTAGGAGCTGTTACATAAGGCACAATCGCCCTTTGAACACCTCTATCCCATCTCCTTGGTCATTTGCCCTTCTGTCTCCTCCGCTTATACTCTGCCATCTGATCAGGTGTCATCGTAGGTACTAAGAGTGTCCCGTCAGCCACTCGGCTCATATCATAAGTCTCGTGAGCAAGTGCACGCTTAAAAATCTCTTCAAAAGTCATGGCACCTTAACTGACCACATAAAAACCCAACATTTGGCCTCAGTCCATCGCTAAAATGATATACATCATCAGCATCCTTCTTCACAAGATCTCCAGCAAACTGCCTCAAATAGCCGTATCTGTCTCGATATCTCATCGCTGTCTCGTCGACTCTCTGTCTCAAGTTCATGAACTCCTTCCTCCATCGCTTCATCACCGCAGGTGGGAAATATTGCTGATAGAACTTAGTCTTGAAAGCATCCCAAGACTCAGACTCTTCCTCGGCAGTTATCGTCGCACGCCACCACACATCGGCATCTCGCTACAAGGTGTACGACGAGATCTCGTCTCTGAGTATATCATCAATCTGCAAGACTCTATGTAACTTCTCATGCGACAAGACTCATTTCTAAATCTTCTCAAAATCTCTCTAACCGTTGAAATATATCGGTTTCAGTCTGATGAAATCTTTCACCAACTGAACTACCGATATCGAACTAGTTGATGGGGGTGTGGATGATGGTGTCCGCACTGTCTCCACTGCTGAAGTTGTTATCGTCGGTGTCGCAGGTACAGTCGGCACTACGATCGGTACAGTACTCGTTGTAGGACTTGTTGTCTTAGCTGGAGGTGCTGGTAGGGCAAAGCAAGAAGTCATCAGTGCAATGAAATCCGCCAGTTGCTGACCCTGAGCAGCTACTCGAGCTGAAAGCCTCTAGAAACCCACTGCTGATGGTATCGAAAGCTGGCTACCGCTCGCACTGATATCATCGCTATCGCGTGAATCCGTCATCTTCGACTTCAAATGGAGAACGAACGCGAATCAGCTACTACGTGGATAACGCATATATACACATATCAAAACTAACATGTATATAAATATATTACATCCCCAACTCACTTCACTCACTTCCCAACTAATAGTTTCTAGGCGAAGATCGTCTGGTTTTCCACATCTAACTAAAGTTTTCTAACTTCTACAATTTTTTTACATCTTTTAGTTGTTTCTAGCTGAACAATGTAGGACGTTCACTACATATTGTAGCTGTGGTATCATATTGTAAAAACTTCATATTCTACAATCTTAAAGTCATGTTTCTCAAATCCATGACGTTAATACTAATTGTATTGGTCTCATATAACCTGAGACTATATAAGTATGTCAAGCTGTAGAAACCTTGGGCTTTGATACCAACGGTGACGTTGGTATCACAAAGTCTTAAGCCATGAGATTATCACAACTAGTCTCTGATACCAACTGTGACGGCCCCAACTACAAATAAGGGCACCGCCCGGCCTAATCCCTAATTAAGCCCTAATCTCCCCTATAGGACCTAACCAGGAACTAGTCAGCCTTATTTAAATACCTAAATGCCTACCATTTATGATACCACCTACGGTTAACTTAATTGTTCTAGTGACTAACTTATGGTTGTCTATAAAGTATTGTCACGGCCCAATAATTAATGCACATTTAATTCGTTAATTAGGACACAATGACCCGTGACGTGGGACCCGCAGTGCGATACGTGTCATTACCGAGGCACGGTGGCCGAGGTAAATGTAATATTTGTTGTGTTGTTTGCTTAGTGTCTTGTATATGTGTAGACTACTAAGTCATTTACGGGTATGCAGATACCGAGACGAGCGGGGATGCGCCTCGAATCGCGTGTCGGCGTGGGTCGAGGCAGCAGCTCGCGGGGTAAGTCTAATTAGTTAAATCAACTATAAAAAAAAATAATAATAATAAAATGAAATGAGTGGCTCACATTCAAACACCTAATATATATATATATATATTTGTATGGGTCAATTGATCTTATCTCTTCAACAAAAAAAAAGCATGTACATAAAAATGTAATACAAAAGCATACAAAACGTACAAAAGTAGGTCGTAGCAGTCCTCTGCCGGCTCAGAGGTAGTCACCAATCTTCTCTTTGCCTGGTCTGCTACTCGATTGATCTGCACCACCGTCACAAACTAGACGGTGAGTGCATGAATATATTTAAGTAATACTGAGAGACATCGATCCACATTCCCGAATAAGCAACAAGTATCAAATTGCATAATTTAAATAGAAACTTATGCTGAAAGGAATATAATGCAAAGAGATACTTGAGTTAATCACATATGAAACCGACTTCGGTTAAGTAGTAATGGATTAGGGTCGGTCGGCCGATCTTCATCACATCGGCTGTCCACTACGATCCGAGCTCTGCTACATAGCATTTCATCATAAATTGAGCTCTAATGTCAAAAGGTCGTACGTACGATACGCCTTTTCTATTCCAAGTGAAATCGATGTCACCTAATGTATACTTGCTAACGTACTCGAGTTTTAAAACTCGTCATGTTCAACCAAGTTATTCTTGCGCCAACAAACCCCGAGGTCCTGGTTTACCCAGTTCGAGGCACGTTACCTCGTGTGTCATGCAAGGTAGTGGAGAAATTTCCTAACATCCCGACAAGTCTAGTGACCCTCGTATGAAAGCGGAATTTCTATCATCAAATGACCCTAACCACAAGAACCACTTTCATATTCAAAAACGACGCAATATTGGAATCCAAGAGATGTAATAGCATATCACTGCACAAAGGATTCGAGTCAAAGTATACAAACTATCCTAATAGCATGCTATATCACTGACTCACACACGACAATCAATATGACAAAGTATAGGAATTAGAATCAATGATATACAAAATAGAGTATGCTATGAACAGCATAAAATGAGCAACTGAACAAGTCATAGCATATGGATTTCAAAGGTAATTCAGTTCGAATAACTGAAAATAAATAAATAAATGGAATGAAATGTAAATAAATGTCTCAAACCAGTTTACTTACATACACACAGCAATTCCTAAGCTATCCGGCTTCCGTCGTCGATGTACGCACCCAAACCCCGTAATAGCTCTTCTACTGTCCTAACATTTGAACATTTATCAATTTAAATTCCAATTTAATGATTTAACATCCCTAAATTGGTCGACATCGGTCAAAATTGAGTTTGAGACCAATTTACCGATTTCACGTTTTTCGAGGTAAAATCCCGGTATAACGCCTCGACCGACTCCCGATTTTTTTTTTTTTTTACTTTTTATAGGAATATTGAAGTTTTATTGATTTGGGTCACAAATATATTTTTTTCTATTTTCTGAAATTTATTATATATTAAAACTGTTTAATTAATTAAATAATAAAATACTATATATATATATATATATAAATGGGTGGGTCCGGGTCAAACCCGACTCGGTCCAATCGGATCCGGGTCGACCCGACCCGGTCCAGCTGGACTCGGGTCGGTTTGACCCGATCCTCAACGGGTCAGGGTCGGTCCAACCCGACCCACATGGGTTCGGGTCGACCCGACCCGATCCCCTCTTCTTCTTCCTCGCAGAGCCGCTGGTTCTGCAGATTTTTTTTTTTTTTTTTTTTTTTTTTTGTGAGGTGTTGGGTTGGCGTCCATCCCCAAACCATCAGAAGTTGATGGCATGGGAGACCCCCTGCCATCTTCTTCCTCACGCCTTTCGGTCGGCCATGGAGGTCGATCCTCCATGGCCACCACCACCGAAACGACAACGACCGAACAACAACGAAAATCAACAAAAACACTCACCTCACCTTGCCTTCTTCGAGCTCGCTCGATCTCTCTCCCGTCACTCTCCTTTCCTTCTCCTTCCCTTCTCCTCCCGATCGTCTTTGCTGTTTCTTTTCTTTCCTCTCTGTTGCGTTTTTTATTTTTTATTTTTTTTTGTTGAAGAGATAAGATCAATTGACCCATACAAATATATATATATATATATATATATATTAGGTGTTTAAATGTGAGCCACTCATTTCATTTTATTATTATTATTTTTTTTTTATAGTTGATTTAACTAATTAGACTTACCCCACGAGCTGCTGCCTCGACCCACGCCGACACGTGATTCGAGGCGCGTCCCCGCTCGTCTCGATATCTGCATACTCGTAAATGACTTAGTAGTCTACACATATACAAGACACTAAGCAAACAACACAACAAATATAACATTTACCCGACCGTCTTCTGGTAATGACATCGTATCGCATCAGGGTCCCACGTCACGGGTCATTGTGTCCTAATTAACGAATTAAATATGCATTAATTATTGGGCCGTGACAGTTACCTAGCTTGGGGACTTGATTTTCTTCTTCACCAACAAACTTGCAATGATTTGTGAGCTCCTCTCTTAAGAATACTACAACAACCTCTATTTTCTCTCTTCTTCCTTGCACAAACGTTTTCGATGAAAAGGGTAGGTGTAATCAAATGTTGACTTCTATATATTGGATATCTTTAAATTATAGTCATTGATCTTGTGTGCACACATATCTCGAAGCATGTCTAGTGGTCTATCTTTACACAATTATCACCCAAGTCATTCTTAAATGCCTCCAATAGTTGACTCATCTAGTCTCTAGATTGCTCAACACGTGTCTCGATGCACATCATGTGGCCATTTCATTTATTTCACTAACTTAGGCCCACTTAATTCCACATTAAACATGTCCACATTAAAGCTAGCATAAAACCATATATAATTAGCTCACAATAGACTTACTCCATAGGCCGCTACCTCGGTCCTACGTCGACTCGCAACTCGAGGTACGTCTCCTCTCGTCTAGACACCGATATGCCTCGCGTGTACCTTATCCGCACATTTCCGAACTTGATTAGTTTAAATTGTTCAATCATGTACGATACATAATACAAGCATAAAAAAATAGCATACATCGATGTCGACTCCTGAGATTTGGACATACATATCACGACAAGTGGGTCCCACATACGACCCTGAAATGTCACTTGTCATGAGTTAGATTTTAGGATCGTTACAATATCTTTGTCTCACGTGCAACGAACGTGCCCGTCGACTAGTAGTAATTAATAAATATAGTTTGATAAAAAATAATAAATATAACTGTTTTTCAAAAATCGTCCCCATTGCCTCTCTTTAAAGGCCTCTCACTCATGTCTCCCTTTTTGTTTCAATGGATATTTTTGTCAATTGTACACTTTATTATTTTTAAACTATGCAACTTCTCCATGAAGTTTGGATTTGAACCAAACAAACAAAAATCAACTTATAACGTAGTAAACTACCTTGCAAGAATTTGATATATGGGTGTATAAATGGTGGCATCGAGGTGATAATGTTGTAACTTGACAATGAAGAGCATCTTCAATGATGAATGTGCATTGTGAGTGTAGATTCATGCCACATTGATTATTAAATAAAACTTTCAAAATCTTCTCCAATGTACAATGTCGATTGTAGATGTGTTGGCAACTAAAAAAAATAAAATAAAAATAACGTTATATATTTCATGTCACTTTTTTTTTCTCAATTGTCTTTGAAGCCACATATTTAATTTTGGTTTTATTTTTCATTTGATTTCTTTTATCTGTAAAATTTTATTCAGTTAGATTTTCTGAAGCGCCTTTTTTTTCTTGAGCCTTATTTTTTTTTCTTTTGAAGCACCTTATATTTTCGGTTTTTTTTTTTTTCAATGATGCATATATTGTTGAAGATGTGTGGACCAAAAGGTTTAGTTCTGCATCGATTAAATATGACTTCATAAAGAAGTACATAAGTGATTATCTCCCTCCTAATAAAATGGATGTATTTTAATTTATATAAAATTCCGCACCTATGAGTTAAAAATTAAAGGTAGTTAAATTGGAATTGTATTGATGCTGGCGGAGATGAACACGCTCACGCATGCGTGCGCTATATATATAGATGGATGTTTTTTCTTTTTAGAAGTGCCTATTTCTTGTCGCACGAATTTTAATTTTAATTTTTTTTTTGTCTTTTTTGTGTTATTTTCAATAATGTGGCATGGTGGACACAAGAGGGGATTTGGTGCAGTGGAGATTGTGATGTTTGCAATATTGGTTTGTGCCGCATCATAGATGTGAAGAAGATGTCTATGTCTATCTTATGTGACACTAGATAGACATTCACCTCTTAAAATGATCTCTAATGGTAATGTGAATTTAGACTATGGATTGATGAGTTGATACTTTTATTTTCAATTTTCATAATATTAATAAAAGCTTTAAAAAAAAACTTTAAGAAAATTAATAATGTTGACACGACAGTCTGCCACAATGTCTAGAAGTAGACACTGTAGAATACACCATCGGCTTTAATTCCATGCCACATAAGATGGACATTATGAATTCATGATCTCATTGGAGAGCATTTTTTGGATTAGATGTGGATCGTATCCTATGTGAATATATTTGCATCACAATCCATAGTTCCATTAGAGATGCTCTCTAATGTCAACCAATAACAAAATCCACATTTACAAAATAGTAAAAGTAGGAGGGCAAAAATGTAAAAGTACATCATACATAATACTTGTGACAATTTACTATTGATTGACCTTACAGGCATCACAATCCTAACGACAACAAATCTCATCTTAGTGGACATTGTCTATCGCATCCTTTGAAGGATGTGGTAGACAATATCTATGCCGTATCACATTCGAAATCAACAGCCTTATTCGGAGATGATTTTTTTTTCCTTATGTATATCCTATCCTACGTGCAACCACCATTTCCCATCTACGGACAACCACCATTGGAATCAACTGATACTTTCTTTTTTTAACATCATAGGTATTATTTCAAAGCTCTTATAAAATCGTATCTCAATAGTTCTGACACGTTGAAGGTATCAGTTGAATAATCGTGATCTCTACGTTGTTTTATTAGCGAATATGATCTTCTTTTAGATTTTTGTTAATTAATTAATACGTGTATATATATATTGTTTTATGATTTCAATATATCATCTTATTAAAAAAGATTTAGATTAGATTATTCTATTAACTTAGATGCAAATTTTGATTCTATAAGATCTCATTGATTTGTGTGCAAGAAAAAAGATTTTTTCTTTTTCCTATTGATCAAATTAATTTTGTTATTATTGGGGAATACGCCAACACAAGTCATCATTTGTAAAAAGACAAAGTTTAAAGCATCTTGAATAGGGATGTGAATTGGAGGTGGATGTGTGCTACATCGGATTAAATAGACATTGTATATAAAAAAAAACTTTATCCAATGAGGGTGTGGATAGATAATGTGCAAGTGACGTAGCATAAAAAAAAAAAAAAGTAGACACTATCTACTACACCCTCTAGATCTAATATGTACTATGTCACATCATCGAAAACTATAAAAAACTTTACGAAATCAATCAATTAAAAAACTTTATAAAACATTTCGTTTGTTTGCTATATATATTGATGCTATAACTTTTTTTTTAATATTTTTTGTATTTATCAATTAGATACAAGATAAGTACAAATAACTTTATAAAAAAAATAATACAAACACGATATTTTGTTTTCAAAATATCGGTTATGATTTTTTATATGTAGAATATTTTTTTTTATGATCAATTAGTAATACAAATAATCGATGTTTTGTAAATATAATATTTTTACAAATAATCGTTTAACAATTACTAATTTAATAAAAAATTAAAAAAATTGTCACCTCGAGGAGTAATTTACATGGACCATTAGAGACTATTTTTAAAATTAAATGTGTATTCATGCCACATAAGATGACATCTCTACACATTGATGACATGACAATAATCTACAGTTAAAATCCATATTCATCATCAGAGATGTTCTTAAGAATGCTCTTATGAGGTCATGATTTGACTCCTATTGAAGACAAAAAAAAAATTATTTTGTTATTATTCAAATCTCATGTTATTGTTTTGACCAAAAAATCTCGTAATGTCCTTATTATTTTTAAAAAATATATATATATTTTTACTTACTTTTGATGCATTGTAGACTATGATTAATTAATTGTAATTTTGATTGTTGTATATGTGTGCGCATAAAACACAATTATGCCTCTAAAGGACTTTCATAAAGCATAAACCCCAGACGTCATGCATAAAGTGCCTCAAAATAACAGGATTATTTATTTTATTTTATCAATAAATCTATTTGAATTCATGAGTCCGTACTCATAGGGACATTTTTAAAATTTTTGTAAATATTTAAAGGGTATCAAATAAATTTTACAAGTGATTATGGTTGCTTCATTAATTGCTTAAGGATGTATTTAAAATTAAAAAAAAAATTAAATCCGAACTTACGAGTCTAAATAGCACTATCCTTATCTTATTTTATTTTATTTTCACATAGATACACACACTTGTGCAACAGGACCAGTTAATGCCAATTAATTTTGGCAGTAGGGACATCTAATGCCAATTAATTCCGGGGTAATGCTAGATGGACTCAAAAAGTCCGGACTCAAATAACCAAAAAGACATAAAGACCCTTCATTAAAATTCATTATTAGTGTTTGGGGGTAGAGAGTAATTATGTCTTTTACTTAAGTAGATATCTTAAATTGTTAATAAAAAATTTTTTGAGTCCGGACTCAAAGAGTCCAAACAGATTTTTTGTTAATTCCGTCAGGGTTCTGTTCTAAAATTTTTGTTTTAAAGGTTGCTACTCGGACTCAATCGAATGGCTGGATCTGCGCAAAATTAATTGGCATTAGATGTCCCTAATGCATCGGATGTATGTGATCACATTATGAAATATGATTCTCATATTGAATCGTAACATTAAGCATGACTTTCACATTTTATATAATTTGTAATTCTCTCTAATGTATATCAACTCTTTCATGTATTGTCTATGTTGCTTGTGATGTATTGTATGACTTGTGGTGTATGTATAACTTGTACACATTGTACAAGTATAATTATCATCATCACTAAATGACTTATATAAAGGGTGTCAACCCCATTGTAATTTACACACCAATATGTAAATGAAATCTCTACATTCTCATCTCTACCTCTCTCTCTTGTCTTATGTTTTCTACTTTTTTTAGTAGTTTTTATATAATTTATGATTTCTATACTTAAGTCTCTAGCGAGTCCAACTTAAATTCTAATTGACTTACAACTTAATTTACAACATATATATATATATATATATATATATATATATATATATATATATATATATATATATATATATATATAGGGCTGGCAAATTTTGCCCATTCCCGTTTGCCCACTTTGTCCGGTCCCGTTTAAAACGGGACCGAGAAGTATTTTTGTGAAAAACATACGGGACTGGACAATATTTTTTGTCCGTTTAAACATACGGGACCGGGACTTGACAAAAATTCTTAAAAAACGGGTACCCGTTTTTTGATTAATTTGAAGGACATATACATAATTTCACAATGTATTTTAGTTGATTTGGTGGTTTGTATGTTTGTGTTGCCCTAAATTGGGATTTATTGGACTATTGAGAATTTGATGTGGTATCTTTTTTAAAAAAAAAAACTTTTGTGATGTTTATATTAGAAATTAAAAAAATGTGATATTATGTATTTATTTTTTGGTAATTGGTGACTTGTAGTTGTAGACTTGTAGTTGTAGTTGAGGGGTTTTTTTTAGATAATCGATAAATAAAATATTTAATCATATTTTTTTTTAAAAAAAAACGGGCAAAACCGGTCCCGTATGTTTTACAAAACATACGGGACTGGACAAAAAAATAGTGCCCGTTTTAAAAACGGGACCGGGACCGGACACCAAATTTAAACATTTTCGAAATGGGTGTCCAGTCCCGTTTTCGTCCGTTTCCGTATTTTTGCCAGCCCTATATATATATATATATAGCTTTGATATTTTAAAGTGAACCCACTTTCACCATATATATAAGTATTTATAAAATTGAAAATGACCGGACAAGAATCCACACCTCCATATCAATAGTTTATGTTTGCCTCCGTATGCTAGCTTATACATTGAATCATTTCTGTCAGTAGTAAAAAAAAGTAAGCAATACGTACTGTATTAATCACCCACACATGCACGCATACACTTGCAAATAGGCAAGGCCAGCTAAGTCTAATTAATTTCGTGTGGATATGAAATCGTAATTTTGGAAGCACACGGCAATTAAATACTAGGAGACTTTTGGTAAATACTAGGAGACTTTTGGTAGGGGTTGTTTAATTTTTCAAAAAATTTGTTCGGACTCTTTGAGTCCGGACTCAAAAATTTTTTTGTTAACAATTTAAGATATCTACATAAGTAAAAGACCTAATTACCCTCTAGCATTACCCTTAATTTTTTTAGACTTAAATAATAATAAAGACTTATATACTCTTTTGAGTAGTATTAATATTAATTAAAGGTAAGAGTAATTATATCTTTTTATATAATTAAGTAATTTAAGTTATTAGTAAAAATTATTTGAGTCTGGACTCAAAGAGTCCAAATAAATTTTTTGATTTTCTTAGAAGAAGGAGTCAAAGTAGTCCAAGAAGCTCACTATCAACCATCAAGGCATCAACATTCACCTAAGTGGTACTACTAGCTAGCTAGACTTAATTCATTACTAGCATGACTACAATAATCTTCAAGGCTTCAATCCTTGTGTTGGCAGCGGCGCTGGTGATGATATCAATCAGCAACGTTGCCAATGCTAGTACTTTAACTACGTTTCAGGGCCTTGACGGCCGGGGCTGCATTGGCAATGTTGAAACTCACGGTTGCGGCCAATGCCATGCAATAGCGTACCACGGGGGGTTTTACTTTCTCAAAGTAGATGGGTCTGCTTTGATGTACAAAACTTCCGATTGCTCCGGCTCGACCGACAAAGTACTTTCCGATGATGAGTGGCATTGCGATAATTTTTCATGGAACTCTGTCTTCATTCCATGTTCAGCCTAAAAACATCATCATGCATGATGCAAGCTTACGTATCTTGAGATGCGTGTGTAATATATAGAGTGATATGAGCATAAGGGATGTGTGTTCTGTTGTGTTGCTAATTGAGAGTCAATTGAGTCTGTAGGGTGATAAATAAGTATATATATATAGTCGAATAAAGTGCGATACGGATTGACGGTCAATCGAGTTTGTAATTCATCTTAATCTTTGTTAATTTGCTTCATGGATTAAGCAAATTATGAAGCAAATTAACGCAATTGAGATGAAGTCAATGGTATAAAATTATGTTTACTTAATTAACTTATAATTTATCTTGTCTGCAAAAAAAAAAAAAAAAACTTATAATTTATCTCGTTAATTCCGTTGATCAAAGTGTTTCCATGTTTTTTTTTTTTAAAAAAAAGTTCTAAGATGTTCCCTTGCAAAAAATAAGGAAATGATTTTTGGGAATGACCACCTAATTAATATTTTTTTTTTCATAATTTTGTTACATAGCCGAACTCACACTTCAAAGTCATATTGATCTTGAAAGTCGTATGTGCCTATTTTAGAACACACACTTTGGTTATATATGTTAAAATTTTTATTCAAAACAGATGTGAAACTAAAACTTGCACGCTGCACCACCGATAACAAAACAATAAATTTACTTGGACTCATGAGTTCAGACTCATAAGGAAGTTTTCAAAATTTTCGTAAATATTTAAGGGGTATAAAAATAATTTTATAAGTGATTATAATTGCTTCATTAATTGTTTGAGGATGTATTTAAAATTAAAAAAAAAAAGAAAAAGTAACGAGTCTAAATAACACTACCCATAACAAAATTGACAAATTTAAAAGAATTCCATCAAAAAGATATCATCAGTGCTTCGGGATGCGAGTTAGCTCAAATCTTAATGTGCGGGTGGAAAACTTAACGCGGGTTCTGGTGCATGCGAGCTAGCGAGATAGGACCGATTATGTAACCGCTTGATTGTGTGCCACGTGTTTATGTTAGGATTTTGATTGAGGGCCGCTAAGGGCACCCCATCGTTTAATGAAGGCACCCAAAGATTTTGTAAAAAATTTAGCAAAAGTGGAAAAGACCATTTTGCCCTTGTATATATATTGATTCAAACACCACAAATCATTTTGACAAAGAAAAAAAGGCACCCCACCACAAGGTTGAACCACAAAGCCACATTGCATTTGGCGAACGTTGATCGATTCTTGCGGATTGACATCATCCGACAGCGAGGTAACAATATTTGACAACCATATGATGGTTTTTTAGAACTGTTTAGTTGTGTAAAACTGTGAAAATGATGATTTGTTTGTCAACTTAGGGTTTGGTAATTTCTTCAAATCCGAACTTGTTTCCACTATATAATGGAGGATTGTACTCCTTCGGTCCCAAGAGAGGGTCGAAGTTGAGGTAATTTTACAAATTTATTGTGTTTTTTTGCGGTTATCCGAAGTTTCTGTCGATGTGCGCGATTGTATCGGCCTCGCAGGACCGAGATGTATGGTGATGTCTCGGTCCTAAAGGACTGAGAGGTGTACTTAGGTCACGGTATGGTACGCCAGTGTGCAACCGGAGTATGAGTACATTCTCGGTTGTACACCACCGACACCACATTACCTACCACTAATTGTAGCTCTCGTCATGTCTCGGCGAGAGAACTAGAGTACTCTCGGCCATGCGTAACCGAGACACTTTGTGAACTCTTCCGCCTTTGTGGCGAGACTTCGAGTTCCCTAACTTGGAGACGAAATCGGCGTCCTTCGCCGTGCGCCCTCGCGCCCCCGCGCCGCTGCCGGCCGTCCGCCCATCCGTCCGCCAGCATGGTTCGTCCGTCCGCGCTCGCGCTCATGCGCTATTCTTCTGCATGTGGCGCATGCCATTGCTCATCATCGCTTGCCGGCCAGTCCGCGCACGCCACGCAGCCATGCCGCCGCCGCCGCGTGCCACCGCCACCGCCGCCTTGCGCTCGTTCTTTGCTCTCGCGTGATCACCGCCGCTCTTCTTCGCGCCGATGCTACCTCGCTAGCTCGCGTCATCGCTGCTTGGAACTCGCCGTCGGCCGCCTTCGCGCGGCCTCCGGCTCGCCCTCGCCGGAGCCGCTCGACCCGCCGGTCTCCTCCTCTCCTCTTCTTCCTTTACAAAGGTAGTGGTGGGGGTGGTGGGGTGAGAGGGTTTTTTGCAGGGGCATTTTTGGTATTTTGGATTTAATTTTTGGGTGCCCTAGGTAAATCGATTTGTGCCCACATTAACTGGGTGCCTTCATTAATAGGTGGGGTGCCCTTAGCGGCCCTCTTTTGATTTGGTGAGTCACGGTTTGCCTTCACAATCTCTTGACACGTATAATGGACCAATTCAATGTATTTAAATCCACGAACACACGTAAAAAGATGAGTCTAATCTATGATCTAGGCTTTCAAATTATATAAACAACTTAATTAGGTTCTCAAATTTCATTTTTATCATCACAATCATCAATTAATCATCGATGGCGTCCAAGGAGTCTGATAAGGTGGCGATAGAAGGAGAAACCCATGATGATCAGCAGCAACAACAACAGAAACAACAACAGGAGCCTAGCATTAACAAAGGCGCAGGGACTAATGTTGGAGGTGATCAAAGTGGTCTGAGCTTAGATGACATAAAGAACTACAGAGCACAGGCTCAGCAGAAATCCATTGATGTGATCAGGGCTGCAGAGGAACGCTATGCCAACGCCCTTGCTAAGGATTCTTGTGGCTCTGCTGGTTCCGGCAAGTAGGAATATAATTGGCATATATGTATCTTATGCACCACTTTTTAAAAAAAAAACTTGGTAAGCTTTGTAATTAAATAAAGATGTATTTCACTAAATAAATAAATAAATAAATGAAGAGTGAATTTTCAACAGTTTAATTAAATAGGTACAAGGCAACATATATAGATTATGATATTCAACCTAAATGATAATTGTAGACCCAAGTTTTTTTTTAAGGGGGTCTAAATTACTCTATCCGTTTCTAAATATTTGTCACATTTGAGTCTATTTATTAATTGTTTTAACAAATGTAACACGTTGATTATTTTTTAATATTGGCATTAATTGTGACTTTAGTCAATTTAGTTCATAATAGTATATGTTAAGATGGAAAAGATTTTTTTACATTCTTTTGTTACATGTATTTGCTAATACATATTAGTATAGATTCTTGTAAGGTTAAAAAAATATCGAAATTTCAATCAAGTATGCACTATTACGTAGTAAATATGTCTTTTCAAATATTAGATTATTATATTAGATTACCTCTATATAAATCAAATAGATTGGTTTTCTAACTTTTGCTGATTTGATGACGACATGAATAAGTCATTACGAAAAGGAAAAAACATGTAGAGAGATACTTTTGAGAATAGTTGGCACTTACTAAGTTATTATAAATGATACCTTGGGATGTGTGCAAGCAAAGTAAATTGCTTCTGCTCCAAGAACAAAAGACTTAGGTTGTAAAAGATGTGAATCCGCCTGTCTAACCGATTTTTTGAGTGTCCGAGTTTATTTATGGCACGAGACAACATGCAGCATGGGTCCACATAAGCAACAGAAAACACACGAGCCTTTTTTTATCTGAGCTTTGGAACGAGAGGAGAAAAGAAGGCGAGACAAGGTTGTGAGTTTTCATCTCAGCTAGGGCTGACAATTTGAGTCATGAAACGATTAACACGACACGACACGTAATAAACATGTCATGGGTTTGGCTTAAGTGGGTTTGAGTCATAAACATGTTAACACGTTTATACACGGTTAATAAACGAGTCATTAACATGTCAACATGCTCAACTCGTTTATGACTCGCTTAACACAGTTAAAGAATAATGTATAAATAATAAATATTATATAATAAATAGATTGATACAAAATTTACCTATTTGAATGCATGTTAATAGCATGATTTATTTATTTTATTTATAGACATCTTTTATCATATTTTATTTTATATTTGAGAGGAAATATTCATTTTACTTTTAATATATTATTTATGTTTTAGATTTTATTAATAATTATTTATTAAGAAAAAATAAAACTTTTCGCCAAAGTAAAATTTAGATATTTTTTTAGATGATTCTTATAATTTTGTTTATGTTATTA
Source organism: Stephania yunnanensis (assembly GCA_039657365.1). Lineage (NCBI taxonomy): Eukaryota > Viridiplantae > Streptophyta > Magnoliopsida > Ranunculales > Menispermaceae > Stephania > Stephania yunnanensis. Next base: position 5,952,554 of record CM077583.1, on the reverse strand, counting down.
TTACGAGTCATTTTTGCTTTATTTTTAAGAGTAATTAAGACTTGAATGAAAAAGTAAAGTAAAACTAACGACTATATACAACCACATTATATTTTATTGGTTATTTAGTAAGTTTTTTCGAATTTAATCATTTAGATATATTTTTAAAAAATAGTAACTTAATTATAAAAGTTTAAATAAAATAAAATTTTAAATACAATATTTAATAAGTGGGTGACACGATTACACGACATGTTTAACACACGACCCACTTAGACACGAAAACGATTAACACAATTAATAAACATGTCATGTAATGGGTTTGCATTATATGGGACACGACACGTTTACGACACGACACGTTTACGACTCGCCGATACAAATTGCCACCCCTAATCTCAGCGCTGGTGAACGTCGACGAAGACTTTAAGTGGACGACGACTTTAAGTGGCAGCGAGCGGTGTTTCAAAGTGGCATTTGCCAGCACTGTGGCATGAATTTCGGCTTTCATTGTGTTTTTTTTCCCTTGAACTAGAGATCTAGGATTTTTGTCCCACTTATGAGTTTGTTGCCCTCTATATGAATTGTTGTCCTCCGTCAGAAGGTTGTTGCTCCCTTGAGGGGTTGTAGCCCTTTTCGTGATGATATCATTTCGAGCTTTAATGGATTGTAATATTTGTTATTCTCATTGTAATAGATTGTTTTACCTTTTTTTTTTGTGTTAGTAATATCAATGCAACAAATTTGACAAAAAAAAAAACATTTGATTTGAGTACCTAATAGATTCAACGCATACATATGTACTCCACCGACACTCGACGTTCATAGCACCTCTAATGGAATGTGAATTGGATGTCAATATGTGCCACTTAAGATTAAATAGATATTGGTGTGAAAAAAAAAATAAAACTTCTCATACGGAATGTGCATTTCGAATGTCAAAATAACGTGGATAGATATTGTCTATTTTGAATGTCGCTTTTTGACATTCAAATTGACATCTGTGTTGGATAATATTATTTTTTTAAATGTTTACTTACTTTATTTACACATTTATTTTCACATGGATAGATATTGTCTATTTTGAATGTCACTTTTTGACATTCAAATTGACATCCATGTTGGATAATATGATTTTCTTAAATGTTTGCTTACTTTATTTACATTTTTATTTTCACATTTTAATTAATAAAATTACAAAAGAAATGCATCCTCATTAATTGAGCCGCAAATCCACATATGTTATTGGAGACTTATTTTGAACTTCAATGTACATTTGAGCCACATGGAATGAATATCCTCTTCACATTGAGAAACCACACCCACAATCCACATTTAATCATTGGAGATGCTCTCATATATCAAACTATTTAGTTTTCTGTTTTGTTTAATACTCCTTAAAAACTAGTCGTTGTCCTGCACTTCGTGCACGCAAGTGATCGAGTATTAGTATTTGTTCAAGATACATTAATGTATAACTCAACAAAAATAACTTTTATGAGAAAAGAAAAATAAACAAATAAGTAAAGGCCTTACTTAGTAGTATTTGATGGACTTAGATGAGAAGAATGCCATATAATTTTCATGTAAATAGAAAGAGCAATTGATTTTCTAATAACAAATGAGAGATTAACTATCAAAATAGAAAGTGGAATAGTATATAAAATAAATAAAACTTGAATATTACTTGTCTAAAATAATTGTAACATCATTGTTAGTACTCGAGACAGTCCTGAGTATTAATATAAGTAAGAGACCGAGTATTATTATTAGATAAAAATACATTAATAATATTTGTATTTGAACAAAAGTAAATATATTTGATGAGAAAAAGAAACTAAGCAAGCAAAAAAAAATAATCAAAGCACATATTATGTAGTTATCGAATGTAACAATAATATACCTACATCAAGAATATAAGTTTGATAACAATAATACCTACAACATGAATATAAATTAGTTTATAATCCACATATATTTATCAAGAAAATTTAAAATGAAAATATAAAAGATGATGGTAGAAGAAGCCAATTAAAATAAAAATATAAGAAACAATATAGAATGAGACAAAGTTACAGGTTTATAAATTGTAACATGGTAACTCAAGATGTAGGCTTACTGTATCACGTAACAACGCAAGATGTTACTTTATTCCCATTAGAGTAGGAGTTGATGACGTGGCGAAAAAGGTTACGATGTGGTGATTTAAATTTCTATATTTAGTGAGGCTGAATGCATGCATGGGGTTTCAAATAAGAAATTTATGTAATTAATGAGTTTTGAATAAAGGCTACATTTTGAGCATGCCACGTGGCTCGTCGAGAAGACTAAAAAATGCCACATGAAACACCCAAAATATAGGCTTAATGTATCACGTAACAATGCATGATTGTACTTTATTCTCATTAGACTAGGAGTTGATGACGTGACAAAAGAAGTGATGATGATGTGGTAATTTAAATTTTTATTTTTAGTGAGGTTGAATGCATGAAGGTTTGAATAGGGAAGGTAATTAATGAGGTTTTGAATAAGGCTACGTCTTGGGCATGTCACGTGGCTCGTCGAGAAGGCTTGAAAGTGCCACGTTGAACACCCAAAGTGTAGGCTTAATATATATAAATTGTACACCATAATCATGATTAAATTAATATGTTTTTTTGAAGTAGATCGAATCAATATGTTAATTAAAAAATTGCTTACTAAATATATATTTTTTGATATAAACAAGACTTTATTCAGGAAAATGCTAGAATGAAGCCTCAAATGACACCTTAATTGACGCCCTTATAATGTGACGTGAAGTCCCACGTAAATATGAGTGTGTGCAAAATAATTTCTAGTGCATATATAACATGTTTAGTGTGTATCTCGAAGCGCGTACCATGACTCTCATAAATGTGGGCCAACATATCACCTCATATTTTTACGCATGACATGATTGCCACATCATAAGAGTGTCACTTTGAGAGTCATTTGAAATGTCATTTTGGTATTTTTCCTTTATTTATTATAGCCTATGTATATACAAGTTTCTAAATACAATTGCTTACTAAATGAAGAACACCCTTTATCTATTTTGACCAAGTTCCCTAAATTCACTTCTTATTGGTCAATGCATAATTATAGTCAAGCTACAAACTCTATGGCTATGCGTTAAAGGAAATAAGTTTTTCCACAATTTTATATATATATATATATATATATATATATATATATATATATATATATATATATATATATATATATATAGGAGTTTTTGCCTGATTAATAAAATTTAGAGAAAAAATTACAAAAAAAACACATCTGCTGAAATAATTCCCAATATAACACACTTAGTGCCACGTAGGGTGCCACATGGGACGCGAGTGAGTGACTGGATGCGAGTGAGTGAGGGAGGGTGGAAAACGTGAGTGGGAATCACGTTTTGTGCATGTCGTGATTTCCACTCACGATTTGCCTAGAGTGGAAGTCGTGACTTGCAGTCACGACTTCCCTTCGATGGAAGTCGTGACTTGCAGTCACGACTTCTACTCTGAGGTTCAAAAAAAAAAAAAAAAAGTGGCCTCCTCTATACACCGAGAAAACAGGGAGAAAAGACTTGGACATAATCTCAACAAAGAATGATAATGGCTATGTAAAATGACTTAACATCATAAAAATCAAAGGCCAAGTTAATAACTAAACAATTAATGAAATGTTAATTGGAAAAATCAGTTTGGAGTGTTTAAACCGAAGGAAAAAAAATTTATTTCAAACAATGCAACAAAGGAAAAAAAATCATTCATCAAAATAGAAGTACTAAAACAAGCATTGCATCTTATGTAAAAAAACATGAAAAAATAAAAATAGAAGTACAAACTACACTACACCATAGAGGATACACATAACCTCAACAAAGAATATTATTACCATAATAATTTCAAGAATTTATAAGCATGAGTACTTGTTTTGGCATAGGCAAAATGCCTTAGTTTTTTGAAGTGCCATGTTTGACTGCTAATTGTAAATGACGTTTGTAAGCATGAGTACATACATACATCCAAACATAACATACATACATAAAATTGAAAAGTGATTGAGTACAAAGCAAAAATAAAAGAAGTCTTGTTATTGTTACACACAAGTCCTACTCCGACCCCAAATAATGACTTCCAGTCCCACAACGTGTTCTCTTTACAACTCGAACATTACGATTTAACGCTAATGGGACATTCGACTGGCCCATATCACTAGGATTTTGAGCATCTTCTCTCTGAATATCATCGATATCACGTATTCCACCTTCATGCGTACTTGTACTCTCAGAGAAATTCATCATTATTGGAGTTGTATTGAAATGGCGCGAAGATGGAACGACTTCCGTAGGCTCGAATGCTATGTAAGGAGGAACGGATGGAATATGTGGAGTGTCACGCTCATTGAGAGGTACCGATGACGTATACACTGGAGTGCCATGCCTCGAACGCGTATCATCGTGAGAAGTATGATGAGAGGCTTCAAATGATGTGGGCACATTATGCATGCGATAATCTGCTCGTACTGCAGTCAAAGTCGATGCAGCTACATCTCTAATGCGTGCAATCGACACGTCATCACCCAATGTCAACTGATGGATCGATGTCATTCCATATGCCTACATATAAACTATGTAAGAACTTGTATGTGAAAGTAAAATGAAAACAACTATATGAAACTTCATGGATGGAAAAAATGAAATTGCACTTACCAATGCCTCAGCAATAGCTCCACGACGAGACATGAATCGACGTGTAATGCGACGATACCATTGCATATACGGGTCGTAAAAGTCCAAAGGCTCGTCTAATATTTCATCAGTTGCTATGTTGGAAGCACGTTCGTTCCACAAGCAAACATAAGCACTATGTTCTGCACTCCAATCCTTATCTGTTTTCCCTCTCAAGTCAATCTTATGTAGTTCCATACTTGTGCTATGTAAATTAGGTATCCTTTGTTTCATACCGAATTGTCGCATTACTCTATCCGGATTGTAGAGTTCGACAACGCAGAAAAAAAGCAAAGGTGCCCTCGTTCGCCAAATGTACCACTACCAATGTACGCTGGATATCGATATGTGATGGTCAATATCATATTTTCATTGTCTATCTCCAAAGAATTATAGACAAAACTCATAAATTCCTCGTACCCTAAACCCATGTTCGCTCTAAGATGTCGAACAGGCGGTTTAGTGTATGATATTCCTGATGGTCGTCCATCGACCATGTCCCCATTCATATAGCACAACAAACTTACTCTTCGATCAGCCATTATTGAATCTATATATGTACAATACAAAGCATGATCAATAGAAGTGAATGCAACAATATCAACACTTTAAAAAGTGTAGTGGTTCATACTAAAAACAGTTACGAGTAAAGTTAAAGAAGGATCCATCCCCAAAGTAAACAATTCCGACTTTGTCCAATGGAAGGTAAAAAACAAAAATACATAACTAATGAGAACAATTCAAATTTGATGTAGAGAATTTATATTAGGACATTACATGTCGGAAGTTGATAATTTTTAACTAATCCATAACCAAAGTCACTCAACAAGGTTTTAGGCGACTCTAAACTAAACTAGATGGTCATAACAGTGAACTAAAGAATGCATGAACATACATGTAGTCACAGAACGTACCATGGCCATAAATACGCTAATATATAGGCTATTATGACAAGAAGGTGCATAAAAAAATTTAATGGAAATAGATCGAAAGGTCATAAAAATAAGGAAAGCAAAATTAGTGAAGATACATAACCATACCATATCAATCAATACCATGCCACTAAACTTGATCTTCTTTAATTTATTATCATATATAAAAAAAAAACAACAAATAAAACAAGGGTTGCAACATCATCAATTCAATCAGTTTGGAGTTGGACCCACCAAAAGTACAATTCTAAAACCTAGACATGAACCTAATCTTGCCTTCCATAGATGTCAGATTTTGATTTGCTTCAGTGTTTTTAATTGGACATATTACCATAATGGAACAATTCTAAACAGGCACGGTTTGATCACTAGACTAGTTGTTGTTGTTTTTTTTTCCAAAAACTAAAAATAAAAAATGTCACTAGACTAGCTTTGTTTGGAAACAAAAATGTAACTGCTATACATGTCTTATAGAGATTTCAAAGTCAATTCAAGATGTTCAAGGGGGTTCATTTCTAGAAGAGCTAAATAGGAAATGGCCTTATCACGACAATGCATTGCAAATGATTCAAGACACGACAATGCATTGCAAATGATTCAATTGAAGATGTTCAAGGGGATTTGGTTTAGTATTTGTCAAAAGCATCTTTGGATTTGGTAAATAGATTCTTCACATTTAATGAATATAATTTGTAATTAATCCCAAATATCAACATGAAATTAACAAAAGAATATACCGGCGGGAAGGTGAAAGCGAGAGAGAAGCGATCAAGGGCCGGCGAAGGACCAGCGAGGACCAACGAGCGAGAGAGAAGAGGGCTCGGCGTGTGACCTTTGAGGGCTCTGCGAGGGACAGGAGGCGCGGTGGAGAGCGGGACGACGCGAGACGAAAGCGGCAGCGACGGTGGAGGCGAGGGATGGCGGCGAGGGACGGTGAAGGCGCGGCGTTGGTGGAGGCGAGGACGGTCGAGGACGGTGGAGGCGCGACGGTGGCGGCAGGGATGGTCTAGGGACGGTAGAGGCAGGGACGGCGGGAGGGACGGTGGAGACCGGAGAGAGGGCAGTCAACGAGACCTGCGAGGGCTCTGCGAGGGACGGTGGAGGCAGGGACGGTGGAGACGGGGACGGTGGAGACGGGGACGGTGGAGGCAGGGACGATCTCGGTGAGGCAGAGGTGAGCAAAGAAGGGGAGATCTCGGTGAGGCAGAAGGGAAGAAAACAGGGACGAAATCTGGTGTATAGAGGAGGCCACTGTTTTCTTTTTGACCCTCAGAGTGGAAGTCGTGACTTGCAGTCACGACTTCCACTTTAGGCAAATCGTGAGTGGAAATCACGACATGCACAAAACGTGATTTCCACTCACGTTTTCCACCCTCCCAGTCACTCACTCGCGTCCCACGTGGCACCCTGCGTCCCATGTGGCACCCTACGTGGCACTAAGTGTGTTATATTGGGAATTATTTCAGCAGATGTGTTTTTTTTGTAATTTTTTCTCTAAATTCTATTAATCAGGCAAAAAGTCCTATATATATTATAAACTAATAATATATATATTATAAACTAATAATTTAAGTTTTTGTCAAAAAGATTCTGACATTTTAATTTTGAGAAAAAAAATCTAACCTTTTGATTTCGTGCAACTACTTGTCATTTTTTTTTGGTATACACTTGTCATTTTTTGAGTACATTTAATTTCACTTAAAAAACAAGTTTAATAGGCGCCAAATTTATCCCAAAGTTTCAATTTTAAAAAAAAAATCATAATTCTTTTTGTTTCATTGCAAATTGTATCCTTAATTATAATTATTATATATCAAAACTTAATCAAATTGACGAATGGTAGATTACATACCGATTGCATTTATATAAAATAATATTCTCAATTGTATGTAAAATTTTTTATATTTTTAATTATAATTCAATAAAAAATAGGAAGTGCACAAGAAACCAAAACGTTAAAATATTTTTATTAAAGTTTAAATATTAAAATATTTTTACAAAAACTTTGAAACGTTAAGATATATTTACCTATTAAGTCTAAAAAATATATATAAAAAAATTATGTACACACACTTACGAATTAATGTTATTTCACCTTTTCATTGTGGTATGATGCATAATAGTGACAACAAAGATATAATTTGCAAGAAGTTAATTAAAACATTAAGATATTGTTGTTAAAATCTAAAAACGGTAGGATATATTTGCCTATAAACTTTTTTTTTTTTTTTTTTTTTTTTTTCGATTTGTTTTGTGACTTGAGATTGAAGTATACCTTTTCTTTTTTCTTTGGTTGACAGAAGTTGCAGAGTATACCCTTTTTCAGTCGTGAGTTAATTAGAACAAATTAGTTGAAAGGAACAGCTGATCTGTTGAGTCATGCTTTTGGAGTTGAGTAGAAGCAATAAACATGTTAGCACTAATTAACAATATAATTTTTTATTTTTAATCTCAAAAAAGAAATTATAATTTTTTGATTATTTGATTATTTGATTTTACTCAATATTATATGCATATATCATACATAGATAATGCTTAAATCCAATAATTTAAGTCACCTTCTACCTAATTGATTTTTATATAAACCTACATTTTTGTTACAACCCCCCAAAAAAGATTATGTAGAAAAGATTTGATGTATTTAACATACATCTTTAATCGCTTAGTTGATTTTTTTTTTTTTTTTTTTTTTAATCTTGAGTAGTTGAACTTTTTTTTCGGCGCCTAATCTTGAGAGAAATCAATATATTTGACGTTGAAGGACAAGATATCTGATCTTGCTCATAACGCTAGTAAAAAAATATTAGTTTGATAAAATCACTATAGACTTAGATTTTTTGAAAGTTTTTGTTTGAGTGATTAAGATCATTAGCCAAATTGAATGACTAATTAAGAACTGACTGGGCAGTATTATATGTATAAAATAATGTGATGATCATCTACATAATCTAAATAATTGCTTGGCATATGGGCCAAGAAAAGATTGAAAGAACGTGTCCTGCCTAAGTTTCTTTGAAGGAATTTAACAAAAGCAAGCAATGACAGGAAATACTTTCCAAGAATTTGTGAGCACAGATCACATCTCTTCCTTACTCATACAAAAATAATAATAAGTGTCCATGACTCCTATTAATGCCATAAAACACACCATCTCTGCATGGTTTCATTGTTTTGGAACAAAGAGCATGGGAAACACAACAAAGAAATGGAACGACCTCAATGGCCAAGACCATTGGAAGGACCTATTAGATCCTCTAGACAAAGACCTCCGGCGCAACATCCTTCACTACGGCGACATGGCGCAGGCGACTTACGACGCCTTTAACAAACAGAAGGTGTCGAAATTTGCGGGGAGCAGCCGGTATGGGAGGAGGGATTTCTTCTCCAAGGTTGGCCTAGAGAAAGGGAATAATGAAAATAAGTACTACAAAGTGACCAAGTTTTTGTATGCAACATCTTCAATCAATCTTCCTGACGCGTTTATATTCAAGTCGTTGTCGAGGGAGGCGTGGAGCAAGGAGTCTAATTGGATCGGCTATGTCGCGGTTGCTACCGATGAAGGGAAAGCTGTGTTGAAAAGAAGAGATATTGTGATTGCTTGGAGGGGTACAATTCAAAGCTTAGAATGGGTGAATGATTTTGAGTTCCTCCTTGTGCCTGCTTCTATGGTGTTAGGAACCAAAGGCAATCCTAATGTTCACCAAGGTTGGCTTTCGATGTACACTTCCGACGACCCCCGTTCGCCGTTTAACAAGTCTAGTGTCAGACACCAGGTGTGTTGAATAGACCCCTTCCCTCCCCTCTAATATATGGACCTAATTAACTGCCTTGATTCGACTAGGCCTATATTCGAGACCTATAGCTTAAGCGCGTTGAGTCTGATCCACTCAACTCAATCGTCGCGTTTTCTATTCGTTAGCCACTAATTGCTTCATAATGCAAACTTCATGAGGCTATCTCACAAGTGTATATGTGTATGTGTTGGCTTGACTTGATATTCACAGGTGCTTGCAGAAGTTAGAAGGCTAGTTGAACTCCACAAAGATGAAGAGATGAGCATAACCACAACCGGGCACAGCTTAGGAGCAGCACTTGCAACACTGAATGCAGCAGACATTGTTGCAAATGGTTTCAACAAGCCAGAGGGCCACCCAGGCAAGCCCTGCCAAGTGACCGGCATTGTCTTCGCTAGCCCCCGCGTCGGCGATCTTAATTTCAAGCAAGTGTTTAACAGACTCGAAAATCTCCGGTTGTTAAAAGTGCGCAACGCCTTAGACATCGTTCCTAATTATCCCTTACTATTGTACGCCGATGTCGGTGTAGAGTTAGAGATTGACACAAGGAAATCCAAGTACTTAAAGAGCCCCGGTAATGTCTCAACTTGGCACAACTTAGAGGCATATCTGCATGGAGTTGCAGGGACACAAGGGAGCAAGGGAGGGTTCATGTTGGAAGTAGAGCGCGACATCGCTCTCGTTAACAAGTCGATGGACGGGTTGAAGGATGAGTACCTTGTGCCTACATCTTGGTGGATTGAGAAAAACAAGGGAATGGTGCAACAGAGCAATGGATATTGGAAACTCATGGATCATGAAGAAGATCATGATGATGATGATGCTAGCTAGTGCCATTGTGCCTAAGTTTTCTTGATCAGCAATAACTTGCTAGCTATTTGTTCATATAATTTGTGTTGATTTTGTCATGCTGGACTAGTTTTTAATTTTAACATGTATTCCTTTATGAACCTTTCTAATCTTTAATGGTACATTACTAGGACAGTGGAGATGAAAATAATTAAATGATAAGGGAATACAACAACGACACGACGACATCCACGACACGACGACTCAATCCCAAATTAGTTGAGGCCAGCTATATAGTCCACAAAAATTGAAGTACATATTCAGTACTTCTTCTCCCATCTCCTAGGCAAATCACTTCCAAAACAATGCCATGAATTTAAGTAGCTTTATTACAGTTCATATTCTCTCATTTATTTTCAGACAGATCCACAAATTTTGAAGTAATAGTTCCACTTAATGAGATAAAACTGATGAAAATCAAATTAAGTGATCTCTAATTGAAAGCATTTTGACCAACAAATTAAGCCTAAGTTGGTATGAGATACACTTATGTCTTTCACTAAATTCAAGATATATATGATCATGAACAGGGGAGGAAGAACATGTAGACTTAAATTTATCAACTTACAAGTTGGCCGGTGGAGCATTTATATCATGAATACTCATGAGTACCTTGACCTCTTCTCTTGTGAACTCTATAATGGAAAATTGTTCAAGTATACATATGTCCATGGCCACCTCTTCATGGAACTCCCCAAAAAAAAAAAAAAAAAAAAAAAAAAAAAAAAAAATCTTTCATAACCAAAAAACAAAACTCAAAAAAATCTTTGCAAAGCCATATAGCAAACCTGGAATGTCTGCATCAGAAGACTAAACATGAATCCAATTCCTCAAGAATCAAGATATATACATCATTTTTTTTCCTTATATACCCTTTCTTATCCTTATATACCCTTTCTTAGGCAATGTAAACATCTTATCATCCATTTTCATAATTTTTTATTTTTTTATTTTTTTGTAACTATGAGTGTTCCAACCTTTTCATGTCCCTTTTTACCTTGGTTCGATGAATATAATGTTGATGTCAAAAATCGAACTCATGATCACCGTCATAGTCGGAGTTAAAGTGCATTTTTCTTTATAATGGTGGAGTGGCAATTTGGGTCATGACACAATTAACACGACACATAATAATTAAACATGTCATGGTTTTGACATAAATGGATCTAGGTCATAAACATGTTGACACGTTTCTATACGGTTAATGAGTCATTAACATGTTAACCTACTTAACTCGTTTAACTCGCTTAACACGATTAAAGAATAATGCATAAATAATAAATAAGTTATAATCAATAAACTAGTACAAAAAATACATGTTAATAACATGAGTTATTTTTTTATTTACATACATCTTTTATCATATTTTATTTTTTGAGAGGAAATTTTTATTTTATTTTTAATATATTATTTATGTTTTAAAATTTGTTAATAATTATTTATTAAGAAAAATATAAAATTTCTCATCAGAGCAAAATTTAGATATTTTTTTACAGGATTCTTATAATTTCGTATAAGTTATTAATTTTTTATGAGTCATTTTCCCTCTATTATTAAGACTAATAAAGGCTTGAATGAAAAAGTTAAGTAAAACTTAAAACTATAACCCCATTATATTTCATTGGCTATTTAATTATTTTCATTTAAGTTTATTCATATAGATATATTTAAAAATGAAGTAAACAAATTATAAAATTTAAATAGATTAAAAATCTTGAATAAAATATTAATTAAAAATGTGCAAGAATAGCGACAAAAATTAGCGACGGAATAGAGTCTGTCGCTAATTAGCGATGAATTAGGAATGAATTGGGGACAAATCTAAATTTTGACAGACTTGAACAGATAGCGACGGATTAACGACAGATTCTAATTATCAATGGAAATCTCGTCGCTAATTTTAATTAGCGACAAACTTTTTTGAGACGGACTTCCCGTCGTTAATCGGTTTAGCCACATGAAAAGTGGTTTTTAGCGACTAATTTTTTCGTTGCTACTTTGGTTGTTTTTTTAGTAGTGATTTAATAAATAGGTGACAAGAATACTCGATATGTTTTTAGACACGAAAACGATTAACTCATTTCATAAATGTCATGTCATAGATTTGCATTATGAGTCATAAACTATTTACGACACAACACGTTTACGACACGTTGACCCGAATTGTCACACCTCCGCACGCACCTTGAGAAGACAATGCCGAGTTCTTGTTAAGTTATAGAACTCATGACCACATCATATTCCAAACAACAACAACAACAACAACAACAACAACAATAATAATAATAATAATAATAATAATAATAATAATAATAATAATAATAATAATAATAATAATAATAATAATAATAATAATAATAATAATAATAATAAAACTATAGAAAACACTTAAAATCTTTAGTAATGTCCCGTCATCAATAAACATAAACTATAACTATACCAAACAAGTTCTACATATATATTGCAGTCAGCCGTTGTTGTAGTATATCATTTTTTGCATTTTAGATTATAAGGAATATTGGTGTCTAGCTGATTTGAGCGTGCCGACAAATTCGAAGATCTGCTTAATTTTCCACTTATAAATGATGATGTCATCACAAATACATGTATATCATGCACGCATGGCAAAACTTATTAAATATTGTTAGAGAATGGATTGGATAACACTTTTTTTTTTTCATGGATATTTTTTTATATATTTGAAAGTCGTTAACTTGTATTGCATAACAGAGCACGTACTCAAAAGATGAACACACATAACTCCATAAGGACTCAATTGTAAGATCATTACTTATCTCATGAGAAATAATGAGATTATGTTTTAATGTACATATACATGCATGTAATTAATTTATGAACTCAATGTCTTTTGAGCACCCTTTAAATTTATGAACATTGGTACTTTCTTTTTCAAGGTTATAAATAAATCATCTTGTAACCATATCATACTTGTGTTGAAAGGTTAAGTATCATAGGGATAGGCTTTTAGGTTTACAAGTCTATATAATTGCTTTCACATGTAATTCTCTATTTGATCTAAACCCAAATGGGTGTGGCCTAGTGGTAAGGGCGAAGATGAGGTTGTGTGGGTTAGACGCGCGACCTCGGGTTCGATTCCGCATGACAGCCAAACATCGGGCCACTGGTGGTCTCTTTCTACAATCTCAGGGCTCGTGAGACTAGTAATTAGACAAAGTATTTAAATACCCACGGTTACAAAAAAAAATAAAAATAAAATAAAATAAAATCTCAATTTGATCTATTTCACCCTTTTTATTATGCTCCAACAAAATTGTCTATGATCGATCTATTGACGTCGTCCCGATGCGCAAATCATGCACCATGACTATATATTTAGAACGATCCACATATATATATACTAGTTCAGGACGTGCTACGCACGATTCCCCCCTCGCTTCGCTCGGGAGAATTAATTTCTAAAAATTTATTAATAAAATTCAAAATTGTAATTAAAATTTAAAAATTAGAAATACAAGCACCTTTTTTAGCTTATCAATATTCTCTAATGTGATTGAGATAAGATGTGAATGAAAAACAAACTAGTCATGCTAAGACATTACTTCCTCAAAAAAAAAAAAAAGGAAACAAGCAAAAAAAAACAAGTGGTTTGACCCATCAATTTGTGAACTCTTGTTTGTGAAGATTCCGTAGAATTGTATATGAAGTTCAATCTTTAGCTTAAACTCTATAGATAGAAAATATAACTTTGAAATTATGAATGTAAATAATTGAATTAGTTGGGATTAAAGCTTTAGACACCTTTTTTTTCACATGATTAATCAGAATTTTTTTCATTCAAATTTCTTCTGGGTTTTGGGTTAATTTGTTCCCTCCCCCAACACCTTCTTCAAACCACCTTCTTCTTCAACCCCCACCTTATTCTTCTCCTTCTTGGATTCTCTCTTCTTCACTGTTATATATATATATATAAACGAACCTCCTCCTCTCTTCATCACACAATCAACAACCAACCACAACAACCTCTCCCAATTCCAATTTCGAATTCATAGACAAAACCAGTCCCACAATCACTAAAATAAAAAATTGAAATATTATCTCACCTTCAACTGTTCTTCAACAACGCCACCAACATTCACGGCTCTCCTTGAGGAGATATATATATATATATATATATATATATATATATATATATATATATATATATATATATATATATATATATGACGAAGAACAATGAGGGTTTGGGTGAGAATGATGAAGACGATGACTAGTGGTATGCACTCCCTTAAAATGTATCAAACGGTAGCATGCAATTCAAGCTTTCAACAGATACAATGTTCATATAAACCAATTTGCCCCAGAAACAAGTGCACGCTCCAATTTAGAAGTCTCCCTCAATTTATCAACCTCTCCATCACTGTGTATTGGATTGATGAGAAAGAGTTTGTGTATTGGATTGATGAGAAGGAGTTCGTCCAGAGCACGAGCGAGTGGCCGATTGAAGAATGAGAGAAAGAGAAAATTGTGTATTGGATTGATGAGAAGGAGTTTGGGATTGATTTAGAGATAAAGAAAAAAAAAACGTATGGTGGATTGATACGGAGTTAGAGTTTGATTTGGAGATAAAAGAAAAGGTTGATTTGGAGATGGAAAAAAAAAGAAATATGGGCAAATAGGTAAATTTCATTACCACTAAAAAAATTTGCCCCAGAAACAAGTGCACGCTTCAATTTAGAAGTCTCCTTCAATTTATTAACCTCTCCATCTTCGTGTATTTGATTGATGAGAAGGAGTTTATGTATTGGATTGATGAGAAAGAGTTCGTCCAGAGCACGAGCGAGTGATCGATTGAAGACTAAGAGAAAGAAAAAATTGTGTATTGGATTGATGAGAAGGAGTTCGAGATTGATTTGGAGATAAAGAAAAAAAAAACGTGTGGTGGATTGATAATGAGTTAAAGTTTGATTTAGAGACAAAATAAAAAGTTGATTTGGAGATTTAAAAAAAAAGAAATATGGGCAAATAGGTAAATTTCATTACCACTCAAAAATTTGTGATTCGTGCTTTTATATATATATATATATATATATATATATATATATATATATATATATACTATAATAAAGGAATGAATGTGGACCGTGATGAAATACCTAATTTACCCTTTGCAGTTAATCCATCAATTGGATTTGGACAACGAGTTGTCTTTTTTTTTTCGCGTCTGATTCAAATCCCATCTCTCTATTAATTTGGGAGTGAAATATGTTCAATAATTTGAGAGAAAAATTGAAGAAGGTGATAGTGTTGTAGTTGGAGGCCACTTGGAATTGAACTGCGACTGATTGTGGATTAATTCTTTAGGTTTTGATCATCCTCTTCAAAACTTCACTTTTTTAGTTGGTCGTTTGATGAATTCTTACCAATTTTAAGGATTTTGTTTTGTGATGAATCTATTCAAATTACATAGAGAAAAACAAATGTGGTGTCTACTACTACAATTAAGCAATCAATACCTTAATCCATATGTTCAAAACCGCTGCCTACCCTTTTGCCTTGTTTAACAATAAATTCAACAATGTTGTTGATAGGCATTCAACTTCGACGAATATATGTTTATTTAGCTAATCATTGTATATGTAGATATATTAGTACTAATACAGATCAATCCTATCTTTTTAATTTTCTACTCATATCTCTTGATTTAAGTTCATTTAACTAATCATCGGTGACTCAAATCAAAACAATGCCCTTTTATTATTTAATTGGTTTATATTACATAACTTCATTAGTCTAAAGTGGAAACCACCTTTATTGGTTTAATTATTTAATGAGTAATGAGTCGGATTCACACGGATTGGATCCAATTCAATTAAGGTCAATCTGTAATTAAATTCAATTATTATGGATTGAGAAATCATAATCCAATGCAGTCCATTTATTTTGCTAATCCGATTTGATCCAATTTACTAAATGCGGATCAAACCGGATCAAATTATGCGGATTGATAATTATAAAATTAATATTAATAAAACTATAAAATTAATATTTTAAATTAAAGATTATGCAAATACTTATAAGTAAAAAAAGAAATTTATGGTTACCAAACTATCTCTGGTGAGATAGATAAGGTATCACTTGCCAAAAGGTAATTTAGGGAGGCCATTGGTTCAACTCCTAAAGTAAAAAAAAAAAAAAAAAAAATGTTAGTAAGAAAAATGTTAATAAATATTTTTTATTTTAATTTAATATATGTAATGTTAATAAATGTTAGTATATATATATATATATATATACTAGTTCTAGGACGTGCTACGCACGATTGGCTGCTCGCTTCGCTCGCGTCGCTCGCGGGAGTTAATTTCTAGTTAATCAACCAAAATTGAAAAGAACCACTACAATTAATAAAAAACATGAAAAACAATAAGAAGAATGTGACTAACACTTGAAACTAATTGAACAATATGATCTTCTAAATCTTCCTTATTTCGTAAAGTGCGGAAAAAACTTGCATATGGGTTTTTCACATGCATACTAATTAACCTCGCCAAAATTGTTTCTTTCATCGTATCAGAGCAATACATTCGGTTTTGCACTTCATAATCAGTATTATAAAAGTACATTTACAAAAAAAGAAGGATGTTCCTTGTTAGAAAGTAAATTATTTAGAAAATGATGAATTTGGCCCTGCACTCTAAATAAATATACACCCATATTACTTTTGGCATACTCTCTCTCACACTTTACACCAAAAGATGTGAAACTAAAATTGCTGTTATAAGTACGGATGTACATCAAAAACTCACGTGTCTCTTTAGTGTTCGAAGTGAATAAGTCGAACATTTCTTCAGTGACAACATTAGGAACGAGGGTTACTTGGCCGTTTGAACAACAAAAACTATTAGGTTCATGAAAAACCTCTTCGCACTACAATTTTGACAAGAGTTTGCAGATGGTAACACATCTGCTGAACTTGCAACGTGCTCAAAACCCATAGCGACATAACGTAGTTTTGCATTCCGGGTACCTATACATAAACAAGAAATAAAGGCAACTTAATTTTTAAATTATTAATTAAAATCATTCATTTTGCTTCATAGCATTTACCCTACTCAATATTTCATAGAATATTTTGTGAAGTTTCAAATCCATATTGTGATCATTCAACTCTTTATTTTTCACTCCTTAGCTGTCTTTGGCGAGTTTGCTTCATTTCTTTTTCTTCCTCCATTGCAAATTTAGTTTTCAAACTATCCACCTCCCTACGATTAGTATTTATTGCTTTTCTTACAGCGTATTCACTATTGTTGATAACTCATAAGTTTTTAACCATGGTAACTCGCTAATGCAAAGTAAAATGGTTATACTTAATTAATTTTTAAATGAAATTGTTAAACTACAATCCAATGAAACAAACATTAGAGAGTAATTAAAAAAACAAATAATGTTAATTTAATATGCAACTAAATATCACTACAAAAAAACAGCAAATCAAAAACGGAATTTGACACGGAAATAAGTTCCGTTGCTAAATCAGAAACGGAATTAGAAACGGAATAAGTTCCGTTTCTAAATTAAAAAGTTAGCGACGGAATTGAGACGGAAACATTCAGAGACGGATTTGAGACGGATCAGAGACGGAATTAGAGACGGAATTAGAGACGGAATTAAATCCCGTCTCTGAAAATGGCGCCAACATTCCCACCAAAAATTTCATTTATTACAACCGTCAGTTACGTCTCGAGATTCGTGCATGGTTCGATCTCAATGATTCAAAAGACTCTCTCTCTCTCTCTCTCTCTCTCTCTCTCTCTCTCTCTCTCTCTCTCTCTCTCTCAACCCTAAACGCCCAAATCTCTCTCTCTCTCTCTCTCGCTCAACCCTAAACGCAACAACACCGCCTCGCTTCTCTCTCGCCCGACCTTCTCTCTCGCCGGTCACCGCCGCTCTTGCTTTCTTTCTCTCGCTTCGGCCTTCTCTCTCGCCGGTCTTTGCCATGCTCTGCTCTCTTTCTCTCTCGCTTTCGACCTTCTCTCTCGCCGGTCACCGCTCGCTTTCTCTCTTCGAGCCTTTTTCTCTTCGCCGGTCACCGCTCTGCCTTTTCTCTTTCGCTTTCTCTCCTTCTCTCTCGCCGGTCACCGCTCGCCTTCTCTCTCGCCCGGTCACCGCTCTGCCTTCTCTCTCGCCCGGAGGCCCTCGCTGTGTCCTCTTCGCCGTTTCGAGAAGGTTCGATCTCTCTCTCTCTAGAATTTCGTCGATAAGGTTGGGAAGTGGTTTCAGCTCTGTCCTTCACTCACTGGGAAAATCTCGTTTAGGTTGAAGATAAGGTTGGGGTGCAGGGGAAGGTTAGGGTTTTGATTTTTTTTTGTTGAATACTTGAACTTTCAGTGATTTCTATGTGTTTTGGTGCACCGACTGCTCTTGTGAAGTACGTAATGTTTCTTCACTTTCAGTTCCTTTGATTTTCACTTTTGTTAAATCCATTTGATAATCTTTGTTGATCAAGTATTGTGTTGTTGTTCAATATGGCTTAAATTGAGGGCTGGATTTGGTTAGCCTTAAATTGAGGGCTGAATTTGTGTGATTAGTGATTAGTGATTAGTGAGTTGGCTAAATTTGTAGATTTGTGTGATTTTCAATATAGACAGTAAAAGTTTCCATGTATAAATCCAAAAAAATAGTTTCCATGTATAGTGATACTGTATAAATCCCATAAGATTTTTAATATGAAAACCTACTGGTAGGCTTTCTTACTTACAAAGTAATTGGTGATTAATCTTATGGGATATATGGTTGTGAATCTAAATTTCTTATGGATCTTGCTACACATGCATGTGAGGTTATATTAATTGAATATCTTGAACTTGTAGTCTTTAGGTATATGTCCTATTATTTCTCAATTTGTGTAAGTTTGTATTTGAGGTTTTTTTTTTTTTTTTCAACCCTTCTTTGCTTCGTAGTAGGTCCTTCATTTACCTTCGAAAGGCCTTGTGAGGTCATTTAGACATCCAATTTTAGTTTGCTTATATTCTATGGTTCTACCTCAATGTTCATTGAGTCTTTTGTTTTCCTCATGTGGCGGACTTTATTCAGCTGATAAATGTATACTTTGGTTTTAAGAAAATTAGTAGGTTATTGAATAAATTTATGGATGCTTGATACATCTTGACTTTGGTAGATCTTGTGTTGAGTTTTTCAGAATGTTGTGTAAGTTTAGCTGACTGCTACGCAATGAACAGATCCTATTAGATGAGTATCGTATATACCTTGACTTTAGAAGTTTCCAATGCAAGTGGTGCATAATAAGTGATGACCATTATTGTGATGAGACAGTCTACTCCAATGAGGGTAAAGTTTTATTCAAGTTGTTGCATGTTTGTGCGAGGATCACTACGATTCGATGCCAAGTAAATTTTCTTTCATTTTCTTTCTTTCGTTTTTGCAAATTAGTAACACTTCTCCAAATATTGTGCTCTAAACCATGTTTTGAGCTCATGTCTGCATTATGTCAATCCTTTAATTTTTAATGCCATTTGAAATTGTTGTCCTTCAAGTGGGAAACTGGATATTTCATTGTTCCGATGCCAAGTAAATTTTCTTTCATTTTCTTTCTTTCTTTCCTTTAACATATTAAACATTGAATGATAATAGTTAGTACTATATTCATTTTCTTGGTTCAATTAGTACCATAAAATTCAAACTGGATATTTCATTGTTCTCAAGCGGCCAAACCTCTTTTTTTCTTTTGGAAACCTGTTATTAGCCTGATTCAGCATACTTTATGCTTTCTCTTTTGTAGAGCGAGGTTATCTATGTATTTGTTTAAAATGTAGACAATTTGGAAGGAACAAACTCTTTGAAACTCGATCTCCCAGGATAATATCTGCGCACAACATAAAAGCAATCAAGCAATATAGAACAGTATCATCAGCGAACAATGAAAGATATTATCCTGGGAGATCGAGTTTTTTCGTGCCCTCAATATCATGAATGAAGTACTATAAGAAATTACACGTTTAAACCAACTAAAGACCTTATATATATATGTTGTAAATTTAATTGGAACTTGCTAAGAACTAGAGAAAGAAATAGAAGACTAAGAACTTCTACTACTACAAACTACTACTACAAAGGAGAAGAGAATAAATGAGATGGTTGGAATGAGAAGTTTTCATTCAACTTGGTGTGTTTTTATAATGAGGTTGACACCCTTTATATAGGCCATTTGGTGATAATGATAAATATACTTTATACAATGTGTACAAGTAACACATACACCCCATGTCATACAACACATTACAAGTAATTTGACAATACATTGAAGAGTTGGTGTACATTGGAAATGGTTACAAGTAACATGACAATACATAGACAAGTGGATGTACTATTAAGTGAGAAATACAAGTTACATGACTACACAATATGTTGGTGTACATGTATGGTCATCCATATTCCACAACACTCCCCCTTGGATGACACTTGCTTAGAGATTGTGCCTCGTTAAAACTTCTACTATGAAAAACCCTGTGGGAAAAAATATAGTAAAAGAAAAAAAGTACACTATTCTCATAAATATTAAGATGAGTATAATATTGTTAAGATTGCCTCATTAAAAACCTTGCTAGGAAAACTCAATGGGATAAAACCATAGCTAAGGGAAAAAGAGGGCAATACACTAATCAATAACTCCCCCTCATGTGAACATAGATGAAACTTGTTCAGTTTATTTACTTGCAATGTCTTCAAGTTTACGCAAGCCAATACCATATGGAAGCCTTTTAAATGTCATAGTTGGTAAGGCTTTTGTGAATAAATCAGCAAAATTATCACTCGATCGGATTTGCTTGACATCAATTTCACCATTCTTCTGAAGCTCATGCGCATAAAAGAATTTTGGTGAAATATGTTTTGTTATGTCCCCTTTTATGAATCATTCACTTAATTGTGCAATACATGCTGCATTATCTTCATATAATATGGTTGGAGAATCTTTTATTGAAGGCAATCCACATGATTCTTGAATATGTTCAATCATGTTTCTCAACCAAACACATTCACGACTTGCTTCATGAATTGCAAGTACTTCAGAATGATTGGAAGAAGTAGCAACCATAGTTTGTTTTACCGACTTCCATGATACAAAGATATATTACCACAGGTGAATACATATCCCGTTTGAGAACGGGCCTTGTGGGGATCAGATAAAAATCCAGCATCAGCATAACCTTGGAGATTCAATTTTACCCCTTTTGAGTAAAATAAACCCATGTCACTTGTTCCTCGAAGATATCGAAAAACGTGTTTAACACCATTCCAATGTCTTCGAGTTGGTGAAGAGTTGTATCTTGCAAGTAGGTTGACAGCAAAAGCAATGTAGAGTCTTGCACAATTTGCGAGATACATAAGTGCACCAATTGCACTTAAATATGGTACCTCCGGACCAATTAGCTCTTCATCACTTTAATGAGGTCGAAATGGATCCTTATCCACTTCAAGTGATCTGACAACCATTGGAGAGCTTAATGGATGTGCCTTGTCCATATAAAATCTTTTTAATATTTTTCAATATAATTTGATTGATGGACAAGTACTCCACTTGAAAAATGTTCAATTTGCAAACCAAGACAAAGTCTTGTTTTTCCAAGTTCTTTCATCTCGAATTCATTTTTCAAGTATTCAGATGTTCTAACGATGTCGTCGTGGTTTCCCACTATATTTAAATCATCAACATATACAGCAATAATCACAAATCTTGTTGATGATCTTTTAATGAAGGCACATGGGCAAAGTGGATTATTTACATATCTTTCTTTCAGTAAATAATCACTAAGATGTTTGTACCACATTCGTCCGGATTGTTTCAATCCGTACAAAGACCTTTGTAATTTTATAGAATGCATGTTATGAGGTTTTGATTTTATTTCTCTGGGTATTACAAATCCTTCAGGGATTTTCATATATATATATCTCACTGTCTAGGGATCCGTACAGATATGCTGTAACGACATCCATTAAATGCATATCAAGCCCTTCAGAAACTGCGAGGCTTATCAAGAACCGAAATGTGATTGTATCTATAACAGGAGAATATGTTTCCTCAAAATCGATGCCAGGTCTTTGTGAGAAACCTTGAGCTACAAGTCTTGCTTTATACCTTGTAACTTCATTTTTTTGTTTCTCTTTCGTACAAATACCCATTTATATCCAACAGGTTTTACGTCATCTGGCGTTTGAACAATCGGTCCAAAAACCTCTCGTTTCCTTAACGAGTTTAGCTCTGCTTGGATAGCCTCTTGCCATTTTCGCCAATCAGGTCTTTTTCGACATTCGTCCACTGATCGTGGTTCTGGATCATCATCACTCTCACATATTTCAAAGGACACATTGAAAGCAAATATATCATTAGGACCAATTTTATTCCGATCCCAAATCTTACCAGAGTTTAAATAATTTATTGAGATCTCATTATTTTCATTTTTTTCCTCTTTTTCTAGAGGCAGTTGTTCCTCGTCAGAATCAACTTTTTCTGACAAATCCTTATCAAAGGATTCTTGTGCTTTCTCAGGAGTATTTTGATTTGTATTTATTTTTACTCCCGTTTTCCTCTTTCGAGGAATTGTAACCTTTGAACCAACTGGTCTTCCACGCTTTAAGCGTTTCGTTGGTTCTTATCATTTTGTTGCACAGAGACATCAATTCTTGTAAGAGCATTTACAGCTGGAATATGTGATTTTGTCACTTGTTTTGCATCATTAAATGCATCAGGTAATTGATTTGCAATTTATTGCGAATGAATGATCTTTTGAACTTCAAGTTAACACTGATTTGTGCGTGGATCATAATGTGATAAAGTTTATGCATTCCAAGCTATTTCGTGCCAATCCTTTTGAATTGGCTTCTTATCTCTCCCTAATGGTGGAAAAATTGCTTCATCAAAGTGACAATCAGCAAAACATGCAGTAAATAAATCCCCTGTTAAGGGCTTAAGGTATCTTATAATGGACGATGAGTTAAATCCAACATAAATCCCAAGTTTTCGTTGTGGACCCATCTTAGTTCTATTGGGAGGTGGTATAGGAACATACACTGCACAACAAAAAATTCTCAAGTGTGAAATATTTGGTAGTTGACCTAAAATGAGTTGCATGGGGGAATGTTCATGGTATGCAGTAGGCCTATAACGAATGATAGATGTGCATGAAGGACTGCATGTCCCCAAACTGAAGTTGATAACTTAGTTCTCATGATTAAAGGTCTAGCAATTAATTGAATGCATTTGATCAGAGATTCTGCCAAACCATTTTGGGTATGCACATGTGGAACAAAATGTTCAATGGTAATTCCTATAGACATGCAATAATTTTTAAATGCTTGAGATTGAAATTCTCCGGCATTATCAAGACGGATGATCTTGATTGGATTGTCAGGGAATTGTGCTCTTAACTTAATGATTTGTGCTAAAAGTCTAGCAAATGCAACATTGCGGGTTGAAAGCAAACAAACATGTGACCACCTAGTTGATGCATCTATCAAAACCATGAAATATCTAAATGGTCCACAGTTAGGATGAAGAGGACCACATATGTCTTCTTGAATGCGTTCTAAGAAACTTGGGGATTCCACAACAATTTTACTTGGGGATGGTTTAACGATCAATTTACCTTGACAACAACTAGCACAATTATAATCACCAGCTGAAAATATTTTGTGACTCCTTAAAGGATGTCCATCCAAATTATTAATTATTCTTCGCATCATTGATGATCCTGGATGACCAAGCCGGTCATGCCATAAAATGAATGTCTTTGGATCATTAATTTTCTTATTCAAGACGACATTCATTTCGATATGCATTATATGAGTAAAATATAATCCAGAGGATAAAGCTGAGAATTTTTCTAACACTTTTTTTTCCCATTTGAAACCAATGTGACATAGAGAAATTCTCTATTATTTTCGTTCACGGTTTCAATGTGATATCCATTTTGTCGAATATCTTTAAAGCTCAGTAAATTTCTTCTGGATTTTTCAGAGTATAAGGCATTGTCAACATAAATTTTTGTTCCTCAAGCAACATAATATTTGCTCTTCTAGAGCCATTAATCAAATTGGAGATGCCAGATATTGTTTGAACATTAGCCTCAGCTAAGTTCAAACTAGAGAAATATTCTCTGTTTTTAAGGATTGTGTGCGTTGTAGCACAATCAGCAAGACATATATCACTCTTATTTGATTCATGATTTGAACACATGATTTGTTGATCCATCTGGACAAATAATATTTTCAAAATAGAAAAGAGTCATATTTCATTGATAAAAATTCATAATATTTTGCCTTTGATTTTGAAGGCATGATAAAGGTCACAAAAATTTCCACGTATATATATATATGACAATATTTAGGCAAAATAGCCTTTCATATATGACCAAAAAAATGGTCACAATTATGAGCGCTCATTGTCAATAATTATTTACCCTTTGTAGTGGTGCACCACTTTTGTTCCACCTTTTGTTGGAATTGTCAATCGACCTTTACCTGATATTTTCACCTTTTCCACGTCCATAAGCTTATTATTGCGATCATGATCATTATATGCAACATATGCTTCTTAATTTGAAGCTGAACTAATTGAATGGGATCGATATTATATTTATAATATCTCATTATTTTACTCAGCTACCATGAGACAAGAAATCAATCATTAATATTTATTGGATTGACGTGCGCGCTCGATATTTGTTGCAGCAATAAATCGAGGCGGGCCACGTGACCTTCTTTTTATTGTCTCATCAATCATATTTCCGCATAGCCTCAACATAGAGGTAATTAAAATTGCGGAATTATAATTAATATTTGACTGATTAAATTTTGTAGCTTGAAACTCAACCGCTCATTTTGAGCTTTTGGAGCATTACCTTTTTTTTGGTATTTATATATTTATAACTCCATAAGGTGAAAATATATATGAAATATTCACTTTTCAAATATCTAAAGAGATATTGGCAAATGATTGTGTACAACATACAACCTTGCATAGATGCGCTTTATTCATAATTTGTAATATCTAATTATCATGACAAGAATTATAATAATGTAACAAATTCAACTATGGTTGATTAATGTTTTGAAAGTAAATATAATATAAAATAATTTTCTCTTTTCTTTTATGTAAAAAAAAACATAACATATGATTAAGTATATGTTCACAACTTGATTTATTAATAATCAAATGTACTATTCGTATGAGTTGGTGGGACAACCTCTAAGTTGGGTGGTGAGACAAAGTCTACTTAATGCCATGCCTCCTCGAACGGGATAACCCGTCTCCCTTTCAATGTTTAGCTTTACCGGAGACAAGGCTTACCCACTATCAACTCAAACTTATAGCATTATTTGTATTATAAAATCAAGAATAGAACGATAATTAATCATTTGTAGTTTTAAGAGAAAACTATTTATGTCACATATTGACTTTTGATTTCTGATGTAGAAGATCGTACAAGATGCAGCTATAGAGCATACTTTCGCAATCGGTGACGTTATAATGTATAGTATATGCATAAAGTATGCAAATAGAAGTGATGCATGTAATAAAAGGAAGTAACCATGATAATATATAAATAAATTGAGCTTATTTAAATAACGAAAGTTATACCTTCCTAGCTTTGTCTCCTTAACAAGCCTTCTTGAACTTCAAGATCTCCTTAATGCTAGAGCAAGCTCGTGCTGATAACGTGTTGTAAATTTAATTGGAACTTGCTAAGAACTAGAGAATGAAATAAAAGACTAAGAACTTCTACTACTATAAACTACTACTACAAAGGAGAAGAGAATAAATGAGATAGTTGGAATGAGAAGTTTTCATTCAACTTGGTGTGTTTTTACAATGAGGTTGGCACCTTTTATATAGGCCATTTGGTGATGATGATAAATGTACTTTATACAATGTGTACAAGTAACACATACACCCCATGTCATACAACACATTACAAGTAATTCGACAATACATGGAAGAGTTGGTGTACATTGGAAATGGTTACAAGTAACATGACAATACATAGACAAGTAGAGGTACTATTAAGTGAGAAATACAAGTTACATGACTACACAATATGTTGGTGTACATGTATGGTCATCCATATTCTACAACATATATATATATATATATTTCTCACATTGTGTTCGACGTCAACTGCACCGACTAATCTATGCTCAAGCGTTGTCAGACCTCATATGGGGGACGACCCTCCCAACCTAATTTTTTTCATTGATGCTCGAACTCGAGACCAAGTCCATTACCACTTAAGTCAACCTTTGTTGGCAACATATAATTTTTTACCTCAAAAAACATATTCTTTTTTGTTCTTTAAGGATGCATGTAGCCTTACATATAAGTAAGACTGAAGAGCTCAGGGCGTAGACTTTTATAGTCTCCCTAACATTAAGCATCATTTGATGGAAAAAGTCTAGCCGCGCAGTTCAATAATAGAGTGAGACTAATAGTTGCAGCCAATTCTTCACTACAATGTTACCTTCAAATGTATATAAATCTCAAGATGGTATGTTGAATTAAATATTATTTGCAACCAAATTTGAGATAAAAGCATTAGGTAGTGAAGGGTGTTCCACCCAATTATTGAGACTCATTTTGGATTGGAAACTTGTGAGTTGTTATGAATTACCTAAAACTTAATAACTAATTCTTATTGTAAACTAAGTTGTAAGCCAACTAGAACTTAAGTTGGACTTGTTAAAGACTTAAGCATAGAAAACATAAACTAAGAACTACTAGAACAAGTAGAAAAGAGGAGACAAGAGAGAAGAGAGCTAGAGATGAAAATGAAGAGATTTCATTCATACATTGGTGTGAATTACAATGGGGTTGGCACCCTTTATATAGATCATTTGGTGATGATGATAATTGTACTTATACAATGTGTACAAGTTATACATACACCACAAGTCATACAACACATCACAAGCAACATAGACAATACATGGAAGAGTTGTGTACATTGGAGAGGATTACAAGTTACATAAAGTGTGAGAGTCATATTTGATGTTACAATACAATGTGAGAACCATGCTCCACAATGTAGTCACATACATACATAAGTGTCTATCCATTTCATAAAACTCCCCTTAGATGACACTTGCTGAAAGAATATGCCTCGTTAAAACTTGTACTACAAAAACCCTATGGGAAAAAATTTAGTATAGGAAAAAGAGTACAATGTTCTCGTCAATCTTGATTTGTAGTATAATATTATTGATTGCCTCATTAAAAACCTTACTAGGAAAACTTAGTGGGATAAAACCAAAGCTAAGGAAAATAGTGCAACACATTGATACACTTTGAGAGAATATATATGCCTCATTAAAGCCTTTACTAGAAAAACCATGTGGGAAAAAAATCTAGTATAGAAAAAGAGTACATTGCTCTCATAAATTTTTTATACGGAGTATAGTAATGGTAGGATTACCTCTTTAAAAACCTTGCTAGGCAAATCCAGTGGGATCAAACCAATGGCGAAAGGAAAATGGGGCAATACACTAATCAACCTTGATAAAGAGTTTTAATATTGTTAAAATTGCCGCATTAAAAACCTTTGCAAAGAAAACCCAGCGGGATAAAACCATAGCAAAGGGAAAAGAGTGCAATACACCAACTAATAACTCATTTTGATTTTCTCCCTCATGTTCACATGGGTGTGACATCTTGTGCATTTTGTTGCACATGAGCATCGTTTTCTATATGAACCATTTAATGTTGAAGCATATGATTGCCACTCTTTTGTATATAGTACTTGCATCAAGTAATTGATTCATAACTTGTTGCTACTGAACGATCCTTTGAACTTCGAGTTCATATTAATTTATACGTGGATCATAATACAACAAATTTAATGAAATTTGATGTGTTTCAAGCAATTTCACGTTATTCCTTTTGGATTGGCTTATGTCTCTCCCTAATGGTGGAAAAATTGCTTCATCAAAGTGACAATTAGCAAAACTTGCTATAAATAAATTCCATATCAGGGATCCAATGCATCTTATAATATGAGTAATTGAGAGTTAAATCAATATAAGTCTCCTATTGATTTGTCTTGAGATAATCTCCATCTGATAAAAAATTCTAGTTCGATAAAGGATGTATGTGTGAATTTACGATATTTTTGCATTATTGATAATTATGGATAATCAAATAGATCTTTCCACATTATGAATGTCATTTGATTTATGACGACATTCGTTTTAATATCCCTTATATATTCCAGAAGTTAAAGCCGAGAATATTATACTCAGATTAAATCATATTCATATAGATAAAATTTTTATTATTCTGAGTAGACTTCTTCTGAGCAAGACATTAACAATAAAATTGTTATACCCGATATTGCCTGAACATTAGCCTCCGCTAAGTTGAATTCGAGAAATATACCTTAATATGATAATGACCATGCATGTAGCACGATACACAAGACATAAACTCATCGCCCATATTTAGGTCACGATTTAAACACATCTCGATGTGCCTATTTTATCGAGACATTTTCAATGATAAAATTCATAATATTTTGCCTTTGATTCCGAAGACATGGGAAATGTCACAAAAACATTTGAGTATATATATACATGACAATATTTAGGCAAAATAACTTTTCATATATGACAAAATAATGTCACAATTATGAACATTCATTGTCAATAATTATTTGTCATTTGTAGTGGTGCACCACTTTTGTTTCAATTTTTGGTGGAATTGTCAATATGACCTTTACCTAATATTTTCACCTTTTCTACTTCCATAAATTTATTATTACAATTATGATCATTATATGCAACATATGTTTCTTAATTTGAAGCTGAACTAATTGGACGGGAGCGATATTATATTTATAATATCTCATTATTTTATTCAGCCACCATGAGACAAGAAATCGATCCTTAATATTTATTGATTGACGTATGCACTTTATATTTGTTGCAACAATAAATCGAGGCAGACCACGTGACCTTATTTTTATTGTCTAATCAGTCATATTTCCACATAACCTCAACATAGAGGTAATTAAAATTGGAAATTTTAATTAATATTTGACTGATTAAATTTTGTAGCTTGAGACTCAACCGCTCATTTTGAGCTTTTGGAGCATTACATTTTTTGGTATTTATATATTTATAACTCCATATGGTGAAAAGATATATAAAGTGAAATATTCACTTTTCAAATCTTTAAAGAGATATTGGCAAATGATTTGAATTTTATATAACGCAGCATAGTTTTGCATAGATGTTTTATTAACAAATTATAGTATCCAATTGGCATAACAAGTAATTCTTGTCGGTAATATAATATGGCAACAAGTTCAACTATGGTTGAATAATATTTTGAAAATAAATTTAATATAAAATGGTTTTCCCCCTTTGTATGTAAAAACATAACATATGATTAAATATATGTTCACAACTTGATTCATTAATAAACAAAATGTACATTCGTATGAGTTGGTGGGACAACCTCCTGGTTGGGTGGCGAGACATAGTCTACTTAATACCATACATCCTCGAATGGGATTACCCGTCACCTTTTCAATATTTAGCTTTACCGGGGACAATGCTTACCCACTATCAACTCAAACTTATAACATTATTTGTATTATATAATTAAGAATAGAACAATAACTAATCGTTTGTAGTTTTAAGAGAAAAACTATATGTCACACATTGATTTTTGATTTCCGATGTAGAAGATCGTACAAGACGCAACTATATAGCATACTTTCACAATCGGTGACGTTATAATGCATAATATATCACTACAAGAACATGGTGGAATAGCATCAAAAAATTGTAACAAACAGAATCTGTTGCTAAACAACAACAAATCAGCAACAGTTGGGCATCAAACAGTTGGGCATCAGACAGTCTGTTTAACTCGGTTGGCCCAAAAATAACAATTCAGTGATAGATTTGTAACAGATTGTATGTTGTCACAAATCTGTCGCTGATTTCTCCCGCCAAGGTTGTGACAGATTTGCTACAAATCAGCGACAGAAATGATTATGTCGCTGACCTGTAGCAAAATAAAAAATAAAAAAAATGAGGTTGTGACAGATCAGCTACAAATCAGCTACAGACTTGATCTGTCACTGATATGTTGCAATAAAAAAAGGTAAAACCGAAAACCCATCTTCCTCTTCCCTTCTCTGCGCAAACCACCCGAAACCTCCTTAACCGCCGCCGCACCATTGTCGCCACCACTGTCGCCATCGTCGACCACTGTAATCGTTGTCGTCGTCCTCGACTCCGCTGCCTCTCTCCTTCCTCTGCATCGCACGCCGACGCCCTCGACACCACGGGTCACTCAGCCGCTGTGCACTCTCTTCCTGCGCCTCGTTGCTCGCCTCTCTCCGCCGCCGTTGCTAGCCTCTCTCCACCGCCTCTCTCCTCCCGCAACTTTTCCTGCTACTCGCACGCCGACGCCATCGACCTGAGTGTCGCTCTGCCCCTGCTTTCCTTATCCGTCGTCGTCGCCCCCCACCGCCGCCGCCTCTTTTTTCACAGCCCGCTGCGCCCCCCTCGCCTCTTCTCCGCCGCCGCTACTCGCCTCATCCTTGACTCTGTCGCGAGTCTCCTTATCCGCGACTCCTCAGCTCGAACACCGACACTACCATCGGCCAAGCTTCACCCTGGTGGACTAGCACGAAGGCATAACAGACTCGTGGATTGCCTCGCGACCAGGCGGTGGACCTTCGAATCACAGTCCTAAACTTGTGTAATCCCGATTCCAGTACATCATCACAGGAACACTCGCGGTTTGCGCTTTCTTAAACTTATATTTTGGAATTTGTTGAATCATTATGTTTGTTTTCATTTTACTAATGAAATTAGGAAATCTAAGTTTTGTCTTTAATATTTCAACGAAATCGTACCTAGGTTATGCTTAACATTCAAAAATAGCGACAACCTGCTTAACAACAACAAATGAACAACTCAACCATATGTTGCTAAACAACAATAAATCAACAACTCAACAATATGTCGCTAAACAACAACAAATCAACATTTAGAACGAATTGAATTTGCATTTAGGTAGTTTCAATTTTCACTTAGCTTGTCATATGACAATTATCAATTACTATTGTTAAATTTAGTTCATATATAGTATGTTCATTGAATAATAATCCGGTAAATTAATAAATATGTACATTGTTTAAATTATTGTTTGGTAGTACATTTCCAATGAAAAATAATATCTTATTGAGTTATAACTAATATATTCTTATAATGTTTATTAATTGTGATTGTCATTTAGTTGGTACGTAGTTATATTTGAAATCTTAAGACTGTATATATATTAGGAATTGAAGAATATTTGGATTTATTTGTAAAATAAAGAAAAGTATATTAATTTATATACTTCATTAGTAAGAATTGATGAGAAATGTCGAGAGTATATGGAATTTTTGAAAAAAAAACTTATTCATAGTGAGGAAAAAAAGTATATAGTTCTTGTACATAGAATGTTTGTAGGGAAAGCACACCTGAAGAAGCTTAAGCGTATGTCCCTTTGCACTTTTAAATTCTATATTGTTTATTAATTGTGATTGTCATTTACTTGAAACTTACTAGGTACGTAGCTATATTTGAAATCTCAAGATTATATATAATCTAATTTAATGAATATTAATTTGGATTATACTATAAAATATAGAAGATTCTAAGAATTTATATTCTTTTTTTAAGAGTTGATAAGATTTATCCATTGATCGGCTAAAAAACTTAGGATCGAGATGTTTACTAATTGAGAATGGATGTATAGTCGTATTGAAAATGGGTTTACTCGACGAGAGTTCATTAACGGCGTGAACGAGTTCATAGTATAAGCAAAGACGCACTGTAGGACATTCGCCACTAAGGAAAAAATTATGTGTCCATGCAACCATACGAAGTGTCGTAATTATTCATACTATAATGTTGACACCGTGGAACTTCATATACTTCGTCGGGGATTCGTTCCGGGATATCAATGTTGGTCAGAACATGGGGAAGAAGATTATATGTACACTCAAAATGTACATGACGAACCTAGCAATACGATGAGATATGATGACCACGAAAGGACACATGCAGCCAATTATTATACATCGTGTCATGAGATGGTGCACGACTAGGTTGGTGTCATGCGGAACAACGTCCAAATCCTGGAATGGAAAATTTGTATGATATGCTAGACGCAGCAAGTCAGCCGCTATGGCCAGGGTGCGAAAACATGAAGAAATTGTGGGCAGTCGCGAGACTCCTAAAAATCAAATCAGAACATCATATCTCTGAAAAGGCGTTCGATGAAATTCTTCACTTTGGTAAAGATGCATTGTCGAGTAACAATTGTTTAGTCGATAGCTTTTACAACACGAAATGACTAATACAAGAGATGGAGCTACCAGTCCAACAAATTGATTATTGTGAGTCCATGTGCATGATTTACTAGGGCGAGGATTCAGAGTTGATGATGTGTAAGTTTTGCGGTGAATCAAGGTATGAACAAATTATATGTGAAGGACGGAGTGGCGTGCCGCGGGCTCAGGAAAAAATGTATTACTTCCCACTAGC
This sequence comes from Stephania yunnanensis, assembly GCA_039657365.1. Taxonomy (NCBI): domain Eukaryota; kingdom Viridiplantae; phylum Streptophyta; class Magnoliopsida; order Ranunculales; family Menispermaceae; genus Stephania; species Stephania yunnanensis. The sequence continues at coordinate 5,919,660 of CM077583.1, read as the reverse complement.
ACCTCGATTGCAGGGTTTATTCGAGTCTGAATCGACTGCGAGGCACATACGTTGACATGGGGAACACGTTTTAGACGGCATCATCATGCAACATTGTTCTGATTCTATTGCATGGAAGCATTTCAATGATGTGAACATCGAATTCAGCGCCGAAATTCGTAATGTTCGTTTAGGGTTATGTACGGATGGTTTCCAACCATTCGGCCAATCCGAAAAACAACACTCATCGTGGCCTGTAATTCTCACTCCTTACAACCTACCCCCTTCAATGTGCATGAAGAAGGAGTTCATGTTTTTAACGGTCATCGTACCAGGCTTGACCAATCCTGCAAATCAAATTGACATCTCTCTACAACCTTTGATAAAAGAGTTGCAAGATTTGTGGCATGATGAAAGACTTACCTATGACATTTCCACTAAAACCAACTTCCAACTCCGAGATGCACTTATGTGGACTGTCAGCGACTTCCCTGCTTATGGTATGTTGTCTGGCTGGAGCACACATGGGAAGAGAGATTGTCCTTATTGTATTGATGACATAAATTCATTCCAATTAAAGGACGGTGGAAAAACTTTTTGGTATGATTGTCATCGTTGCTTCCTACCGCGTGTCTCCATTTTAAGAAGTGATAAGAACGAATGGAAACGCGATACAAATATTATTTTCCTAAACTAACTTAAATGTCGAAATGGTAGGTTACACCCTTCTTCCGTGGCGGCAGGGAAGATGAGTTTAGTCTTCAAGAGCGGATATTTGAAAGAAGGATGGAAATGAGAATATGTTTCACAATCCCAACGAGATATATACTGGCTTAGGTGGAAGGTCAACAACTTCACATCAACCATTGAAGTGGGTTTATTGAAACTAGTTTCTGATTATAGAAATGAGAATGTGTCCATTACTTGTTCATCTGTAGGTGTTCTTCACTCGAGACTTGCAAATGTCATTTGCGATATATGATGCGTGGTGTCGGAAGGTAGCCATACGGTACACGGACAATATATATCTCATCGCGAAGAATAGAATAACACATATTTACTTGACAGAGGAGGTGCTTGAGCATTACAAACGAATGTGAGCAACAGATGAAGCATTCAAGAAGAAGTCCGAGCAGATGAGCACGAATAGAAAGTCTGATGTGGCTGGGTCGGGCACTGGTATTTCGTTGCATAGCGCTGGAAGTATATCTGCGAGACAGCAAGGTGATACATTGGTGCGTATACATACATAAATAGTTTCGTATGTAGATGAGCGGAAATGAAAACTAATAATCATGGAACTCGCTTGTAGGAGAAGAAGCTTAAATGTTGTCCCACATGCAAGGAGATGTTTCGACACCTCCACACCCGTGGCCATGACGGCCAAAATTTCGTTGATCAGAGATCCGCGAAGATTGATGTAAATAATATGAATTGCATATATATAACTAGTTTGAGACAACACATGTAGCACATCAATTTAAAAGAAAATAGTAGAGTTAACTTTTAGTTTATTAATTTAATGCAGGCTGAACTCACTCGGAGATTAGAGGAGATGTCCACCCAGACCCCCGACACATCGATTGACAAGGATGTCGTTTATCTTGAGGTGGTGCCAGAAGTCAAGGGACCACCAGAGGTTATCATCGCAGCTCCATCGTATGAACCTCGTGAGTTGGAAGAGCTCCAGCGGGACCACCAGAGGTTGCAAGAAACATTGCTGAAGGAGCTAATTGAAAGACAAGAACAAATGCAGATGGACAATATTGAGCGCCAAGAAGAAAATCAAGAGATGCAAGACCCTTTAGCACGTACGGAGGCATTGTTGATGCAACACCTTGGTATTAGACCCCACGTGCCTCCGACACTGCGGACTCCACCATCACCAGTTACACAGCGTTCTAATCCTTAGAGTGACGACCAACCTGGTCATTTGACGACGGACATAACACCTTCTCAGTCTGCGCACCTGGATGACCACCAACCTGGACATTGGACCGATCCACATAGAAGGATGCCTGAGGATAGACATCATCTTTTGGATGATCATGATGAGTTTATATCGCAACTTATCCTCCGCGACCACCGCCATGGCAATAGTGATTGGATGTTCTATCTTTTTTATGGTGAGTTTTTAATTACGAGTCAATGTATATCTTCACATTTTTTTCCTTTCTAATGTAGTCGATGTGATTCTTCATTTGCAGGTATGTGCATTGATGACATTTGATATTGGTGTTGCTTATAGAGAAGGAGTTGACAAAGCTTCTTTGTTTTTGCTGGGTATGATATAATTACTTTGCAACTCTCATGTTGAGTTTTATGTTTATTTTTCTGCATCTAATGTTTTGGAGAATGGTGGTTTATTGAGAATGTATTTTGGTTTTACAGAGACCAAGTGATTGTGTTAAATAATAATATCACTATATGCTTTTTCATTCAAAACTCTTTATAGATAGTTTTTGTTAGAGTTAACATTTGTTGCTGTCATAAGTTTTTACTAGCTAGTTGACTTATGAATCTAATCAAGAAACCTTAACTAAGAATTCATTACAAAAAGTGTCGACATTAATTTCTTGAAATATTACTATACTTTATGAATAAGTGATGTTGGAATTAAACTTAATCTAGGAAATCTTGAAGTTGGAGCTATTCATGATATTGGATTACAAACAGTAATAATTTGATATAAACTAGTGTAAGGTAAAAGTGATTTTTCCATTGAAAGTGGAAAGTGAAAAAACTTCTATATTGATCTTACTATACAAGGAACATGGAAACCAAAGCATATGTGTTTATCAATAATATTTCATGAAACAAAGTTGGCTCAGTATGTAAGACTGCATGAGCACGTTTTTACTTCAATTTACATTTAGATGTCTCACTGTCCTCGTATGTTCCAATATTGAAAAGATTGGACTCTCAATGAATGCACCTTTTGTGTAATAATGAGTTTTGCTAAAAGCGACACTTGGCCTTATATTTGATTGAAAGAGTACTCTATCTTGTACTTGGCTTCCTTTTTTCTTTTACTTGTCTTCTCTTTTTAATCGTACAACTCGTTTTTATTCTATTTGAATGATTTTGCTTTATAGTTTACTTATTGCATTGATCAAAGCTAGATTAGGGACAAATACGACTATATTAAACCTTAACCCAGCCTTTTAAGTTGAGATTCAACTATACTTTTTAAATAAATAGCCTACATTATCTCAAGTTGCTTATAAAGAGTATTTATATATATTAATCTAGGATAGCTAGCTAGCTAATATATATTAAGATTCCTTAAACTAATTAAAGCATGTAAATGTTTTTAATTAATGAAGTTCTTATATATAATAATAATAATAATAATAATAATAAGGTTACATATTTATCAAGATCAAGTGGGGATTTTAAAAAAATTATATATATATATATATATATATATGACATATGTATATATATAAGTTGTAACGGCCCGAAAATTTGACTTGTGTCACGTGCCAGGTCAGGGTCGTATGTGGGACCCACTTGTCGAAACACGTATGTACGAATCCAATTTGAGATTATAATGCTAACTATGAGAGGAATTCGGTGAGCCAAAATACGAACAGGGACGCGCCTCGAGTCGTGTGTCGACATGGACCGAGGTAGCAGCATAATGTGGCTATAATGATTTTAAGGTGGTCACGTCAAAAAAGAAAATAAAAAATAAAAATGTATATATATATATAAAGGTATATATATGTATATATATATATGTAAAATAATAAATATATATATATAAGATCAGGAAAGAGAGAGAGAGTGAAAGAAGAGAGAGAGAGAGAGAGATCGTGAGGTGAGAAAGAGAGCAAGAGATTGGAGAAGAGAGGAGATCGGAGGACAGCAACGCCGGCGAGCGACAGCGGCGGCTCACGGCGAAGGCAACGACGAAGACGATGACGACCAGCGGCGGCCATGGAAGGAAGCTCCGGCAAGCTTGGGGACGGACCAGCAGCAGCAGCGGCTTCCCAGCGGCTGGTGCGGTGATGGCATCCCAACTGCGTCGATCGCCGGTAGTGGAGGCGGCCGGCAGCGGTTCCGGCGAGAAGTGGCGCCGACGAGCGGCTACGCCGGCGAGGCAGCGAGCAGCAGCAGCGGTGTGGATCCAGCAGCGGCGGCGGCGCTGGCGAGAAATAGGGACGCCGGCAAGGAGCGGCAGCATTGCAGTGGTGCTGCGCGGCGGCGGCAGCGGCGCGGCTTCGACTGCGGTGCGGGGATTGGCGTGGAGCAATGGCGCGGTGACTTTGACGAAGCTCGACGACGCGATGGTTTGTTCGCGAAGGAGACGAGAGGCGTAGGCTGTGGTGAAGTCCTACACCATCTTGTGCATTTCGTTACCTTGATTATGGAATTTGCGGGTTTTGATCGCGAATATATTGATTTGAATGATTTAAGTAATTTAGGCTTAAATGGTATAAATTGACACCAGGAACTTAGGAGTCGGGTGTCGGGTGCGCATATCGAGGCGTGAGCGGGACATTCTCGAGGTAAGTAAACCAGTTAGAAAATGTACATTAGTTCATTGAGCTTGCATGTTTGTTTGATGTTGAATCATGTCATTTTCTTGGAATTCCCACTCACTTATGAGTGTCCGAGAGCCAAGTGAGTCGTACTCGTGTCTCTGATTGGAGTGGTTGACGACTCGCAACTGGGGCCATGACCTCGAGTCACAGTATTTGGTCGGAATGAGATGTGTTTTATCCGAGGCACCGTTGATATCCCTCATTCGCGACATTCTAGGTACGACGATGCCGCATCCTATGACCCGAGTCTGCTTGGCGTTGTCGCGACTCTGCGACCCCGACCCTATGGCACCCGCATTCGGTGGTCTTAGACTACTTGGGCCCCTCTATATATTGTTTCCTTTGACACTCATTCTCGTTGTACTTTCATTATTTTACAGTCTCATTATCATGCATTCCGTATTGTTTTCTTTTTATCTGCATGACTTTTAGACTGTTTCATTTTATCTTGAATTACTGTTTAGATTCTACTGGATTTTACTTACATGGGCTCGTCAATCTCGTGTTTGACTGAGTGCAGAGCCGCAGACGAGTAGAAGAAGGAAAACTCCATAGCTAGGTGAATTGTTTTATATATCCTTTATTTACTTTTCTCCAATGGTGATATACTTATCTGGGTTCCACAATTGGGTTGCCTAACTCGACTCTTGAAATTATTGTTGAGTTATTTAATGTATTTGTTGTTTCCGCATAAATATGTAAAACTTGACAAATTATTATAACTCAACTTAAAAATTATGAATTTACGTGTAATGAAAGATTGGAAGGCTGACTAGGTCCGCGTTGACCTTGCGAGACTGGCTCGGGGGTCCACGTGGGCTTAGGTCGGGCGGTGCCCAATTTTTGGGAAATTGAGGCCGTCACATAAGTAGATTAAGATGTATCCAAAAAATGATAGGAGAATTAGATCCACATGGAGCATAAATGAATATTAAATATGACTTTGTTCATGCACTTGAACGAGAAATCAAATAAGGTATATTCTCAAATTGAGTAGTTTATCTAATCCTATATGGTCCATTTCACTTTTCTCGTCGAGATGGACACCCCATGCTGCTCAACTTGGTCTCTATATGTAATATGTGTCTCCATCTTTTTTAGGGTCGTAACGCACGTTTTAATTTATGGAGTGGAAATCCTTAATTTGTATGTATTTTTGGAGTGGTTGTGTTGGTCATGTTATACATCGAGATAGAAAGACTATGAAAGATAGTGTGTATTCAGAGATAACATTGTACAAATAATTTGGTCATGTAATTGGACGATAGCCCAATAACCCCTTATTCAATTTCACTTTAATTGGATGTGATGTTAATTTCATTTGTGTTGGAATATTTTGGTTGCATGTCGAATATTGTTCAAGTTCCTTTTAATTTTCAGGATTTGGATGAGATACGCTCTGCTAGCTAAAGAATTTCTATAGTGCCTATCTTGTATCGCTGAAAGAATGCTATAGAGTGTTTTGTAAACATTGTATATATATATATATATATATATATATATATATATATATATATATATATATATATATATATATATATATATATGTAAATTTGTGTAGCCAGCTTGTGTAGTTGTTTGTATTTTGTTGAATAATGTTCATCTAATACTATATAGTATAGTACTAGTTAATTATGAAATGTTAATATCATCCTTTTGTAGACATTATTTGTCAAATTTTGATAATATACATGCATCTTTCCAATTTTGGTATTATTAGTAGCTTTCAATTTGTTTTTGCAGATTTTACTGCAGTTTTTCATTTTACTATTTCCTGTGTACCAATTTTTTTTTTGAAAATTACCATTCGAAAATTAGCGACACTCTCAGTTAGCGACAAAATTTAATCTGTCGCTAATTTGTCACAAGTCTTCAATGACGATCGACGCCGTTATGTCATTGAATAGCAACATAATTGTGACATACAACGTCTTTGCTGACTAGGCAAATCAGCGACAGACCGTTTCTATTGCTAAATAGCAACATATTGGCATCAGACACGACTATGCTGACTGGACTTCGATTAGTGACAAACGTGTTTCTGTTGCTGTTCAGCGACATAAGTTTGTCATAAATCTGTCGCTGAACAACAACAGAACACCAAATCTGTCGCTGATTTGTTGCAACAACTACTATCTGTCACTGATTTGTTGCAGGTAGGGCTGGCAAAAATACGGGACCAAACATAAACGGGACTGGACACCCATTTCTATAATGATTAAATTTGGTGTCCGGACCCGGTCCTATTTTTAAAACGGGCATTTTTTTTGTCTAGTCCCATATGTTTGTAAAACATACGGCTCCCGTTTTGTCCGATTTTTATTTTTAAATATGATTAAATATTTTATTTATCAATTATTCTTTAAAAAAAAACCATCAACTACAAGTCTACAACTTGTAGTTTTCTCCGCACAATCATATAGACTTGTAGTTTTCTCCGCACAATCATATAGACTTATAGTTTTCTCCACACATCATCAAATCAGCTTAAGTGAGAAAATAACTTTGAAACAAATTTTAGAAAAATCAAACCAGAAACATGGATTGGATGTGAATGGAGAAGGATTAGAAAAAATTTACATTGAGAGCAGAGAGATGAGTGGGCACAAATGTGTAAGTGATCATGGGGTGACGGCATGACATGCGTCGCGCAACGCCCGATGGCCGTCTGCTACTATGTCTTGTGGAGTGTGGAGAGTGGAGCTCGAGATAGTCGTCGACGCCCGACGAGGCTGAGAGGAGAGGCAGCGCGGTGGCGACTGGCGAGCGCGAGAGTTGGAGGGAGAGGGTGACTGGCCGACAGCACAGGTGAGGCGGTGAGGCCGCACAGCCGGTGAGGCCGAGGCTGCACAGGCGGTGCAGCGGTGGCGACTGGCGAGAGCGAGACGACGAGAGCTGGAAGGAGAGCCAGATCTAGATGGTGGGACTGGCGAGCGCGAGACTGCGAGAGCAGCGACTGGCGAACGCGAGACGACGAGAGCTAGAGGGAGAGACATATCTGGATCTGGTGGCAACTGGCGAACGCGAGACAGCGAGAGCGGCGACTGGCGAGCGCGAGACGGCGAGACGGTGGCTACTTGCGGATTGTTCTGTGGGAGAGGCAGATGGTGGCGACTTGCAGATGGTGGTGATGGCGGATTATTATGGAAGGAGAGGCAGATGGTTTGGTGAGAGTGAGTGAGACCATGAGACTGTGAGTGTGTGTGAGTGAGAGTGTGAGAATTAGATTATGGAGTGTGAAATTACATATATGCCATTCAAATTAATCACTAAACGGGTACCCATTTTTTTAAAATTTTTGTCCAGACCCGCTCCCATATTTTTAAACGGACATAAAACATTGTCTAGACCCGTATGTTTTTCACAAAAATATTATCCGAACCTGTTTAAAATGGGTCCGGACAAAATCGGACAAACGAGACTGGGCACATTTTGCCAGCCCTAGTTGCAGGGTGGCTTAGCAACATAACCGTACCAGTTCAGCATCAGATTAGTTTGTTGTTGTATTGATTTTTTTTGTAGTGTATAAATAAAGTATGCATATATAAGTGATGCATGTAATAAAATGAAGCAACCATGATAATATAGAAATAAATTGAATTTATTTAAATAACAAAAGGTATACCTTCCTAGATTTGTCTCCTTAATAAGCCTTTTTAAACTTTAAGATCTTCTTAATGCTAGAGCAAGCTCGTGCTGATAACGTGTTGTAAACTAAGTTGTAAGTCAAATAGAACTTAAGTTGGACTAGCTACAGACTTAAGCATAGAAGGCATAAATTAAGAACTAATATAACAAGTAGAGAAGATGAGACAAGAAATAAGAGAGCTAGAGATGAAAATATAGAGATTTCATTTATAAATTAGTGTGTGAATTACAATGGGGTTGGAACCCTTTATATAGGCCATTTGGTGATGATGATAATTATACTTATACAATGTGTACAAGTTATATATACACTACAAGTCATAGAACACATCACAAGCAACATAGACAATACATAGAAGAGTTGGTGTACATTGGAGATGATTACAAGTTTCATGAAGTGTGAGAGCTATGTTTGATGTTACAATTTAATGTGAGAACTATGCTCTACAATGTAGTCACATACATACACAATTGTCTATCCATTTCATAACAATTCTAACTATATCATATCTTACATCTTCCTTGGTTGTGCTATTAAAAGAAGAAAAGTAGATACAAGTAGAAAAGAAAACATTGTACTCAACTTTCCTGTTTTATAGATATGTCTGTTTCCGTGTTTCCTATCTATATAAACATTGTACCAAACATCAACCGTTGGATTAAATTATCAAGAGAGAGAAAGAGAGAGATAAGATGTATTAAATGGAGTGGGGCCCGCGTGTTTGATTTTCTCTCTCCGTACAATGACAAAATGAAGCCACGGTAGTCAAATAGTCATTTTGTTTTCCTTTTTTTTTTTTTTTTTTCCTTTTTGGTTTTCACTTTTCATTTCCTTTCTCTTTTCCATCCCTTATTTTTCTCTTTCTTCCTCAACAAGACAGAGACAAGCTATCAAGAAAAAAAACATAGAAGTGATCCACATATGGATATCAATAAATCTATTTGGACTCATGAGTCCGAACTCATAAAAAGATTTTTAAAATTTTTATAAATATTTAAGAGGTATCAAAAGAATTTTACAAGTGATTATGATTGCTTCATTAATTGCTCGAGAATGTATTTGAAATTAAAAAAAGTTTTGAGTCCGGACTCACGAGTCCAAATAGCACTACCTGTATATATATATGGGTACTTCTATCATGAGTATCAAATAAATACTCATGACATGAGTACTAATTCTCAACTACTAATTGGATTAACATTAATGCATATTAATGTAAATGGTTGTAAGATACTAATTAATGCACATTAATGTGATCTACATATAATTAATGACCTTTAAATTAATGTTTTTTCAATCAAATGAATCACAAATTTGACCTTTGCTCTTTTCTTTTACTAATGAAAAATTTAAAAATTAAAAACATTATTTCTTTTTCAACTTGTGGAAGATAAATACATTTTTAAAATTTATTTGTAACATTCAATCTAAAAATTTATTAACAAATGTGTATTATCCAATATCAATAATAAAATTTATTTTAAAAATAAATTTTAGTAATTAAAACTCTTTATAACATTTCTATTTATAATTTGTCTTTTTTTCGAAGAAATAATTTGAACTTAATTACTTTATACTTTAAATAATTAACAATTTCCTCAAACGAAAAATAATTAAACGTAAATTTAAAACACAAAAAGTAGAATAGATAAATTAATTATTTGAATCAAATTAAAATGATTAAAACTTTCGAGTTAGAAAATGATTAAGTTTTTACATGCTAATATATAATGATTAATTTAGCTTCTAAAATTATATGTGAACTACATAAAAGACCAAGATATAATAGATAAATTATATATTGATTAAAGTGACAAATAATTTGGTTTTCCTCATGAGTTTGAGTTTTTTATAGATGAAAAAATTGAGTTGAAAGGGCCACCACATGTATGAGCACGACAATATCCGAGCGTGGATTACTTAGTGTGGTTGGAGCCGAATGTAATCTAGATTTTTTTTAAAAAAAATCTACAAAATTAAGGAAATAATTTCAGTTATTATTATTTTTATTTTGGTGCATTAATATTCACATCATACATAATATATTCATATGATTAAGAAATAATTAATAAATAGTACAAAATCGTTTAAAAAATTAATAATTAAATTATCAAATTAAATTAAATTACATTAAAGTGTTCAAATTATAAAATATTTGGAGTTGTCTATAAGACGTTTGTCACTTTACCAATTATTATCATATTATCAAAAAGAAGATAGTTTCATCATTAAAATTTTAAAAATATTATAATTGATTTATTAAAACAATGTGTTCATTTGAATACGTTCCTAATTAACAATATTTAATATGTTGGAAATTAAAAGAACTCAAAAATATAATTTAAAGAATTTGAAAGTGATGTGAAGTGTAATATGTACAACATTAAATCGAACTCAACGATTATTAAATTCATGTAGTTGGACCTTATTTATTGAAACCGATCAAGTATTTCTTATATATTGTCGTTATAGCTCTCATCATTAATTATTTATAATTGCATTTTTTTATAAATACACTGTTACCTCAAAATAATATAGTTCATACACTTATATTAAATTATTCTTCAATATCAATTACAATTGATGCATTTTCTATTGTCATTTAAAAAGAAGGAAAAAACGAAACTAAATTTGAATTTGTGGTAATTTAATTCAACAATTATAAAAAATCTCAAATTATAAATTAATTGGTGGTATAATTTTATGATAATTAATAATGTTATATAATGATTTAAAGAAAATCTTGTCCCGACCCAACAATTAATACACGCTTAATTCGTTAATCAGGACAAAATGACCCGTGACGTGAGACCCGTAGCGAGATACGCGTCACTACCGAGGCACGGTGGCCGAGGTAAATGTTATATTTGTGTATTGTTTGCCTAGTGTATTGTATATGTGTAGACTACTAAGTCATTTACGGGTACGTAAATACCAAGACAAGTGGGGACGCGCTTCGAGTCATGTGTCGACGTGGGCCCGAGGTTGCAGCTTGACTAGTTCAAGTATATTGCATAAAAAAAATGAATGAATTGAAAATTTTATGTGACTAGTGGTCCATATATGACCACATCTACTAATACTAGACTGGAGTGGGCAAAGCTATTGGTTTGTTTGTTGGTCAGGGCCCGGGGAGTTAGTAATGGGACCTGCGACGTGAATTGGCTTTGATCGATCTGGGCCTCGTGGCCGACATTGTTGTGTTGCAGGCTCAGTTGAGAGCCAATTGTGATATTTGTGAGCCTTCAAAGCCTCTGTTTTTACATGATGATACACTTAATCACGGTAATGCATGGATAGATTAATTAATTATGTTTGATTGACTAATAATTAATGATGCTTGTGTGCAAATTAGGCCGATTTTTTTTTTTTTTTTTTTTTTTTTTTTTTTTTTCATGCAAATGAGATCGATTTGGTCTGTGCCGAAGGGTAGAAGTCTCTTTGTTTCTTTGTCCTTCTTTTTCTTTTTCTTTTCTTCTTCCTTTTTTACTTTTTTACTTTTTTTTTCCTTCTCTTTAGTTTAATAAAGAAAATAAAAGATTTCCTCCAATAAAGAAAAGAAATATACTAAGCTTAATTACCTTTGTATATTTAGAAACATGTAGTCTAGAAATGAGATTTTCTCCCTACGTAGAGTTCAAACTTAAGGTGTGTTTTTTGTTTTTCGGCAATTGAACGTTAATGTTTAGATGCACAATTAGTACCACGAGCCTACAACCCTACAATATTCACGCAAAATTGGAGAAAGACGAACTCTTCTCTAACTGATTGATTGGCGCTTGTTGATCAATTACAAAGGCCTTTGAATTATATGAAAGTTGTTTTGCCAATTCATCGTACGTTTTGTGATGCAAAATATTTGTGATTTCTCTGTCATTTTTTTTTTACAAGAAATCAACTTAATTACTATACTCTTAACTCCACCATAAACCGAACCTCACCATTAGTAAGTTTTGATGCCTCATCCATGCATATCACAGTAAATTTTTTGACCTGTCATGTCAAAATTTGTTTTGGTGCATTACCAAGTTTTACCTCTCTTTTCTTGGGGGTATTTCCACATGTAGGGGACATTTACAATTTTTTTCACAAAATAGAGAGGGTTTTTTTTTTATTCCGGTTATAGGCAATAACGCCTTTTGAGAAGGCGTTATTGAGTTGGGGAGATTTCGGTTTTTTCTGACGTGGCGCTGACGTGGCAGCATTGTACAGATAGCGCCTTCTCAAAAGGCGCTATCTGTACATGTGTCCGCCACCTCAGCGCCACGTCAGCGCCACATACACACACTCAATAACGCCTTCTCAAAAGGCATTATTGAGCAAAACCTGAGGGAATGAGGTGGCGCTGACGTGGCGCTGAGGTGGCGGACACATGTACAGATAGCGCCTTCTCAAAAGGCGCTATCTACATGTACAGATAGCGCCTTCTCAAAAGGCGCTATCTGTACAAATGCTGCCACGTCAGCGCCACGTCACCAAAAATAACCAACCCGACTCGCCGATCTGTCCTCCCTCGCCGCCGGACCGCGACATTCTCGATCGCTCAGTCCTCACTCACTCAGCCGCCAAGTCGTCGTGTCGTGCGAGCGATCTCGACAATTACAACCAATTTTGGATAACCATACAAGGAGTTTATATTTGTATTAAAAAAAAAAAAAAAAAATTTAAATATATTGGTTTCAACCTTCAACTCTCTATTCTAAACTAACTAACATTACCTAACTAAATAACTAACCGTGTAGTAAAGTAAGAAACCTTTACTAATAACTAAAGTAAAGTAAGAAACCTTTACTAATCCAACCAAAGCAAACTAAACTAAATAACTACCTAACTAACTAGCTAAGTAACCAAAGTAAAGTAAACTAACTAACCTTAACTAACCTAACCAAACTAACTAACTAACTAACTAAACTAAGTAACCTTAACTAACCAAACTAAAGTAACCAAACTAAACTAAACTAAACTAACTAACCATAAATAACCTAACCAAACTAAACTAACTAACTAACTAACTAACCAACTAACTAACTAACTAACTAACTAACTAACAAAACTAACCTTAACTAACCTAACCTAACCAAACCAAACTAAACTAAATAAGTAAGTAACTTTGAATGAAGTAACTAAACTAACTTAACAAAACCAAAGTAACTAACCAAAGTAAACTAAAATAAGTAACTAACTAACCTTAACCAAAGTAAACTAACTTAACAAAATCGAGCTACACTAAGTAACTAACTAACCTCAACTAAACTAAGTAACTAACTAACTAACATAACGAAACTAAACTAACTAACAAACTAAACTAAGTAACCTTAACTAACCAAACCACCTAACAATACAAAACAAGTAAACTAAAATAACAAATTTAACTAGCTTTATTGCAAACTACACCACCTAACTAAATGGAACTAACCAAACTAAACTAACTAACATTAACTAACGTAAGTAACCTTAACTAACCTAACTAACCTAACCACCAAAACAATACAAACTAAGTAAAGTAAAATAACTAACTTAACTAACTAAACAAACAACCAAAAAACGATCCACGTTAACCACCAAACGAAACTACACAAACATCCAAGTAGCTCGAGAGTTACTTGTGAACTAAACTCGACTAACCTAACCTAACCAAAGTACGTAACATAAATTAACTAAACTACAGTAACGAACATACCCTAACTCAACAACACTAAACAAACATAACCTCAACACCTAAACAAAACTAACTAAGCTAATTAACCTAACCAAACTAAAAAAATAAAACCTAACCAAACTAAGCTAACCACTTAAGTTAAATTAAACATAAAACCTAAACTAACTTAACAAACTAAACTAACTATTGAAGAGTAATCACATTGACGAAATTCCACGTAATATGAAAAACATGAGAAATAGAACGCAATTCAATGATAAGGTTGAATACACGTACTTCGTTAACCCAAAATATAAGTTATTTACAAATCACTATGACATCAAGTAAACTCATTATGCAGGTCTATTTCGGCGGTTCCGCCGACGTTGTTCCTCGATGAAGCAAACCGGACGTACTTTTTGTCTAGTTGGACGATGTGGTTGTACATCCGGTTGAGGTAGCTGGTCTTGCGATGAATCAAGTCGATTAGATTGTTGCGTTTCCTCTCGGTTCTTGACTCGACTCACCTCTCGCTACTTATGCTACCAAAAATTGGAGGTGGAACCATCCCGAAATACTTGGCTTCCCGCATGGGGGTTGGGGAATGGAACATGCGGGCTGCGGCATGGTCAACAAGTTCATGAATGAAGGGTCTCCGCTATACGCCATATTGTAATTATACGGAGTAGGAGTGTATGGACTAGGCATGTATGGAGGGAGTGATGGATACGTTTGATGATGAGGCATTCCGCGTGGATCCACGTATGAAGACGAAGGCCCGGCGCGTACGGATCAAAATGGTAAGGAGGAAGATTCATGCTCGGCGGCACAGGGTACAAACATATGAGGTTCTCGGGGTGTGGAAGATGCTTGGTATATACCCATGAGAAGAATGACTACTCTCGCCAACATTATCTCTTCTACTCACTCTCGAACGAGATGAACGTGTTGGAGGAGAATGTCTACTACTCTCTCGCAAAGCAACCTCGATCCCGAGTAGATGGACGTGGGGACGAGGACGTCGGTGCGTTCCCGCACGCCTCTCTCTGTCGTGTTCGTCTTCTTCTCACCTCTATGTTTGGTTCGCCTTGATCGTCTTCTTCATCTTCTTGTTCAATATCCTCATCTACGTCTTGTTGGACGTCGGTTACATCATGCGAAAGATTAGACCTTTGTCGTTCGTCTTCGTCCAAAATTTTAATCCCTTCATCAAGGGCAAGCAAGACCTTGCTCGTACCCATCCTCAATCAACACACGCCTAAGTCGATGCACCAAGTTACGCTGAAATATAAAAAATAAGTTCTCAAATCACGCAATATATAATATTTAATGTTTGAGGAAAATTAATAGTTAGCAGATTACCGTGTAGTCACGTAACGCCCCGTCGTGTCCTATAAATCTCCTAGTGACCGATCGATACCACATCATGTAGTCTTAATGGTCATGCCCTTCATTCAGTGCCGCTGTCGCAATGGTGTCCCCACGATTTACCCACATGTTTATGTAGCTTGCGTGGAAAGTCACCCAATTTTGATGATGATGTCCACGCAATTCGATGCGGTGCAGTTGGGCGTCGTAGGCACAATTAGGTGGCACTACTTGTACCATGCCGAATTGTCTCATAACCCTTTCAGGTCGATGCCACTCCACAATGTGGAAACAAATCAGGGGACACGTCGAGAGCCAACTTCGCCTGACCATTTGTACAAGACTCGGGAAGAGACGCCATGAGTTCATTATATGGTTGCCACACCACATCATCCTCATGCCTCTGAGAGTCGAGTGCATCACGGTATGCCGATAGGACGTGCGTCGCATTATGTGAAACCGAAAATGCATCGAGCCATCTCGTGTAGGAAACAAGAAGTTATGATAAATGAACATGGACAAGAATTATTTGCAAAGTAATGAGAAATCACAACGAAAATACAATGTGTCCGAGTGGAACGTCCATAAGCATATTTTGGCCATCCACCGTTCGTTGTTGAGCTCTAGCTATACGCGACGTCGCGGTGCTATGAATGGAAATCGTCCCATGCCCACAGCGATTGTACAAGAATGGAGGCGCCAAAGAACCTCATGTGCCCTGCGCGAGATCCGCGACACAACTCCTGTACAAATAAGCCAAACATGCACTCCCCAACTATATTGGCTCGCTACTTGGAAATCCTCCAAAGAAAGGTAGGAACATCAAATGTACGAAGCAATTGGACTTGTCGGCGAAAAGACAACCACCGATGAGTTGCGGTATGTACGATCGAACGTAACGTTGGACCGACTCCTCATCGCTTTCATCATCTATTGCTTTGGAACGTTACGCTCAAGCCAATCGACCTTAAGTTTACAACCTACGATGTCATCTCCACCCGGAGTTCGCCCAAGTAGCCTCTCGCGAGACGTCGGCATAGTCTGCGTCTGTCGTTCCAAATCACGGCATACCTTCAATAGGTAATCCAATCTGCACTGCACGTCTTGGAGTGTAATCGTGCACTCCCCACAATGCATATGAAAAGTATGCGTCTCGGGCGCCATCTCTCTACAAACGCAAAGAATTAGAGCCCAATCAAGGCTGAAAAATGCTACCCGGGATATCCCATAGAACCCACTGGAACGGAGATATGGGATCATCCTCGAATGAAACTGCATCGTTCGATCAACGACCCCACGTCTTCTACGTACGCGCATTGTTTCGTAAACCTACGAAACAATAATGTATTAAAGTATGTATTTGATACAATATTGTGGTAAAAATGACGCATTCATGTAAAATGGCCTTACCTCGCCTCTCCAGGTTCGCGTCGATCTGTGAGTAGATTGGAGTTGCAACAGTGATGGATCTGAAGGACCTGGATCCATTGCAGTACAACTATATAGAATGTTAGAAAAACAAAATGAGTATTGTACAAAACCATAGCGATAAGTATTTACTAATTTTTAACACAAAAAATAACAACGAAAATTAGTCAAAGTCAACATATCTACGACCATAAGTTGTTTCACACATTATACAAAATTGACTAGAGGTCCTCATTTGATGGTTGAGGTCTCCTTGGACAATTTTTCCCGTTGATGAGATATGGAACGCGGCACAAATGGCATCAATCATTTCACGAACACTCGACCCAAACTTAACCCACAACACAACTGATGGCGATGAGCTGTACGCGATGCCATTGGCCCCATTAACAATGGAGCCGTGCGCGTAGAATAGAAAAGGGATGTTTCTTTGTGACATGACCTACAGACGTTTGGAAACTTGGATTTAAAATTGTAACAGACAAATGACGCGTCAGTTTTGGAAGAAAATAGTTTTCTTATGCATGTCGTTATATGGCCCAATCGAGATTTCTGATGTAGAAGATCGCAATAATAGCGCAACTACAGAGCATACTCATTCTTTGACACCGACCCTTTATGTGTACTAATTTTCATTAAACAATCATGTTGTTATATGGCCCAATCGAAATTTCTGATGTAGAAGATCGCAATAATAGCGCAACTACAGAGCATACTCATTCTTTGACACCGACCCTTTATGTGTACTAATTTTCATTAAACAATCATGTTGTTATATGGCCCAATCGAAATTTCTGATGTAGAAGATCGCAATAATAGCGCAACTACAGAGCATACTCATTCTTTGACACCGACCCTTTATGTGTACTAATTTTCATTAAACAATCATGTTGTTATATAGCGCAATCGAACTTTCTGATGTAGAAGATCGCAATAATAGCGCAACTACAGAGCATACTCATTCTTTCACACTGACATTTTCTGTGTAATAATGTTCAATAAATAAACATATGAACCGTTGTGCATAAACAAAATACGAATGTCCCTATATATCATGCAAACCCAAATCATAACCCAAATATATTAATATGAAAATACTCAATTAACGAACTTACTTGTTTCCTATCGGTTTTCCGCCGCACACTGGTATATTCCTGCAATACCTTGTATTTTCATTATTGTAGACCAAAAAGAGTGAAAGCAATCGGCTAACAAAAATTGTAGATGGGTTCATGAAACTGTCGTGGATAGGAACGATTTCAAAGTCCAAACGAGCTTAATATACTATATATAAGGTTTAATTGCGATTAATGTAATAGCGATTCAAAATTGAAAATGCTCTAAGTGCATGTGTTTAGTGTAATTGCGATTCAATATTGAAAGTGCTCTAAGTGCATCACGGTTTTTATTGTGCAGTTTTGTGTATTGGTGGTAGGGCTATCATGGGGGGAATCATGCGTTGAAAGAGATATGCAACAGGATTGGCCGTAACTACACTGGCGCCTCTCTATTACTTTCAAGTCATATACTAATTCTAGCTTCTTATTAGCGTCCATGCAGGTAGGTGTTAAGTCGCAATTCAACATTGTTATGGTTTACTAAATTTATGAAAAAAATTCCATGAACTTCATTAACTAAAAAAGGCCAACCGAACTTAATTAACTAATCGTTATTAACTAAACCTACTAAACTAAACTAAATTAAGTATACTAAGTTAAACAAACATAATTACGTAAACAAAATTAAACAAACTTCATAAATGACTAACATAAGCTCCACATAGGAAATTAAGTAAAACATATGTAAATAACTTATTAACAAACATAGCAAATTAAGTTTAACATAGCAAATGAAGTTTAAACAAACATAGCAACTTAAGTTTAACATACGTGATTAAGTTATTAACAATCTTAAACGAACTTATAACAAGTAAATTACATTTACTCATTAAAACTCTCCTTCGACAATCTTAAACAAACTTACTTATACAAACTTGATTAAGTAAGTACACAAAAACACACTACCTTAAGTAACTTAAACAAACATAGGAAATAAATTTTAACATACGTAATTAAGTTATTAACAATCTTCAACGATGATCGGTTGTGGACATCTTCAAATTCTTAAAAGATAGGTTGTGGAAAATCTCAACATTGTTTATTGAGATGGCTAAGTGTGACATCTTCAAATTCTAGCTAAGATAGGTTGTGGAAAAGTAGATTCGTCCTAGCAGTTTTGCTCATTCTCGAACGGGGGGTGGGGGTAAAAATTTCAATTCAAATCCATTGCCCAATGAGGGTTGTATGAGGGATGTAGGTGGCAAATAGGCGATGGTACAAAGTTAAACGTATGAAATTAAGTTAAACTAACTTAAACCAACTTCATAAATGACTTACCAAACTTAAACATAGGACATTAAGTTAAACACACGTAATTAACATATTAACAACCTTAAAATGAACTTATAACGAGTTAATTCCGTTTACTCACTTAACCAAACTTATAACAAACTTAACAAACTAACTAGACAATACCAAGCTACCTAAACAAACTTAAACAAACTTCATAAATGACTAACCTAACTTAAACATAGGAAATTAAGTTAAACAGTTTAGTTAATTAACTTATTAACAAACTTAAATGAACTTATAACAAATAATTTACATCTACTTACTTAACCAAACTTATAACAAACTTAACAAACAAACAACCTCAACTTAAACAAACGTAATAATTTACATTTACATTTACTTACACTAACTTAATCAAAGTAACTTAATCAAACTTAATTAACTAACAAACTAAACCTAAACTAACTAAACTTACTTTAATCCCTTAAACCAAACTCACTTATTAAGTTAAACGTACGTAATAAACTTATTAACAAACTTCAATGAACTTATGGCGAACACATGTAATGAACTAAAATTACTAAAATATGCCAAACGAACTTAATTAACTAAACCAACTTTTTAACATAAATTTAGTAAACTAACTTAAACAAACATAATAACGTAAACTAACTTAAACATACGTAATTAACTTATTAACAAACTTAAATTAACTTATAACAAATAAATTACCTTGACTTACTTAACCAAACTTATAACAAACTTAACAAACAAACTACCTAAACTTACTTAATCATACTTAAATAACTAACAAACTAAACCAAACTAACTAAACTTATTCAACAAATTTAAACCAACCTACACAAACCAAACTCACTTCCACAATCATAATTACTTAAACAAACAAACATAAGTTTATTATACCAAACTCACTTGGACCTCCTCCTTCTCCTCCGATGACCGACTGGTGCACCACAGCCGCCGCTCCGCGCCTCCCCGCGCTCCCCTGCCTGCTGACCGCGAGTGGATCTTCCAAGCTGCCTCTTCTTCTCGCCTCACCTCTGCCGCTCCCTCACTCTCTCCCTGCGTCCCCGTCGTTCTCACGTTCTCCGCCTCGCTCCAAGTCGACCTTCTTCCTCCGCCGCTACGTCCTCCACTTGCTAAATCCTCCGCCTCTCTGCTACACCAGCTTCCCACTCTCCTCGCTTTCTCTTTCCCGAGCTCCCCCCATCCCTCCTCCTTATATAGTACAGACGGTAAGATGGTCACGGGATTACTAGTAATCTCGTGACCCCTACTTCCCCTACCCCTCCCTCCCCACTGCATCCTAGCGAAACCGACGCGAGAGATTCTCGTCGGTTTCGTCTCCTCGAAGAAGAAGAAGGTGCGCTGATAGCGCCTTCTCAAAAGGCGCTATCAGCGCACCCCAAAAAGCAGGCCAACTTTGTCCACGTGGACGCCACGTGGACACAGTTCGATATATTTTGCCTTGATAGCGCCTTCGGAGAAGGCGCTATCGGGTTTAGGAAGCCACGCGGCGAGACGTGACGCCACGTGACGCCACGTGTCGCCACGTGGACATACCAAAACTCGATAGCGCCTTCGGAGAAGGCGCTATCGAGTTTCGGACGCCACGTGGCTCCACGTGGCGTCCGAAACCACTTGGCCAAGGATAGAGCCTTCTCCGAAGGCGCTATCCTTGGCCACGTGGCAATTTTTTTTTAAAAAAAAAAAAAAATTTGTCAAAAATCCACCTCAGCAATAACGCCTTCTCAGAAGGCGTTATTGCTTAGTGTGGCGAAATAAAAAAAAACCCCCCCTATTTCCCTCTTTTAAAGTTAAATATATTGTACTTTTGGAAAATCCTTTTCTTGTCTTAGAGGAAACAAAGCAATTAGATGGCGCCCTTTTCTCCATCCAAAGCAAAACGACACAAACAAAGATAGAGAGTGAGCATGGCGGCCCTCTCTTCATAACAAGTTTCAACTCTTCAAGAAATGTCACTCGCACCTTTTTATTCCCAAATCTCAAAGGTGGAGTCTATTTTTCTTGATTATAAGGTGAACTTTTCGGAGCTTCCCACTTATAATAATGTGCAAGAACAAAAGTCATATATATGTACACGTAGTTGGTGAAAGCAAATTTGCTCCATATCTTCCATGTCTATATATCTCAATAATGTTATTGAGATATGATCGTGACGATTGATGATGATCAGTAGTAAGCCATATATATGTCCGATATTTGTCAATTCGTTTTGTTGTACATGCATTGGCGTGTAGTGAGAGTAACATTATTGATTTGTAACGATGAAGGTGAATACTAGCCTGGCTTGCGTGATCGACCAATTAATTAATCTATGCTACTCACCCGCATAAATTTCTATTTTTATACACCAAGTTGGAGGTTGTTGGTCTGCTGGACCAAGGTGTCGGGTGATCGAGCTTGCATGCAGTGTCAACCAATTACTATATAAAGTATCATTTTATTAGGTGTTCCACCAATATTTCTTATAAATCAAGCCAAATACCAAACTCATGTATAATATTTATTCGTACGCCATGATGTTTGCCATATATATATATATATATATTAGTTTGAAGACGTCTTCTGTACACTGATTCTCCTTTACGCTTCGCTTTCATGGGAATTAATTTCTAAGAATTTATTAACAAAATTTAAAGTTGCAATTAAAATTTAAAAATTAGAAATACAAGTACCTTTTTTAGCTTATCAATATTCTCTACTGTGATTGAGATAAGATGTGAATGGAAAAATAAGCTAATCATGCTAGGACATTACTTCATCAAAAAAGTGTATTGAATTGATGAGAATGAATTCATGATTGATTTGGAGATAAAGAAAAAAAAAACGTGTAGTGGATTGATAAGGAGTTAGAGTTTGATTTGGATACAAAAGAAAATGTTGATTTGGAGAAAAAAAAAGTATGTGCAAATAGGTAAATTTCATTACCACTCAAAAATTTGTAATTCGTGCTTTTATATATATATATATGTGTGTGTATAAGTGCCTAAAGTAAAGAATTAAACTATACACCACTAGATAGGCCCCTAGATGCACACATACACATCTCAACATAAGGGTGTGAAGTATTGCTATCACTTGATAGTGACATAAGGGACAAGTGGTGTGAACAAGCCTCTCGATGTGCCTCGAGATACGTGAATGAAGTGAGATTTGTGACTCACATTCAAGCCGCCTAAATTATATATAAACCATATATATATATATATATATATGAAGTCAAATGGAACCTCAAAGTCCAAACTTATCTCCTCATCTCACCAACCCAAAACAGTGAAAAAAAAAAAAAAACGAAAAGAACAGCGAAGAAGAAAGAGAAAGGCCGAGAGGAGGATTGAGGAAGGAGAGCGACCGGGAGAGAGAAACTGAGCTGAGTGGAACGCAAGGTGCGTTACTTGTTTGGTGTTAGTGTGATTTGTTGTTGTTGTTGTTGCAGTCCGTTGTGGTTGTTGGTCGGAGCTGCATCCGAGCACAAGGGATGGCAAAGTAGTCGTATCCCTGCGCGAACTCAATTTGGGGTTGGTGATGGACACCCAACCCCAGTAAAAATGAAAAAAAAAAACCCAAAACGGCGGGTCGGGCTGACCCTGTCCTGATGGGCAGCGGGTCAGACCAATCCGGGTCCGGAATATCATTGGTGGCCATTTCAAGAGTTCCAAAAATCATTTCATTTTTTTTTTCAAGGGAACATCTTAGAACTTTTTTTTTTTTTTTGAAGAACATGTAAATACTTTGATCAACGTAATTAACGAGATAAATTATAAGTTTTTTTTTGTTTTTTTTGGCAGACAAGATAAATTATAAGTTAATTAAGTAAACACAATTTATCATATCATTGACTTCATCTCAATTGCGTTAATTTGCCTAATCCATGAAGCAAATTAACTAAGATTAAGATGAATTACAGACTCGATTGACCCTCAATCCATAGCGCACTTTATTCGACTATATATATCACCTTACAGACTCAATTGACCCTCAATTAGCAACACAACGGAACACGCACCCCTTACGTACATATCACTTTATATATTATGCATACATCTCGCGATATGTAAGTTTGCATTATGCACAATGATGTTTTTAGGCTGAACATGAAATGAAGACAGAGTTATATGAAAAACTATCGCAATGCCACTCATCATCGGAAAGTACTTTGTCGGTCGAGCCGGAGCAATCGGAAGTTTTGTACATCGAAGCAGACCCACCTGCTTTGAGAAAGTAAAACCCCCCGTGGTACTTTATTGCATGGCATTGGCCGCAACCGAGAGTTTCAAAATTGCCAACGCAGCCCCGGCCCTGAAACGTATTGAAAACACTAGCATTGGCAACGTTGGTCATTGATATCATCACCAGCGCCGCTGCCAACACAAGGATTGAAGCCTTGAAGATTATTGTAGTCATGCTAGTAATGAATTAAGTCTAGCTAGCTAGTAGTACTACTTAAGTGAATGTTGATGCCTTGATAGTTGATAGTGAGCTTCTTGGACTCCTTTGGTTCCTTTTTATAAGAAAATTAAACAACGCCTACCAAAAGTCTCCTAGTATTTAATTGCCGTGTGCTTCCAAAATTACGATTTCATATCCACACGAAATTAATTAGACTTAGCCGGCCCTGCCTATTTGCAACTGTATGCGTGCATGTGTGGGTGATTAATACAGTACGTATTGCTTAATTTTTTTACTACTGACATAAATGATTCAGTGTATATAACCTCGCGTACGGAGGCAAACATAAATTATGAGGGCCGCTAAGGGCACCCCACCTATTAATGAAGGCACTCAAATTTTTTGTAAAAATTTCGACAAAACTGGAAAAGACCCTTTTGTCCCTGTATATATAATGATTCAAATCCCAAAATTTATTTTGACAAAGAAAAAGGGCACCCCACCACAAGGTTGAACCACAAATTCACACTGCGTTTGTCGACTTTTTATCGATTCTTGCGGATTGACATCATCCGACAGCGAGGTAACAATGTTTGACAACCATATGGTAGTTTATTAGAACTGTTTAGTTGTGGAAAACTGTGAAAATGATGATTTGTTTGTCAACGTAGGGTTTGGTAATTTGCTCAAATCTGAACTTGTTTCCACTATATAATGGAGGATTTGTACTGCTACGGTGCAAGATGAGGTCGAAGTTGAGGTAATTTTGTAAATTTATTACGTTTTTTTTTGCGGTTATCTGAAGTTTCTGTCGATGTGCGCGATTGTATCAGCCTCGCAGGACCAAGATGTATGGTGATGTCTCGGTCCTAAAGGACCGAGAGGTGTACCTAGGTCACGGTATAGTACGCCAGTGTACACAGGAGATGAGCACATTCTCGGTTGTACACCACCAACACCACATTACCTACCACTAATTGTAGCTCTCGTCATGTCTCGGCGAGAGAACTAGAGTACTCTCGGCCATGCGTAACAGAGACACTTTGTGAACTCTTCCGCCTTTGTGGCTCAGACTTCGAGTTCTCAAAAATGTAGCTTGTCTCGGCCATGCGAGGCCGAGACAGTTAGCACGCTCTCGCTGTGTGGCGAGAACCGCGAATTCCCATTTCTTTAACTATTCAATCGAACCCTAACTTGGAGACGAAATCGACTCACACCACGACCCTACGAACTGCAAAAAGGCCGTAAATCGAAGGAGAAACACAAGGCGAGACACGGGAAACACGATTTCGGGGATTCCTCTAACTGGTCGGTTCAAACCAAATGGGTTCTTACACAACAGTTCGGTGAAGGTGGTGGTGGGGGTGGTGGTGGGGGGTGCTCAGGGTTCGGTGAAGGTGGTGGTGGGGTGGTGGGGTGTGAGGATTTTTTGCACGACGGGTATTTTCGGTATTTCGGGTCTAGTTTTTGAGTGCCCCAGGTAAATCATTTTGTGCCCACATTAACTGGGTGCCTTCATTAATAGGTGGGGTGCCCTTAGCAGCCCTCTAAATTATTGATATGGATGTGTGGATTCTTGTCCGGTCATGTTCAATTTTACCCATTAACTTTAAAAAATACCAAAGCAGATATATATAGTGTTCACTCTACACCTATAAGCCTTATTTTTTTTTCTAAGGGCTCGGCCGTTTAGTTAAAGTATGCTAAAACTTAACTTAAGTTTAAGATTGGTGTTTGGTTCGGTTGTTAATTGACAATTGTCTTATCTAAACACTCAAACTCCTTACCTAAAGACATACCTCATCTTATCTTTAGGTAAGCATAATTTAAAAAGGTAAACAATACAACTTCACATTTTTCCTATTAAAAGAAGACAAATATGGAGATGATGTGGAAGGGGCATATTAGTCCAATAAAAGTATAACTTAACACAATTTTGGGTAGAGACAAACAAATGATTAACTAAGATATGACTTGTGTTAAGCAAGAAAATATGAAAGGATTCACTGATTCTTGAACCAACCAGGAAGTATATAGTCGATGTGGGATTATCCCAACATCTACTCCAACAAGTCAACATCAACAAAGGTGTCATTCTAACATTGAGAATAGTAATAATTACTCCATCCAGCCACAAATATAAATTGTTTAAGGTAATTAAGGGCACAAGAATTAAGACGGTCTTAATTACAAGTATAATTTACATATACGCTTTTTTACATTAAATGAATTAAAAAATAGAAGATTTATAAATATTTGAATTGTATAAGGGTATAATTAATAAAAAATAATAAATATACTTTTAAATTATGAAAACAACTTATAATTTTGACCAAAAAATTTTGTTATAAAGATTTATATTTTGAAGGAATGGAGTGCACACTCTTATCAAACAAAACAAAAAACGAAAAAGAAAATGCATGATTATTTTGTGACCCATTTTGAACATTGAGATGGGCGCAACGTGTAATCGACATCACACGATGCCCTATATATTCGAATCTTAAGGCATATTGCATAGCAAAAAATCTGTTTGGACTTTTTGAGTCCGGACTCAAAAATTTTTTTGTTAATAATTTAAAATATCTATCTAAGTAAAAGACCTAATTACCCTATACCCTAAACACTAATAATAATTTTAAATTAAAAATCTTTATGTCTTTTTGATTGTTTGACTCAGAAATTTTTGAATCCATCTAGCACTACCCATTGCATAGCGCAGATCCTACCATTCGATTGATGCACCTATCTCGGTTCTCGAAGTGATGAGTCCGAGTAGCAACCTTTCAGTACGGAATTAGTTGGCATTAAATGTCCCTACTGCCAAAATTAGTTGGCCTACTGCCAAAATTAATTGGCATTAACTGTCCCTATTGCACAACTGCGTATCTTTGTGAAAATAAAATAAACAATAAATCTACTTGTATTTATAATTTTTTTTTAAAATTTTTATAAATATTTAGAAGGTATAATAAAATTTTTATAAGTAATTATTATTGTTTCATTAATTGCTCGAGGATATATTTGAAATTAAAAAAAAGTTTTGAGTCCGAAATCACAAGTCCAAATAGCACTACCTATAAAATAATAAAAAAAATAGTTTGGATCCAAAAAGTCCAAACTCGCGACTCTCTCTCTCTGTCTCTCATTAATTATCTATTTCCTCTCGTATTATCTCTCTACAACTTTAATTATTTCTCTCTTTATATTTGTCAATATCTATGCTTAAATGCTCTATAATTTTCGAGATCCATTAATTCTAAAGATTGGTACTTACATGCTATTTAATTCTCCAGATTCATTAATTCTTCAGTTTGTACATATGTGCTCTTTAATTTACAAGACTCAAGCGTACGTAGAGATGTGATTAAATTTATCCTTGAGATCGGTGCATAAGTGGAAATGAGATTGAATTAAGGTGATCAAGGTGTATATGAGGAGGGCCCAAGGCATGGCTAGGCCTCGCCATTGTTGTGCCGAAAGCTTTGTCAAGGTTTGTATAAGGCGTGTCTAGATGTAATGATCCTAAAATTTTACCTCGTGCCACGTGTATTTCAGGGTCGTGCGTGGGACCCACTTGTCGTGATACACAAATCCAAACCTCGGGAGTCAACACCGAGGTATGTTATTTTTGGTTTGATGCTTGTATTAAAATCTTATACTAAAGGTTGAACAAATTAAAGTAATGCAAGACATAACGGTGTTGAGACGAGCGGGGACGCACCTCGAGTCGCGTGTCAACGTGGGACCGAGGTAGCGACATATGGGGTACGTTTAGTATATTTGAGTTGAAAAAAACAACTGAAATGAGTGACTAGTATTAATCCACATATTATAGAAAAAAAAATACATATAAAAATGTGTGTGGATAAAGTGGGTAAGAGGATAAGGTGAAAAAAAAAGGGTGAAAAGAAAACAGTGGCGGAGAGGAACCTGGGAGAGGTGAAAAATCGAAGGGAATGAGAGAAAGAAGAAAAGACCGGGGGAGAGAGAGGGATCAAGCTTGAGCAAGGTGAGTGAAATTTCCCTTGTTGTTGTGTTGTTTGTTGTTGTTGATGTGTGGGTTGTCGTGGGGTTCGGGTGGTTGGCGAACTCGGACGAACTGCCATGGCAGTTCGTCCGAGCTCGAGGAAGGCAGGGAGTGGTCTCCCTTGCATACGAACCCCACCTGGGGTTGGGGATGGAAGCCCAACCCCAGCGTTAAAAAAAATAAAAATAAAAAATCGAACCAGAGCACTTCGTGCTCTGGTGGGGAAGAAGACCCATGCGGGTCGGGTCGGGTCGGACCGACTCGGGCCCGGGTCAAACCAACCCAGCTCCGAGTGGGCCGGGTCGGGCCGACCCTAGTCCAGCTGGACTGGGTCGGGTCAACCCGGTCCCACCCCAATAAAATAATATATTTGATTATTAAATTAAATTAAACTGTTTTTTTACTAAAATTAAATTACGGAAAATAGATTAAAATAGATAAAAATTATGAATTTTTTTTGAAAAATCCTCGAAAAATATGAAAAATTAGGGAAAGCTAGAAAAAATGAGTTCGAGGCTTTTCAGGCATTTGGCACCTCGATATAATTCGAAAATGGGTGTTAAAAAGCTGAACTTTCTTGGAAATAAAAATGGCAAATCTATAATCACATACTATAATTGCACGTAATGCGACCCTAAAATTGTAAAATGGTATAAATGGACACCCGGGGCTTAAGATGCTATAGTCGGGTGTCGAATGCGCATATCGAAGCGTGAGAAGGACGGATTTGGGTTTTGTCGAGGTAAATAAACCAGCTAGGGACTTATACAGTATTTCATTTCCCTACAGTTGGGAAGACTGTAATGATCCTAAAATTCTATCTCGTGCCACGTGTATTTCAGGGTCGTGCGTGGGACCCACTTGTCGTGATACACAAATCCAAACCTCGGGAGTCGACACCGAGGTATGTTATTTTTGGTTTGATGCTTGTATTAAAATCTTATACCAAAGGTTGAACAAATTAAAGTAATGCATGATATAACGGTGTTGAGACAAATGGGGATGCACCTCGAGTTGCGTGTCAACGTGGAACCGAGGTAGCGGCATATGGGGTACGCTTAGTATATTTGAGTTAAAAAAAAACAAATGAAATGAGTGGCTAGCATTAATACACATATTATAGAAAAAAAATATATACATATAAAAAGGTATGTAGATAAAGTGGGTAAGTGGATAAGGTGAAAAAAAAAGGTGAAAAGAAAACAGTGGCGGAGAGGAACCTAAGAGAGGTGAAAAATCGAAGGGAATGAGAGAAAGAAAAAGAGACCGGGGGAGAGAGAGGGATCAAGCTTGAGCAAGGTGAGTGAAATTTCCGTTGTTGTTGTGTTGTTTGCTGTTGTTGATGTGTGGGTTGTCATCGGGTTCGGGTGGTTGGCGAACTCGGACGACTGCCATGGCAGTTCGTCGAGCTCGAGGAAGGCAAGGGAGTGGTCTCCCCTGCATACGAACCCCACCTGGGGTTGGGGATGGAAGCCCAACCCCATCGTTAAAAAAAAAAAAAACAAAATCGAACCAGAGCATGAAGTGCTTTGGTGGGGAAGAAGACCCCCTGCGTTTCGGGTCCGACCCGGGCCCAGCTGGGCCGGGCCGGGTCAAACCGACCCGGGTCCGAGTGGGTCGGGTAGGTCCGACCCTAGTCCAGCTGGACCGGGTCAGGTCAACCCGGTCCCACCCCAATAAAATAATATATTTAATTATTAAATTAAATTAAACTGTTTTTTTACTAAAATTAAATTACGGAAAATAGATTAAACTAGATAAAAATTATGAATTTTTTTTTGAAAAATCCTCGAAAAATATGAAAAATTAGGGAAAGCTAGAAAAAATGAGTTCGAGGCTTTTCGGGCATTTGGCACCCCGATATAATTCGAAAATGGGTGCTAAAAAGTTGAACTTTCTTGAAAATAAAAATGGTAAATCTATAATCACATACTATAATTGCACGTAATGCGACCCTAAAATTGTAAAATGATATAAATGGACACCAGGGGCTTAGGATGCTATTGTCGGGTGTCGGATGCGCATATCGAAGAGTGAGAATGATGGATTTGCGATTTGTCGAGGTAAGTAAACCAGCTAGGGACTTATACAATATTTCATTTCCCTCTATTGGCCATTGTTGTTTACTCGTCCTAAACCCGAGGTCTTTCCTGGTCGTCCGTCGATATCTCCCAATTGAGTGTACGTTGGGGGCTCTTTTCCGGGTCCGTGGATGTTTCACAGTCGCACGGGCTAAGGCTGAGAGGCAGGTGTCTCGTCCTAGATCCAGGTCTGTGGATGTCTCATAGTCGCAAGGATTAGGGCTGGGAGGCTGGGGTCTCGTCCTAAACCCGAGTCTGCTGGGCTTTTGTCGCGACTCGACGACCTTTTGGTCGGGACTCCTTGTTATTTGGCCTCACTAATCGATTGATTGGTTTACAATCTTTTATATTCATGCGTTATCTGTTCATTTCTTTCTATTTGCATGTATTCGACTGCTTTTGATAGTATGAAATGTTGTATATATGTCATACTGGCATTACTTACCTGTGCTCGTCATTTTTGTGTGTGACGGAGTGCAGATCCACGGACCAGCAAAGGAAAGGCTCCACAGTTAGGATATATTATTTGAGGATACTGGAGCAGTGTTTGTTGCTTGTCTGACATAGGTGATCCTTTTGTATATTTATCTTTACTTGTTTTAAAACATGGGGAGTTAGGTTTTAGAGAAAATTTTGGGTATGTATATCTTTCGTTTACTTTCCTCTGAATAGTTATTAACGATGATATACATATTCGGGGTTTCCACACTCTAGGTTGTCCTAACTGATAAGTAAAATTTCTTCCGCTATAATTATTATAACTCGCTAATTGATTAACTAAATTTTTAATTGCTGGATAAATGGTAAATGATAAAGGAAGGCTGACTAGGCTTGCGTGACTCAGCGAAATGGGCTCGGGGCCGGGCGGGGCCCAGTTCAGGATTGTGGAACTGGGGCCGTCACACTAGAGATGACTCAAACGAGCGTATGTCTCACCTAGAGGCCTGGTAGGTCATGTAGAAGTACTCTTATCTCTTGAGGCTACATCCTTGGCTTCTCCAAAATATTTCTTGATGTATGTGCTAAGTATGTGCGGACTCGAACTTGAAAAATATGCTATCAATATCACTAATGTTGATATTCAATGAGCGAATATAAGATGAACATTATAATTGATTATTGTGCGAGCACGAAGATGACCAAGAGGAGGTATTTATCTACACTACTAGTCTTTCAACCTTCATTCAGATCCCATAATAATAATAATAATAATAATAATAACAACAACATTAACAATATCAAAGTATAATAATAAAATAATAATAATAATAATAGTACACTTCAAAAAATTTGAAAATACACTACAAAAAAACATTTAATTTAGCAACAAAAGTTTAGTTATTCTTTTTGTTTGCATCTTAAAGAACATGGAGGTTTGAAATTAGTATTGGAGTAGACATTTTATTTGCCAATGAAAAAAATAAAAAATGAGAAGAGTAGAATTAATTGTTCTATATTTATTTTGAAAAAGGTAAAAGAAGACATTCTATGACAATGATTAATCAACCACAAGAATTAATGACGAAAAAGATTAATTACTCTTTTTATTGATTGAACACCTTACAGAAATAGCTTACAACAACAAACAACAATATAGCCTCAGTCCCAAATTAATTAGGATCGATTAATAGTAATAATAATAATAATAATAATAATAATAATAATAATAATAATAATAATAATAATAATAATAATAATAATAATAATAATAATAATAATAATAATAATAATAATAATAATAATAATAAAATTTCTTATCAATTATTAGTGGATTTAATAAGTTGTTTTTCAATTTGCAGTCGTGAGTTTAATTATGATTCAATTAGAGATAAGGTCATAGTCACACATATTTCATTATTGTTTTCCAACCTAGGGACGTGATCATAGATTGTGCAGAAGTCTCGCATAAAGGCGCGATACATCGATCGTGCAGAAGTCTTGCCTCTTTAGGTCGCACCTTTGGTTTCTCCTAGAGATTTTTTGATGAGTGTGCTCAAGTATGTGCGAACCTGAACTCGAAAAATATGTGAGACTCTCTTTGGACTCTCAAATTCGTTCAACAACCGTTTTTGCCTCCGCTGATTCCTTCCCCCTGAAAATCTTCAAATCCTCCCTCACCAACTGTAACGGCCCATTCTATAAATTTCTCTTCGATTTACAGACGTGGACGCCAGCTCGGATCTACGTGGACGCCGCGGTAGGCTAGGACACACTGAGACTAGGTATGGTAGCTATGGTGTGTTGGTTGCTTATTTGCGGTGTAAATTTATTGAAATACATCGCATGTGTGTATGTTGCATAAAAGTACGTGCGAGATTGTGTGAACTATATTCGCCTCGATATGCGTGTCAACGCGGGTACGGGGTAGTTGACGTGACCAAATATTAGGTCGGGGAAACTAAACCACACAAATTATATAAAAACTTACAAAATAACTAATGTGGAATGGGTATTAGGTGGCTAGTGACACGACGATACGCGTATATCGCGGTTCGAGCGCGAAATCGGGCGTCGAAACGCCCGAAAAATGGGCGACCCTCGCGTCATCGCATGTGTGTACCTCATAAATTTCTATTTATGTAACCGGCGGGAACAAATGTTGTTTCGGTGATAACCCAGACGCCAGTTCAGGGGGTAGCGGTAGAGGCACCTACATAGACAGCTACCGCAGTCGTTGTTCCTTTGGAGACGTCGACTCTTACACCTCCACCCACGACGACGGACCAGGTTACTGCCACCACCACCGCAGATACTCCTACTACATCGGCCTTCGTCCTTGCACCAGAGGCAAAACTATTGAGGGAGTTTTTGAAGTTCCAGCCTGGATTCTTTTATGGAGGCGGTGACCCCGAGGCTGCAGGGAGATGGATAATATCTCATCAGCGTTTCCATAAGCTGATGAGGAACGATGAGACATTACAGGCATGACTTTCGAGAGCCTGTTTGAGAGGGCACGCAGCAATCTGATGGACGACATATACATATATTAATCCGAAACCGACGACATGGGTTGAGTTTAGGGAGCTATTCTATGATCAGTACATACCTATGGAGGTTAGGTTGAGGCTGAGGGAGGAGTTCCTAGCCTTAAGACATTGGGCCATACCAGATTGCACAAAGAGTAGGCACTATTGCATATCGGTTGGAGTTACCCGCAGAGTTAGCTGGGATTCATCTGACATTTCACATTTCCATGTTGAGACTCGTTAGGTCAGGGCCGAGACCGACGATTGAGTTGAGACAGGTAGAGATACAACCTGACGTGACCTATGAGGAGATACCGATAGAGATTGTTGACCGTCGAGTACAGATTCTCCGGAACAGGGAACTCAACATAGTTACTTTAAATGGTATAGTACAATACTTTTCAGGGTTTTTCCATAGTAGGTTTTGTTTAAATTGATTAATATTTTTCTGCATTTATGTACAACTTCTGCTGCATATGTCATATATACATTGTACACACACGTGTATACGAAACTCGAGAAAGGAAGAACGGGCAGGTTCCGTACACATGTAGTTGGGCCAGCTGGCAAGGAGTACGCGGAGACACGTCAACCCGGGGCGGCGAGGGCCGCCACACCAACCTCATCGAATCTCTCGCACTCCAATCTCGAAGAATTTCAATCGGGACCTTCTTCATCATTCATTCGATCGATTTCGAGTACCGACCATCGACCGATAGGTCTTATACTTTGACGACCCCAGTTCCCCATAAAATCGGGTCCCGCCTGGCCTAAACCCACGTGGACCCCCGAGTCATTCATTGCAAAGTCGACACAGGCCTAGTCAGCCTTTAATAGTTGCATTCTCATTAAATTTATTTTTTAATGTATAATTATTATGTTATGTATTTTACAGAATAGTTTGCAACTGAATTAAAGTCAAGATAATGTTAAATAACTTAGATGAAAGAAAGATGTAACAACCTACAGTGTGGAATCTTGAAATCAATGGATAATCATGCACATGATATCCCATCTCACTCGATCCTTAAATGTCCCAGTGTAATAAAAAACAGTAATATACAATATTTACAATCGAAAATGGCAAAAACATATTATCGAGCAAGGAAGGAACCGCTCCAAAAGTCCTCAAAAGAAGTCACCAATCACCGGTCTTTTTCCCTTGGTCATCTCTGTCCGCTCTGCACCCACCGTCACAAACGAGACAGTGAGTACAGTAAAGTAGAAAGTAATAACCAGAAGAATATAAACAGTAATTCATGGATTATTAAAAAAATAGTCTAAATATCATGCGGATATGTAAAGGCAGATAAAAATAGTAAGTGCCTGATAAACAGGCTGACTGATATTCAAGACAAAAAATGAGTGCCTAGGAATCAAAATAGGCATACTAAGTGGTCTTAAATCTACAACAATCCATAACAATCCAGTACTCGGGGAGAATTCACGTTTTGTTGGGTAGCTGCACCTTCGCAGGTATTGTTCACGTTAGCCCAACTAGCTATAATCCCAGGAGTACTTTCTCAACACACTTAAGCCATAAACACTCAACCAATGAATAAAGAATATAATTCCAAGAAAATACATTTATCAATAAAGACAATATATACGAAATATGAATTACAATGCATTCCCTTAACTTGTTTACTTACTTACTTGAGATCACTCTAATTCCGCCCTCGCGGCTCGGAAATGTTCCCTAAAATGAACACCCAAACTCCCGGACGTCCCCTTAGGCTCGTGAAGACCTATAACATGCTTTAGGCTAAATTATAGTGTTTTACAGATTTTAAAAAATTTCAGCTTTATGGGCTGTCAAGGTAATTAGCGCGCTACTTTTGGCATTAGGGCCATGTTAATACCTTGGGAACCCTCATACATACTATTAGAGGTCCCTAACATCAATCACAACTCAACACAACACCTCATAACATCAAACACATGAATTCATCAACTTGATCAAGCTATGTTAATGGAGTACCTAGCTTGATTTTCATAACTTCACCAACTAGATTTGCCAAGCCAAACTTGATGCTTTTCTTCTTCTCTTGATCACTCCAGCACTCCAGCAACTCCATCCCTCATTCTACTCCAAATCAATGAGATCAACTTAAGTGATAAGTTTGGTTAACTTATTGGTTATATATATGATTTGAGATGGTTACACAATAGCCATACATCCATTTGCACTTATGTATCCCGAGGCTTATCTTGTGTACCACCTTCACACACTTGTCCCACAAGTCATGCTAAATTAACTCCAAATATATACTCACTTGGTCTCTAGATAGGTCAATACGTGTCTCGATGCACGTCATGTGGCCAATGATTTATTTTACTAACTTAGGCTTTCTATTTGCATATTCAATATGACCACATTAAAGCATATATATAACTATAGTTAATTCAATTTACACTTACCCTATAAGCTACCACCTCGATCTCACGTCAACATGCAACTCGAGGTACGTCCCTGCTCATTCTCGACTCACCGAACGTCTAGTATATACCTTACTCGCAAGTTCGATACGACAAATAAACATAAATTTGTACAGTAGAAAATCACATTTGGTTATAAATAAATAATACACGGACCACAAAAAATAAAATTACCTCGGTGTCGACTCCAGAGGTTTAGACAAGTACATCAAGTCACGACGGTCTAGTTAACGGTCCTGAAATATGGCACATGATATATTTAAATTTGAGGGTCGTTACATATACAGTCGATTTGCGTCATCTCTTTTTAACCTCTCAGTCTCTATTCGATCCGAAACTCAAAATTAGGGCTCGAAATCGAGAATTCTGGTTGAATTAGCGAATCAGAGAAGGAACTCGTTCGGATCTGAACTTGTCAATGCTACTAGTCTTTCCACGTTCATTCGGACCCCATATAATAATAATAATAGTAGTAGTAGTAGTAGTAGTAGTAATAATAATAATAATAATAATAATAATAATAATAATAATAATAATAATAATAATAATAATAATAATAATAATAATAATAATAATAATAATAATAATAATAATAATAATAATAATAATAATAATAATAATAATAATAATAATAATAATAATAATAATAATAATAATAATAATAATAGTAATAATAATAAGATGTGTACGTATGTCATGAATTTCCAAAACATTGTCATATGCATCATTAAATGTCAACAAATGTAAATATTTTTGTATAGTGTAATTTATTTTCTAAAGTATTTCATGTAAGCACAACTTTTAAGTTTGAGAAATTAATGGCATCTAATGTAGTATCTCAAGGAGCATCATTAATTCAAAATAAAAATGTTAACTCACTTTAACCCTAACATTTGTTGTCCTCTCCCAAAGTCTCCCCAATCTTGTTCACAACTCCATCTTAGACACTCCCCCATCTCGGCTGCGACCTCTTACGTCCTCCCTCGTCTCGTCCCAGACCACCTACGACCTCCCTCATCTCGTCCGCGACTCATCCACGACCTCCCTCACTCTCTAAGGTACCCATTAATTTCTTCTCTCAAATTATAGAGTCGTGGAAAATCGAAACTTGGTGTGTTTTATTGAAGGCTCATTGCGTTGCATTGGTGTAGGCCTTGGAATCAGTTCTCTTATATTATGAATTCATTGTATTTATGTTATGTTTTATATGATATGAAGATTTTTTATGTTTTTTATGTAACGACCTATTTTATTAATGTATCTTAAATTTAAGGACGTGGACGCCAGCTCGGATTTACGTGGCCTCTGCGATAAGTTAGGACACAAGGGGACTTAAGTATACTAGTGATTGTGTGTTGGATGCTTATTTGCGGTGAAATTTATTGAAATACATCGCATGTGTGTATGTTGCATAAAAATTCGCACGAGATTGTGTGAATTGTACTCGCCTCGATATGTGTGTCGACGCGGGTACAAGGTAGTTGACGGGACCGACTATTAGGTCGGGAAAATGAAAACACAGAAATTAAATACAAATTTGCCACGTAAAGAATATTGGGTTACGAAAGACGCGGTGGTACGCGGATATCACGGTTCAGACATGAAACCGCGCGTCGAAACGCCTGAAAACACAAGCGAATGTCGTAGCGGTGTCACGATTTGGTGTCACACTCATACAATCCCAAGCAACATGTGTCACACACTTCTGCCACTTGTCTATCACCCACCTACCTACATACACCACACCACCGCACACCACATGCACACACACTGTTCGCACTCAACAAACACACAACCGAGAAACAGAGGAAGAAGAAGAAGAAGAAGATGAGTGGAGGACGAGAATCAGGGACGCACCGAGAAGGAGAGGAGACGACGAAATTGAGGTGAGTTTGGGTGGTGGTGTTGTTGTTTCAAGTGGTTGACGGTGGGGTGGAGAGTGGGGATCGGCCATGGGGGCCGAACCCCATGGCCACGGTAGGATGACAGGGGTGCCTCCCCTGCCATCGGCTCAACCGGGGTTGGGGTGGAAAGCCACCCCAACCCATCACCGGAGAAGATGAGAGAAAAAAAAAACTTTGCTGCTCCCGATCGAACTAGTCAATCGGGGGAAGGAGATGACGCACGACGTGGGTCGTGCCTTGAATGGGCTAGGCCCACGGACCGAGCCTGGACCATTCTGGTCCAGGACCGGGTCGGGTCCAGCCCGGCTGGGTCGACCCGACCCAAACCAGACCCCGGGCTGGGCCCGGCCGGGTCCGACCCGTTTGGGCCGAGCCGACCCAAACAAGAAAAACCGAGAAGAAAAAAAAAAGAGAGAGAAAAAAAAAGAAAAATGGAAGAAAATTTGGGAAATTTGTGAAAAATTCTAGAAAAATTGAAAAGATTCTGAAAAAAAAAATATATTTCCATAAAATAAATAGAAATTTATGAATTTCTATGTAAACTAAAATATTTGGATATTTCGGACGCAACTTTTTGCGGGGTTTTGCCTCAAAAAATGTAAAATGGGCAATTTGGCCTAAAAATGTTAGAAAATTATTGTGAATTAGTATGCTAACTGAAATTATTAATAAATGGACATAGGTTGACACGGTGATCAATTGGCGACCAAGGACTCAGTGGACTTGGACCCGGGGATTGATTACGGGGTAGGAGAGCGCGTTGTGAGGTTTGTAAAACCCAAAGGGAAAACTCTCGAGTATTTATTTTACTTTCGTATTTCCATTCATTTCCATTAATCCTTATGCTTTTTAATTGGGTTCTTATCTTGTCATCTTTTGGACGGTTGGTTGAGTTACTCCCACCGGATGTTCTGTTGTGTGTCTATGCATTTTAGACCATAGCATAAGTATCAGGAGTGCTCGGTTGATAACGACCCGAGGGAACTGCTACATGTGTCGGTGCGTCGTAGGTCTACGTCGGCCACCGAGAGAGATCAGGTGATAGCTAGTTGGGTGCGCCCACTAGTGGGATCCTGGAAGGAAATCCCGAAGTATGGTTTGTCTGACTGGAACAGGCACACATATTTGAGTTTTATTGTTATTTATGCATGCGATGCCCTACTTACAGTTGCTTGTTTACATTCCGCATGTTTATTTAACAGTATTTACTGACTTCCACTTGTTTATATGAATGCTCGGAGGAGTTCCTTGGGATTTTACTGACTGGACTCGTCATCCATTTTCTTTTGTGATGATTGAGTGCAGATCCGAGTGCAAGTAAAGGCAAAGGGATCTTAGGCGACTACCTCTGATTGCCTACCTTTGCGGGTACTTGTACGTGTGATTATTTTTGTTTTTGCTTATTTTGGGGAACTGGGGAGTGATATGACCTTGTACATGCTTAATTATATTTGGAAAATTTGTTTACTTCGAAACTTACATGGTTTTTTCCACATTAGGTTTTGTTTAATTATTTCATGAAAATTTTTGCATTTAAAAGACAACTTCCGCTGAATATATTAACATACACAAGTAGATACGAATCTCGAGACAGAGTAGGACGGGTAGGTGTCGTACACGTGTAGTTGGGCCAGTTGGCGAGGAGTACACGGAGACACGTCACCCCGGGGCGGCGAGGGCCGCCACAGGTGGTATCATAGACGATCGACTCTTTTGGAGGAAGCGTAGGTGTCCTTAAACTGATACCAACGCCACAGTTGGTATCAGTGACAAACCTAAGACATGAAAACTTAATCAATAAACTTAGATGTGAAAAACCCAAAGTAACTGCCGTAGAACTTTAGTTGGGATGTGATGTGAGGCGGGTAGAGTTAGAATGTATATATGTGTTATATTTTCATGTTACTATATGATATACGTATATACCTCGAGACTGATTCAGAGCACGTTCTCGATGCAGATTAAGGACGGACAGTCTTGTGCGCCAGTTGAGACTGGACAGAGACTAGCGATACGACTAGAGATGTCCCGATTAGGGCGAGTGTGGAGAATAGACTTTCTGCTCAAGAGACATAGATGACTGAGGTACTACGACTATTACGCGGCAAACCATGGTACTGGCGGCACTCACTTCAGCTAGAGAGCCTGTAGCTGCGATGGTACCGGCGGAGACAGCTGATGTTCAGGGGGTACCACAGACACCAGTTCAGGGGGTAGCAGCAGAGGCACCCACAGATACAGTTACCGCATTTATTCCTTTGGGGACGTCGACTCTTGCGCTTCCACACACGATGACGGACCAGGTTACTACCATCCCTGCTGTTGACACCTCTTCGACCTCAGCATTCGTTTTGGCGTCAGAGGCGAAGTTATTAAGAGAATTTCTGAAGTTCCAACCCAGATTCTTTTACGGCAGCGGTGATCCCGAGGCTGCAGGAAGACGGATAGTGTCTCATCAGCTTTTCCATAAGTTGATGAGGAATGATGAGACGGTACAGGCACGACTTTCAGGAGCCTGTTTGAGAGGGAATGCGACAGTCTGGTGGACGACATATACTGATACTCATCCGGAATCGACGACATGGGTTGAGTTTAGTGAGCTATTTTACGATCAGTACATACCGATGGAGGTTAAGTTGAGACTGAGGGAGGAGTTCTTGGCCCTGCGACAGGGGAATCAGACTTTGATGCAATAATGACAGGATTGCGTCAGCAGTTGTCTCGACCGGAGCCACGACACTGCAAGAGATATTTGACAGGGCATTGGCTCATGAGAAATACCTACTGCAGAGGGCTGGTCGACGTGTGACTGGTAGGGAGGTAGAGTCAGGGCAGAGCTCTCAGTCTAGTCAGAGGCAGAAGAGACCAATGGATCATCCGGATAGAGACTGGAGAGATGATAGACGGGAGAGGGGCCGTTGAGACGAGTTTCAGGGCAGCCAGTTCCGATATGAGGAGCCACAGCCAGTTCATGCTATCACCTCAGCACCAGTAGATCGACAGAGGGCACAACCACAGGAGTACCGTCAGGGTCGAGGTCAGATGGGACATGAGAGGGGTCCGGGGTCAGGGTTCGAGATCTGGAGACGGACAGACGAGTAGACCGGAGAGCCGTAGATGCCACCAGTGTGGGCAGAGGGGACACTTGAGGGTTGACTGTCGGACACCATCATCGCCACGACGAGTGTCAGTCCAAGCTAGAGATAGAGTGCACGCGGTAGCACAACCAGATAGCGGGGCGACTCGGCAGTTCGTTGAAGGTACATTACTTATACTTGGTCGCCACATGCATGTTATGTTTGATTATGGTAGTACTTTATTGTTTCTTGCTGGACGTATTGTTGGATTGTTAGGGTTAGTTACACATACACTATAGCCACATGTTGTTCTCAGTACAGATACTGAGGATAAGATAACCCTAACCAAATATGTCAAGACGTGATGATAGTGGTGGATCGCGTTTCATGTTCCTATCATGCACAGATAGATTGTTACGACAAGACGATAGAGTTTCGTTTTATTTGGATCGACAACTGCTTTACCCATCACGAGAGGCCGACTAGCTAAAACATAGGTGATGGAGGCGTTTGCGGCGATAGTTGAGCCGGGAGTTCGAACGGAGGTCCGGATTGAAGACGTTCCGGTGGTTCGGGATTTTTTCGATTTCTTTATCCAAATCATCAGAGTTTACGATACATTTTCACTTAAAGGGATCTGAATATGCGCCAACGGAGATGGCTGGAGTTGCTGAAGGACTATTTCGCTATTGAATATCACCATGGCAAAGTGAACGTCATAGCAGATGCATTGAGCAAGAGTAGACTTGAGAGTCAGACTGTTCTACAGCAGATAACCCGTGAGCATGACTTATTACAGGCAACATCAATTATATGTGTGGCCGAGTTGTCTACTACGATGGAATATCACATTTGTTATCAGACGAGGATACCGACCGTATCGATTGAACGGGTAGCCGAGTTTCAGAGGGCTGATGGGCTCTATGAGCGGGTCAATGGTCTGTCACGGAATCCGGAATGCACTGATTGGGCAAAAACCACAGATCGATGTTAGAGATACCAAGGGAGATTGTGGATACATGCGGATCAGGAGATACGGGACGAGATTCTGGAAGATGCGCACCGGTCTCGGTATACACGTAAGGCTCGAGATAGTTGTTGATCACACAGAGAAAAATTTGACAAATTCGTCAGAAACTGCGAGCTGCACAAGATAGACAAAAGAAATATGCGGATAAGTATCGTGATGGGTTGAGCTATGTCTTACAGTTAAATTTCGGGACGAAATTTTATTTAGTTGGGAAGAACTGTAACGGCCCATTTTATTAATGTATCTTAAATTTACGAACGTGGACGCCAGCTCAGATTTACGTGGACGCTGCGATAGGTTAGGACACACGGGGACTTGGGTATGCTAGTGATTGTGTGTTGGATGCTTATTTGCGGTGGAATTTATTGAAATACGTCGCATGTGTGTATGTTGCATAAAAATCCGTGCGAGATTGTGTGAACTGTACTCGCCTCGATATGCGTGTCGACGCGGGTACAAGGTAGTTGACGAGACCGATTATTAGGTCGAAAAAACGAAAACACACAAATTAAATACAAATTTGCCACGTAACGAATATTGGGTAACGAACGACGCGGTGGTACGCGGATATCACGGTTTAGACGCGAAACCGGGCTTCGAAACGCTTGAAAACACGAGCGAGTGTCGTAGCGGTGTCGTGATTTGGTGTCACACTCATACAATCCCAAGCACCATGTGTCACACACTTCTGCCACTTGTCTATCACCCACCTACCTACATACACCACACCACCGCACACCACATGCACACACACTGTTCACACTCAACAAACACACAACCGAGAAACCGAGGAAGAAGAAGAAGAAGTGGAGTGGAGGAAGAGAATCAGGGACGCACCGGGAAGGTAAGGAGACGACGACATTGAGGTGAGTTTGGGTGGTGGTGTTGTTGTTTCAGGTGGTTGACGGTGGGGTGGAGAGTGGGGCTCGGCCATGGAGGCCGAACCCCATGGCCACGGTGGGATGGCAGGGGTGCCTCCCCTGCCATCGGCTCCACCGGGGTTGGGGTGGAGAGCCACCCCAACCCATCACCGGAGAAGATGAGAGAAAAATAAAAAAAATAAAAAAACTTCACTGCTCCCGATCGAACCGGTCGATCGGGGGAAGGAGATGACGCGCGACGTGGGCCTGACCCAAAATGGGTCAGGACCGGGTCGGGTCCGGCCCGGCTGGGTCGACCCGACCCAAACCAGACCTCTGGCTGGGTCGGGTCGGGTCCGACCCGTTTGGGCCCACTCGACCCAAACAGTAAAACCAGAAGAAAAAAAAAAAAAGAAAAAGAGAAGAAAAATGGATGAAAATTTGGGAAATTTGTGAAAAATTCCAGAAAAATTGAAAAAATTCTGAAAAAATATCAATTTCCATAAAATAAATAGAAATTTATGAATTTCTATGTAAACTAAAATATTTGGATATTTTGGACGCGACTTTTTGCGGAGTTTTGCCTTGAAAAACGTAAAATGGGCAATTTGGCCTATAAATGTTAGAAAATTATTGTAAATTAGTATGCTAACTGAAATTATTAATAAATGGACATAGGTTGACACGGTGATCAATTGGCGACCAAGGACTCAGTGGACTTGGACCCGGGGATTGATTACGGGGTAGGAGAGCGCGTTGTGAGGTTTGTAAAACCCAAAGGGAAAACTCTTGAGTATTTATTTTACTTTCGTATTTCCATTCATTTCCATTAATCCTTATGCTTTTTAATTGCATTCTTATCTTGTCATCTTTTGGACGGTTGGTTGAGTTACTCCCACAGGATGTTCTGTTGTGTGTCTATGCATTTTAGACCATAGCATATGTATCAAGAGTGCTCGGTGGATAACGACCTGAGGGAACTGCTACATGTGTCGGTGCGTCGTAGGTCTACGTCGGCCACCGAGAGGGATCAGGTGATAGCTAGTTGGGTGCGCCCGCTAGTGGGATCCTGGAAGGAAATCCCGAAGTATGGTTTAGTCTGACTGGAACAGGTACACATATTTGAGTTTTATTGTTATTTATGCATGCGATGCCCTACTTACAGTTGCCTGTTTACATTCCGCATGTTTATTTAACAATATTTATTGACTTCTACTTGTTTATATGAATGCTCGGAGGAGTTCCTTGGGATTTTACTGACTGGACTCGTCATCCATTTTCTTCTGTGATGATTGAGTGCAGATCCGAGGACAAGTAAAGGCAAAGGGATCTTTGGTGACTACCTCTGACTGCCTACCTTTGCGGGTACTTGTACGTGTGATTATTTTGATATTTTGCTTATTTTGGGGAACTTGGGAGTGCTATGACCTAGTACATGCTTAGTTATATATGGAAAATTTGTTTACTTCGAAACTTACATGGTTTTTTTCACATTAGGTTTTGTTTAATTATTTCATGAAAATCTTTGCATTTAAAAGACGACTTCCGCTGAATATATTAATATACACAAGTAGATACAATCTCGAGACAGAGTAGGACGGGTAGGTGTCGTACACGTGTAGTTGGGCCAGCTGGCGAGGAGTACACGGAGACACGTCACCCCGGGGCGGCGAGGGCCGCCACATTTTATATTGTTAATGTTTGCTAATATATATAGTTAGGAATTCATGCTTGGATTGTGGTTTATGCACGATATGAGATAAGTCAAATCATGATTATAGAGTTTTGAAGCTGAAAAATTGGAACTTTGTCAACATCTTGTCCATGGCAAATTGTCATTTCTCAACGTTTTGCATTGTAGATTGGCATTTGATTCATTTCCTTGCGTTATGGTCCACTTAGAATTCAGAATTGCTTTTTGATTGGGGTGGTGACCATTAGTATTCATTAATTTTTCAAGCCAATCTTTTTTTCGTATACATTACACTCAATGCGCAAAATTGAGAATAAAATAAGTGAAAGCACTGCTTCAAAATTGTATAATCCAAGCAACTCATTATTTTCTTTCTTTCTTTCTTTTTATAAAAAGAACTATCTTCTACAAAGCCCAAACAACTACTCCCGTGAAGGGTACTCAAGCCTTGAACATAGACTCTATCATAGAAGTTGAGACGCATCAAACTATTGGAGCTGTCATTTGATTGAATGATTGATTATCTACAGCTAATATCTTAAAACACAACTCCTCAAAATCATTTAAATACAATACAAATAGGATGCAATTTAGTTCATGTTTTTGTAATTTTCTTTTTTAATTTTCAAAGAGTTTTTGAGGCCTTATAGCCTATTTTGTAGTTGCAAGTTTGAATGAAAAAACAAGTTTAATATATGGTCTATTGATGTAGAAATAGATAATGAAGCATAATTTTTTCTTTAGTCATTTTGCGTCTAGTGGGCAAGGCTTGCTTAAATGATGTACCCCATTGTTTAGTTCTCTTGTGAGAGAGGTAAAACCATAAACAAAGCAAACTCAAAATAAAAATAAAAATCCAAACCTCTCTTCAACACAAAGTAGCAAGTACACTACACTACGCAATTACAGAGATGGTAATTGCGTCTTGTCACATTACACATTTAAGCCACAATTATCTACATGTCCCCTTGTCCATTGACGAGTCCATATCACTATGGCTGTATTATTTCAACACACCTGAAAAGGTGACATAAAAAAGGTTACATGACCTTTTACAAGCAAGAGTAGTACTACTACTTTGTCAAATTAGAAGTAATTGTTTTTTGAATGGCTTTTTTTTAAGTAGATCGATGATGACGATGATCTTCTCCTCAGAGGAGGAGATCAAAAGAAAAGGCCAAACACTTTTATTGTTTAGTATGTACACAACTGGAAGAGAATATTATATATGTATGTCACATGTAAAGCATAACAGTAACATTTTTTTTACATGTAATTGACTTGTGAGTGATCTACTCAACAATGTGTAACTGGTGGTGCAAGACTTATGAGTGGTCTGCTAAAAAATG
This sequence comes from Stephania yunnanensis, assembly GCA_039657365.1. Taxonomy (NCBI): domain Eukaryota; kingdom Viridiplantae; phylum Streptophyta; class Magnoliopsida; order Ranunculales; family Menispermaceae; genus Stephania; species Stephania yunnanensis. The sequence continues at coordinate 5,874,834 of CM077583.1, read as the reverse complement.
TTAAGACCCTTCTAGTGTGTGGCCAGAGTGTGAATTAGTCAAAGCAGTTAACGAAACAACTTTTATTTCAAGCACACCAGAAGAAGAGACATAATAATAAGCTGGAAAACTAAAGAGAAGGGGAGTGCACTCCATCCCCCCATTATATATTCTCCTTATTCACCTCGTGACCTTCATCGAATAGCAGTTTCCTTTAGTCACTTTGATAAGATTGAACTCAATGCTCTATCAACATTATAATTTTTTCATGAAATGTATTTATTTTGTATAATTGATAAAATCTTATCAATTTGTTGGGAGAACCATTTTTGATTAGACATAGCTTAGTATAGATTGATTACCATCTCAACTTCTTCGAAAAAAAAAATAAAAATAAAAAATAATCTCATTAAACAAACAATGAGATACATTTGTTCTATTTTATTTGATTTCCATTCATTATTTAGTAATCCTTACCCATTAATTTTAATATAATAAAAAAAATAAAACGAATTAACCTCAAAAGAAAAAAAAACACTAAAATGAATTGGTCAGTACTAATCAAGCTAATACTTAAAAAAAACCTCATCATCCTCCAAAATCTCGAGTACAATAGCTTTAAGAGTTTGAAGACAAACCAAGTGACTCAAGGGAGACATTTTGTTTACAATGGAGCTATTACTGCTCTCAAATTAATTCTTTCTTGCTTCACAAAAAGTGGCCACTTACACCCTTGAGTTGTGGATGCAATGCAATATAACAAGTTGTTGATGCAAGCTCCCCGCAATAGTAGTAGTGATACATAACAAAATGAAGCAGATACTCTTCCAAAATAATCTGCCAAATATATTCAGCAAGCCGCAAATTAGAGTTGCAGTTAAAAAGCTCACTTACCATCAATAAAGCGAGGGAGATGTAGCCTCCAAAAACCATTGGTTATAAATAATGAAGAAAAAATTTAAAGAGAAAAATTCCTCAACTTTATGTTACTTGAGCCCAAACATCTAAAGTATCCTATTTGTGGCAAAAAAAAAAATAGAAATAAGTTATAGGCATATACCCCAACATACCACTAACTGAAAAAAGGAAAGAAAACAAAGAAAAATTACCACTTGTTTAAACCCAAAGATTCGAGTCCAGCTCCAAAATTTTGCTTCAGATGAGCTTCATTCCGCCAATCAGACGCACTAAACTAACGAAACAAAAGCTCAAGAAAAAACATGGTTGAAGGTTTGAAGGTTTGGATTACCATAAAATGGAAAAATCAATAGAATGACAAGTGGGTCACTACTCTTGAAACTACTAAATCATCCTGAGGTACAAGGATCAATTGACCACAACATGTAATAGAATGACAAGCTCTTGGAATCCATATTCTTTCACTAATGATAGCTGTAAGATTCAGCTAATATCATATGAGTTTTATATTTATTATAAGTCGAATGGCAAAAGATCAAATTATAGCCACATGTATCACACTCATTTCTCTTTCAATCACACCACCTCTAGAAACTTTGAAGAGAAACAAGGTAGAAGTTTTTTTTTTTTTTTTAAAGAAAAAAATAGCTGCTCAGAAAAACAGAATAAATTCATCAATTCTCAAAGAACTGTTACTTGAGCAAGATAGTAAATGACGCCTTCTTTTGCTTGAGGGTCTTTAAGGCCAATATCATTTCATCAATTCAGAAGTAATGTACTTAATTTAGAAAGTGATGAATTATCTTTTTTATTTGATAGTATCTCAGAGCCCTCAACTAGTCCTTAGTGAACCTTCCGCCTTTATGCATGGGAAATTATATAGGAGAATCGAATTTAACTCAAAACTCATACTTGATAATGTTTGGATGAAACCACATCTAATACGATACATTATTCTTTGAGTTTTTAAAATTGTATAAACATCATTCAAAAAGTGATTAGTGTGTTGTTGTGTGTGTAGATGATGATGATAATAAAGAGGATTTAGTGATCAAAAGGTTAGTAGAACAACTTATGCAAGTGAGTATAAAGTGAATTAATAAGGAAGAAAAACAACTATCATCAAGACTATATATATATATATATATATATATATATATATATTTAAACTGAGAAAGTGTGAAAACCAATGAAATTTACCTCGATTGAGACTTAGTCTCTCCACATTGTTGTTTTGACATCAAAGATACTAAGCTTTTGCTAAAAAAATTTTTAAGAAATTGGAGGCGATACTTTTATATAGGCTAATGAGTGTGTTTCAAACAAATAAAATGCATCCAAACACTTTTTGTTGAAATAAAGAAATGAGAGGAAGACCAAAACTTGCAGGAAATTCATGGATAGAGGGCTAAGTTGGAGGAATTGAGGGGTGGGATTTAAAGAAATCAACCTAGGACAAAGATTGAACCCTAGATGAGCCTCTCAATCAACTCTTCTATGTCCAAATTAAGGTTTTTGCTCAAAAACTTGGTCTCCGGATCAATGCAATTGTAGTGAGAGTTGTGAACACCAAATTAAAGCTCCCTTACACGTGGATTTCACTACTTTGAATGGTTTTATAAAAGTCAGAATTGCTTTGATTTAGTTTTAATCACAAGTTCAATGTTTTCATACCCTCTTGAGTTCAAAACATGTGCATGAGATTTTTCTTACATTGAAAACCAAGTCTGTCGCTGATTTGCACAGTCAGCAAAACCGATGTCTGTCGCTGATCTGTTGCAAAACAACGACAAATCAGCAACATACAGCTTTTTGCTGACTGTACAAATCAGCAACAAACTTAGTCTGTTGCTGATTTGTAATGGTAATTTTTTAAAAAATTATAGTTCACAGTAAATAGTAAATTGAAATCATGCAGAAGTAAAATCTGCAAAAAAAAACACATATTTTCCTTCTGCAATTAAAACGAAAATTGAGAAATTGTTTGTATATTTTCAAAATTTGACAAAAAATATCTACAAAATATGGAGATTAACATTTCATAATTAACTAGTAGTATACTATATATTACTAGATGAACATTATCCAACAAAATACAAAATAGTACACAAATTAAGATGGCTACACAAATTAATTTACATATATATATCTACAATGTCACTCCCACACTCTTACCCAATTGTGTCACCGATAGAAGATAGACACCAAACAATTTATGGGGCTAAGAGTGCGTGTCCCATCTAAATCCTGAAAATGAAAAGGAATAACTTGAACAATATTCGAAATGCAACCAAAATATTCAAACACAAATGGAAAAATCCTAAAATTAAGCCTTGCTCATCGACCTCATACATAAAAGATAGCACACAGTGTCACACACAAGAATTTCCAACTCAAAAAGGAATGAAAGAACTTCCATACATGACATTCCATGCAATTTTTTAATTTTTTTTCCTCTTATACATTCATTCATATATAAGAAGTTAAAAACATAAAATAAGAAACCATGCAGCCCACAAATGAACCATTCTAAAAACTCAAAACAGTAAAAATTGAAAAAATTCAATGACATGAGAACAAATCTACGTTAAATTTAGCTAATCTCAAAATATATAACTATAAATTGAAAAAAGTCAATGACATGAAAAAATTCAATGACATGAGAACAAATCTCAAAATATGTCACTAGGTTATGTGTTAGGTTGCATGGAGACACTCAATTTGTTAATAACAGGGTTGCTAAGTAGAGATTAGTGGATAAAATATAGGGAGGACAAATATCTTAATCTATGCTTGTTAGGGAATTTGCCTGCACTGAATCTCGGGCTTGCTTGCTTGCACAAGGGTTTCCTAATAAAAGAAGTTACTAACATCATATAGAGTTGACTCGCAGAACAATATATATTTGGTAGATAATCTAATATTGTTATGTTTGTTGTGAGGTGTCCGCTTACTCGAACAAACATTGAATCCCAGGCCAAGTATTTTCTCATTTTTTCAACAGAATCAGAGAGACTTATTAATATGTTATATGTGGGCATTAACGATACCAAATCTAGGGCTATATGTGTGGATGTGGAGTGTTCACTTGATATTCTAAGTTAAGTATCACTATAATGCACTATTAAACTATGTATGCCATGCACATTTATTTAAGGTACGTACAATAGTTTATGGAAAACATAACAAACTAAGCTTACAAGGAACATATTCTAATGGGGAAAAAAGAAATGAATAGGTGGCATAGAATATTGTTACATGTGGTTCAAGTTCCAACATTAGATAACATTGAACATAGAATATTGCTACATGTCCATAAGTCTTGAACTTCAATTAATTTCATAACAAAAATATTCAAACATAATTGAAAATTGCATCACATCCAAGTAAAGTGAAATTGACTACAGTGTTGTTTCAACCTATATAATTGTCAAAGCTTAATGAAGGCTTCACATGTTAAAATGCAAAGTCTAAGAAATCATTAATTAATTTCACACTAATTTTTACTAAGCTTGCACGTAATCTTTTGATTAAGTTAAGAACATCATGTAATGAAAAAAACTCGATAAAAAGATGATCAATTTGCCAATTTTTGCAATTAAACTCAAGAGATAATTAAATTCATGGTGATGATTTAAATAATAAGATCAACCTATATAATTGCCCAAGTTATTTTCAGGCCTCACATGTGGGTAAGATATTTTGTGAAAAAAATAAATGGCAAAAGGTTACATACCAAAGGAATCTTTGAAACTTGCAACCCAATTGGTGAGATAAGTTTGCCTCCCTATGCAACACCCATATCAAATGTCACCAGTGCACATACCTGCAAAATTAAGTAATCACATCGACTACATTAGAAAGGAAAAATATGAAGATATACATTACTCGAGAATAACGGTTTACCATTAAACAAGATAGGACATCCAATCACTCTTGTCGTGGCGGTGGTAGCGGAGGCAGCATAAGTTACTCCATAAACTCATCATGAATATCCAAAAGATGACGTTGATCCTCAGACATCCTTCTTTGTGGAGAGGTCCAATGCCCAGGTCGGTGGTCATGCGGGTGCGCAAACTAAGAAGGTGTCATCTCAGTCGTCAATGACCAGGGTGGTCGTCACTCTGAGGACTAGAACACTCTGTTCCTGGTGATGGTGGAGTCCGCGGTGTCGGAGGCACGCGGGGCCTAATTCCAAGGTGCCGCATCAACAATGACTCCATACGTGCTAAATCATGTACCATTTGTACCATTTAGATTTGTGCACCTGACACCCGACTATTGCCTCCTAAGTCTCTGGTGTCCATTTGTACCATTTAGATTGCCTAAATCATGCAAATCGCACTAAAATTAGGTGAAATATAACTCACATCCATCGCGTCGTCGAAATTCGTTGAATCGCACCCCTCGTCGAGGAGCGATAGGTCCAACAACGCGCCACCGCGCCGTTCACCGCGCCATTGTCGACGCCACTGCCGCGTCGACACCGCCGTCGCGCCGCTGCTGTCGTCACGCCACTGACACCGTCATCGCTGTCACGCCACGCGCTGCCGCCATCATCGCTGAGTCGCTGCGCGCGCCGGCGTGCGCTGCCGGAGCCGCCGCGCCAACCTTTGCCGCCATGTCCCGCAGCGTCGTCCGCGGCCTCGCAGGTGCCGCTAGCCGCTGGTCTGCGTGCTACTCGCCGACTCGTTATCTCGTCGATCGTCGCGCCGCTGCCGCTGCTCGCACTTTCGCGGCGTCGCGCTATTCTGGAGTTCCTCGGCGCCGCGGCTGTGGTCCGTTCGTCCATGAAGCCTTCGCTTGTCCGGCCATGGCCGTCCGTCTGCTTGCCATTGTTACTCGCTTGGCCGGTCGTGCCTTCGCGTCGCCGCTGCTCCTCGCCGGCTGAAGCTCCTCACCTCTCTCTTGGTTTTCTCTCTCATCCTATCTCTCTCTCTCCATTTTTTTCTCTCTCTTTCCTCTCCTCTCTATCTTATCCGATTCTTTTTCTTTAAAAAAACCATTTAGAAACTAGTGACAGATCAACAACAGACTAGTCTATTGCTGATTTTTTGTTGTTATTTTGGCGCTAATCAGCGACAGATTTTGATCTATCGCTGATCAGCGCCATTACGTGGAATTAATATTTGTCAGATTAGCGACATATCGGCAACAGACTAGTCTGTTGCTGACAGTCTGTTGCTGATTTGTCGCTGATAAGCAACAGATTTGAATCTATCGCTGATCTGTAGCAGATATGTCACAGATTTAGCTACAGATCATCGACAAACTAGTTTTTGTAGCTGATTTGTCGCAGATCTGTCACAAAATTGGCGGGAGAAATCAGCGACAGATCAGTGACAAAATGGAATTTGTCATAATTTTTGTCACAAATTTGTCACTGATTTATTGCTTTTTGGTCAACCGAGTCAAATGCTCTATCTGATGCAGAACTGTTGTTGATTTGTTGTTGTTTAGTAACATATTCAGTTTGTTGCAATTTTTTATGCTATTCCACATTATTCTTGTAGTGTTTGAAAATGATTGATGGTAAATTTCAATCTAATTTTTTTTCATTAAAAAAATTGCACCCATTGGCTAGTGATTAATAACAGTAGTATTAATATTAAATTTTGAAGAATTCACGATTCTTGTGAATTGACACAAGGTCCCGCCTCTTATAAGACATATCCTAAACTCTTAACCTTACACTTTAAATTCTAAGCATGTCGTGCTCTGGCCTTGATTAATGTATACATGGGGAGGGCCCAAGGTGTGGGGAGGCCTCGCCCAATTGTGTTGAAAGCCTTGTCAAGGTTTGCTTAAGGCGTGCCAGAAGAGTACCCAAACGAGCATAGGCCTTGCCTAAGGGCATGGTATGTCATGTAGAAGTACTCTCGCCTTTTGAGGCCGCACCCTTGGCTTCTCCAATGCATTTCTTAATGGCCGTGTTCAAGTATGCTTAGACCCGAACTTGAAAAATATGTGATCAATATCACTAATGTTGATCTTCAAGGAGCGAATATAAGATGAACATTATAATTAATTTTGCGTGAGCACTGAGATGACTAAGAGGAGTTTGGTAATGTGGATCGATGACTCTTAGTATTAAATAATTTCACGTACTCACCGTCTAGTTTGTGACGGTGGGTGCAGATCTACCAAGTAGCTGACCAGGTAAAGAGAAGATTGGTGACTACCTCTGAGCCAGTGAAGGACTTCTACGACATACTTTTGTATATTTTGTATTCTTTTATATTACATTTTTATGTCGATGTTATTTTTGCCTTTTAGGTTGAGTGATAGGAATATAGGACTAGACACATGTGTATATATCACCACGCTTGTTTATATAGGCATGTGATCTATATTTCCTAGTTTTTCCACAATAGGTTTGGCAGTAGTATCTAATTTCCTCTAGTAACTTAATAAGACTTCTGCTAAATAATTGGTTAGATAAAAAAAATTTAAGTAACTCTGATTTATAGACAACCATAGGTTAGTCACTAGAACAATTAAGTTAACTATAGGTGGTATCATAATTGGTAGGTAATTAGGTATGTAAATAAGGCTGACTAATTCCTTGTTAGGTCCTATAGGGGAGATTAAGGCTTAATTAAGGGGTTAGGCCAGTCGGTGCCCTTATTTGTAGTTGAGGCCGTCACAGGTGGTATCAGAGCCAAGGTTTATTAAGCTCAACTTACTTATAAGGTTTTAGGCTATATGATATCAAAAACGGTTAGTATCAGCGCCATGGTTTTGGGAAAACACGGCTCTAAGATTGTAGAATATGGAGTTTCTACAATATGATACCACAACTACAATATGTAGTGAATGACCTACCTTTTTCAATTAGAAAAAAACTAAAAGCTAAAAAATAAATTGTAGAAGTTAGAAAACCTTAGTTAGATGTGGAAAACCAGATGATCATCGCCTAGAAACTATTAGTTGGGAAGTGAGTGAATTGTGAGTTGGGGATTTGATATATTATATACATGTTAATTTTATTACGTGTATATATACGTTATCCACGTAGTAGCTGATTCGCGTTCATTATCCATTTGCAGTCGAAGATGTTGGATTCGCGCGATAGCGATGATGTCGGTGCGAGCGGTTGCCAACCTTTGATACCATCAACAAAGGATTTTCAAAGGCTTTCCGATTGATTAGTTGCTCAGGGGTACCAACAGTAGTGCCGATCGTACCTACAACACCAATGATAGCAGCTCCAGCAGTAGAGACAATTTCTACACCATCTTCCACACCCCCATAAGCTAGTTTGACAGCGGTAGTTCAGCTGGTGAAAGATTTCATCAGACTGAAACCGGTATACTTCGATGGTCATAGAGATTTTGAGAAGATCGAGAAGTAGGTCCTGTCGCAGGAGAAGCTACATAGAGTCTTGTAGATTGAGAATAGACTCAGAGCTGAGATATCGGGCGCAAGGTCAGCCTAGAGCAGTCACTTGTTATCGATGTGGTCAGCCTAGAACAATCACTTGTTATCAATGTGGTCAGGTGGGACATATCAATCGAGAGTGTCCACAACCAGCGACAGTGATTCCATCACAGCATCGAGAGGTCGTACATGTGGTTGCACAGCCTGACGCAAACACTACACAGAATCTCATTTAGGGTATGGTTTTCATTTGTGATCATCAAACATATGTCTTATTTGATTCGGGTTCGACAATTTCTTTCATTCTGGTCGCATGGTCGACATGTTAGGGGTGAAACCAGTTAGCGTAGGAGTCCATTTGATTTTGAGTACTGTAGGCGGAAATAGAGTGTACCTGAATTCTGTGGTAAAGAATATGCAGTAGAGATCGATGGGGTAGAGTTACCTGCAGACTTTAGGGTGTTGGAATTTCTAGAATTCAAAGCGTTCCTAGGGATGGATTGGCTAACATCATATCATGCTCATATCGATTGTTTTGCAAAAGCACTGAGATTTGAGATTTCAGGGCGTCCAGTGTTCGTGTATAATGGTAGTACACCGAGAGCCGATGGCACTTGAGGTCGGTTTGCGACTAGTGGGGAGATGCATACTTTGGTATCAGTATATACCTTTACAGAGAGTCATGAACCAAACCTTGCAAAGATTTAAGTTGTGTGCGAGTTTTCGGACGTGTTTCCGGAAGACTTACCTGGATCACTACCACTGAAGGAGATTGATTTCATTATTGAGTTGGTGCCAGGGACGAAACGATATCCATACCACCTTACCACATGGCTCCACGAGAATTGAAAGAATTGAGGAAGCAGTTGCAAGAATTGAGCGAGAAAGGATTCATCACACCTTCGATATCACTATAGGGAGCACTGGTCTTGTTTGGGAAGAAGAAGGACGGTACATTGAGACTATGTATTGATTACAGACAATTAAACAATGTCACAGTCAAGAACAAGTATCTATTACCGCGTATTGACGACTTATTCGATCAACTGATAGGAGCACACTTTTTCTCTGAGATAGATCTACGATCAGGATATCATCAGTTGAGGATCAGGGAAGATAAAAGATACATAACAACGTTTAGTACGAGGTGTGAACATTATCAATTCATAGTCATGCCGTTTGGTTTGACTAATGCTTCTGCCATGTTTATGGAATTGATGCATCGAGTGATGAGACCATTTCTTGAATGCTTTGTGATCGTGTTTATTGATGACATATTGGTGTACTCGAAGACTCAAGAAGATCATGAGAAACACCTCAGGGAGACGTTGCAGACTTTAAGGGAGCACAGACTATATGCCAAATTCAGTAAGTGTGAATTTTGGTTGTCTGGGGTCAAATTTCTTGGTCATGTTGTTGAAGCAGAAGGTATTGCTGTAGATCCAGCAAAAATTCAGACGATTTTGGATTGGTCAGCGCCGACGTCAGTGACTGATATTCAGAGTCTTCTAGGGTTAGTAGGCTATTACAGAAGGTTCGTGAAGGATTTCTCAAAGATCGCTTCAGCAATGACCAAGTTGACCCAAAAAGATGTGAAGTTTCAGTTGTCTGAGGAATGCAAGGCGGCATTTGCTCAACTACAGAAATTGTTGATTACCGCACCGTTGTTGATATTACCAAAGGCTGGTTTCATGGTGTACACAGATGTTTCTCGTATAAGTTTAGGTTATATGTCGATGCAAGAGAAGGGTATTGTGGCCAATGCATCAAAACAACTGAAGATACATGAGAAGAATTATCAAACTCATGACTTAGAGTTGGCGGCGGTAGTGTTTGCTCTGAAGATATGAATATACTATCAATATGGAGAGAAGTTCACACTTTATACTTGTAACGACCCGCTTTAATTAATCCCGATTAATTGACAAATTACAGGTTAAGACCCTAAGCTCAGACCCACGTGGACGCCGCAGATAGGTCATGGAACGTTGACTAGGTAAATAGTAGTTTTGTATGATTGTTTGCCTATTTGCGATGTTGTATATTAAGTTAATTACTTAGCATCGCATGTGTGTATTTTCTATCATTGAATCGAGCGAGATAGTGTAACGGGTGTTCGTCTCGAGAAACGTGTCGAGACGGGTGCTGAAGAGCAAACTGTTGGAACACTAGGTCGTGGAAACTAAAACACATAAATTAAATGAATAAATGATAATGGTCATATAATTATTATGGAAAAGATATTAAGTGGCTAGTGATGCAACAATACGCGCATATCGCGATTCGGACGCGTAACTCGGGCGTCGAAACGCCGAAAAACACAGGCGAATGCCCCAGTTAAGTCACACTATGGTGTTAAGGACACAAAGTCAACACTTACCCCCATTTATACTCCTTCCCACACTCCATCATCATTTCCTCTCTCCCTCACGTCACTCCTTTTCTCGCTCCCTCACGTTACTCTCACACTCACACCCACACACACACACACGTTCACAAGTTCGGGAGGCCGAGAGGGAGAAGAAGAAACAGAGAGGAGGAGGAGGAGGAGAAGAGCGGGAAGGAGAACAGGAGGTGGAGACGTCACGGTCGAGGTGAGTCGTTGTTTTTTTGTTGTTGTTGGTGCGTCGGCCATGGTGGCCGAGAAGGGAGTTCGGCCATGGTGTCCGAACCAAGGTCGGGGGTGGAGATGGCAGGGGTGTCTCCCCCTGCCATCGAGTTTACCAGGGTTGGGGTGGAGAGCAACCCCAACCCAAACTAGAAGAAAGAAAAAAAAAAAACAGCACCAAAGACGCAGGTCTTTGGAGAAGAAGACGATGGGGTGAGGGAGGGGTGCACGCACGCTGTGCGTGCGTGCAACCCCTGGACACGGGCCCGGTCTGTTTGGGCCCAACCCAGTTGGGCCGAATCAAGCCGGGCCAGGCCAGTGTGGGCCCAGCCCGCGTGGGCCGGACCGGGTCAGCCCGACCCAGTTGGACCGGGTCAAACCTGGTCCAGGGGGGCCTACCCATATATTAAAATAAAATAAATATTAAAATATAATTTAAATATATTTTTAAATCAAATAAATATCAGGAAAATAGAAAAAAATGCTAGAAAATTATGGAAGAATCCAGAAAAATTAAGAAAAATATAAGAAAGTGGGAAAAATATAAAAATGGTAGTTTTGAGGACTTTTGGGGCATCGGCACCCCGGCCCAACTAGAAAAGTGTGCCGAAATTAAACTTTTTGGAAACTAAAGCTCAAATTTTTAGTCACACATTATAAATTCTTTTAATGTGACTTTAAAATAACAAAAGTGGTATAATTGGATACCACAAATTTAAGAGACTATAGTCGGGTATCGAGCGCGTATCTCGAGGCGTGTGCGGGACGTTCGAAGGCGTTTGAGGTAAGTAAACCCACGAGAAAGTCGGTTTAGAATTTACTTATTTTCCTTGTAAATTATTTATTTCACATTACTTTTCGCCAGTTCAGCATTCTTTTTACTCTATTCCCGCGTGTGTCTGTTTATGGTCGAGGGGACGGTATGACCCATTTACGGCTCTCTCGCTGATGACGATCTGATTGTTGCTACGGTGTTGGTCATACCTTAGACTACGTGTGAGACTTTTCTCAGCGAGTCGATGATCTCGAGAGCGAGTTGACGTGAGGCTCACCTCCGTCACATATTTCTTCTCTTTTGAGGCGTTGGGCGGAAGTCTACCTTCCGACCAACAGAGTTCCTCGTTTCGACCGTGAAGAGGGGGTGTGGATTTCCTCACCTCCGGGGCCTTCTCGGTTTAGTATTTGGTCCCAGGGCTCGACAGCTATACACCACACTCGCGTTCCACATTCTTGATTATCTCACGACATATATTCATGCTTTACATTCCTGTTCATTTATTTTATTTGCATGAGTTGTAGCCGTTTTCTTGGATTTCTTGTGAATACTAACTAAAATTCTCTGGGATTTACTCACCTGGAACTTGTCATTGTTTGTTGGTGGCAAGTTGCAGATCCTACGACGAGCCGGGGGAAGGCGGTGATTGGCGACTACCTCTGATTTGGAGCACCTCCACTAGCTTACTCGTAGGTGTTTTTATTTACATATATATACTTTTTGGGATCTTTTGAGAGACTTTTACCTGATACATGTATATCGACACCTGTTATACATTTTTGTCGCCTTAACTGATATACATGGTATCCATTTTTTCTGGTTTCCACCCCATAGGTTGTTAAATATTGCATAACTCGTTTACATTAATTATATGCATGCTATTAGGATTTCCGCTACCAAAATAACTTAAATAAATCAAAACAAATGAATTAAGTTATAAAACTTTATAACTTAGTATATTTTGCTAAAATAATCATTTAATATTAAAATTTACTAAGTTAGAGTATAAGATGGTAAGTTCGCGGGCCGTCACAGACAGGCGAGCAGGTGATGTGGCATGGCTTGGTGACGTGTCCGGCGATGTGGCAGTGCCCGGTTTGTCTCGGAATTTGGGGCCGTCACAATACTGACCATAAGAGTTTGAAATATCTCTTCACACAGAAAGAGCTGAATAAGAGACAGCGCAGATGATTAGAATTTTTGAAAGGCTGTGACTTTTCCTCGGAATATCATCCAGGAAAAGCCAATGTTGTTGCTGATGCGCTGAGTAGGATTCCGACTGGAGATGCTGAGACTATTCTATGTCATATGACGCACGAGTATGGTTTACTCGAGGCGGCGACGATGCTGAGTCAGTCAGATATTGCTAATGACACAGAGGTACTAATATGTGCTCAAGTGAGACTTCAGGCAGTGTCAACTCAGAGAGTGTTAGAGGATCAGAAAACTGACATTCTATATCCGAGATTCAGTGAGTTAGCCCAGAGTCTCGACTGTACTGACTGGATTGAGACGGCAGTTCAGTGTCTCATATTTCGAGGCAGATTGTGGATACTGGCAGTGGCAGAGCTAAAAGATGAGATTCTTCAGGATGCACATCGTTCCCGTTTCACTATTCATCCAGGAAGGACCAAAATGTACCATTATATGAAAAAATATTTTTGATGGCTTGGGATAGAAGCGGACATATCATAGTATATTAGGAACTGTGGGATCTGCTAATAGGTAAGGGCAGAGCATCGTAGACCTAGAGGATTACTACGGTCGCTTCCCATTCTACGATGGAAAAGGGAAGACATAGCCATGGATTTCGTTCGAGGACTGTTAACCGACATGATTCTATCTAGGTGGTTGTGGACAGATTGACGAAATCTACCCATTTCATACCAGTTGCAACTCATTACACATTTGACCAGCTGAGTGTATTGTTCGAGCGAGAGATTATTAGGCTGCATGGAGTACCTTTGACTATTACTTCAGATAGAGATGTTATGTATACGTCCAGGATGTGGCGGAGTATGCAGGAGCAATATGGTACACACTTACAGTTTAGCACAGCATTTCACCCTCAGATTGATGGACAAACTGAGATGTTGATACAAACTCTCAAAGATATGCTCAGGGCGTATTTACTTAAGTTTGGTAGATTATGGGAAGAGTATTTACCATTATCAGGCGAGCATTAAAATAGCGCAATTTGAGGCGTTATATGGCAGACCATATCACTCACCATCTTGTTGGGCTGAGCCAGAAAACCAAAATTTGTTAGGGCCTGAAATTGTTGTCGATCACACAGAAAAGGTAAGACAGATTCGCCAGAAGCTTAAGGGAGCCCAAAAGAGGCAAAAGAAGTATGTAGAAATGTATCGCGGCGATCTCAAGTACGATGAGGGACTTTAGTGTATCCAAAGGTTTCTCCTCGTAAGGGTCATCATCGATTTGGTTTGAAAGGCAAATTAGCACCGAGATTCATCGAGCCTTTCAAGATCAAGAAACGAGTTGGAAAGGTTGCTTATTAGTTAGAGTTACCTCCACAAATATCGAAAATTCATCCGGTGTTTCATATTTCGATGCTTCGACTAGCTAAGTCAAAGGCAGACGAGAGACTGATAGTGGATTTGAGTTAGATTGATTTGAGTGAAGATATCTCATATGAATAGCAACCAGTTCAGATCCTTGATCGAATGGTACAACAGTTGAGAAGCACGTCTATCCCGAAGGTGTTAGTTAAATGGCAGTTTCATGGAGATTCAGAACTCGCTTGGGAATGGGAAGACTATATACGAGACAGATTTCCGTACCTCTTCGAGTAAAGTACATTTTTAAATTTGTTTAGTTTAAGTTCGAGGACGAACTTCCTATTAGTTGGGAAGTATCGTCACAGCCCAATAATTAATACATTTTTAATTCGTTAATTAGGACAAAATGACATGTGACGTGGGACCCACAGCGAGATACGCGTCACTGTCGCGGCACGGTGGCCGAAGTAAATATTATATTTGTTGAGTTGTATGCCTAGTGTATTGTCTATGTGTAGACTGCTAAATCATTTACGGGTATGCAGATACCGAAATGAGCAGGGACGCGCCTCAAGTCGTGTGCCGACGTGGGCCCGAGGTAGCAGTTCGTGGGGTAAGAATAATTAGTTAAATTAAATATGCATTAAAAAAAACCTAGTGTCTTTACATTGCCACATCACTTCATACATTATATAACTATAGCCACATATATATATATATATATATATATATATAGATATGTATATATATACATTGGTCAAATGAGAACAAAGTTAACTTATCCATTTTTGTTTTGATCTCCATAGTCGGTTGGGAGTGAAGAAAAAAAATGCACAGAGAGACCGAGAGAAAACACGCAGTGAGGAAGAAGGAGAAGGGAAGGAGAAACAGAGAAAGATACCAAGAGAGAGATCGAGGAACTCGAAGCAAGGTGAGTTGTTGTTTGTTGTTGTTCGGTGTTTGTTCTTCGTCCGAGGTTGGAGACTCGGACGACTTGCCATGGCCGTTCGTCCGAGCTCAATGAGGGCAGAGGAGTGGTCTCCCCTGTAGGAAACCCAACTTGGGGTTGGGGATGGACGCCCAACCCCAGTGAAAAAGAAAAAAAAGAAAGAAACAAAGTCGCTTCTCTGTTTCTCGCGAGGAAGAAAATGGGAGTCGAGTCGACCCGAACCCATATAGGTCGGGACGGGCCGACCCTGGCCCGATGGGGACCGGGTCGGATCGACCCAGGTCCGGTTCGACCGGGTCGGGTTGACCCGGACCCACCCTAAAAAAATAAATAATAAAATAATAAATAATATATATTAATAAAACAAATTTCAGAAAATGGATAATAAAGAAAAAATCCGAAAAATTTCATAAAAAATTGGGAAAATCTCTGAAAAATTATATTTCGACAAAATAAATAGAAATTGATAAATTTCTATGAAGAATACAAGAGTTGAAATTTCGAATGCGACTTTTACGGAGTTTTTACCTTGAAAAACGCGAAATTGGCAAATTGGTCTCGAATTCGATTTCGACTAATTTAGGAATTTTAAATAATGAATTGTGAATATAAATTGGTAACTTGTAAGATCTTAGGACCGTAAATGAGCTAGTACGGGGTATTGGGTGCGTACATCGACACGACGAGAAGGCGGATAACTTATGACTTGTGTTGTAAGTAAGTAAACTGATTTGAGACATTTATTCACATTTCATTCCATTTATTTATTTATTCTCAGTTATTCGAATGGAATTGCCTATGAAATCCATATGCTATGACTTGTTCAGTTCTCATTTTGTGATGTTTTTCATAGCATACTCTGTTGTGTATATCATTGATTCCAATTCTTATACCTTGTCATGCTGATTGTTGTATTTGTCATTGTTCAGTGATATAACATGCTATTAGGATAGTTTGTTTATTTTGACTCTAATCCTTTGTGCATTAGTATGCAGTTACATCTCTTGGATTCCATTACCGATTCAATATTGAAAATGAAAGTGGTTCTAATGGTTAGGGTCATTTGATAATCAAAACTCAGCTTTCATACGGGGTTACTAGACTCTCCGGGATGTTAGAGAATTTCTTCACTACCTTGCACGGGTAACGTGCCTCGAACGGGGTAACCGGACCTCGGGTTTTGTTGGCGCAAGAATAATGGGTGAACATGATGAGTTTTAAAATTCGGGTATGTTAGCAAGTATACATTCCGGTGACGACTAATTCACTTGGAATAGAAAATGCGTAATCGTAAGTACGTCCTTTTTACAATAGGATATAGCTCAATTTTTATCGAAATGCTATAAAGCAGAGCTCCAATTTTAGTGAAAAGGCTGATGTGATAAAGATCACGGCCGACCGACCTAATCTATTACTACTTAGCCTTGAGCCAATTTCACATTTGTTGTTTAACTCAAGTATCTCTTTACATGATATTTCTTTCAGCATAGTCGTTATTTAAATTATGTCATTTGATACTTGTTGCCTATTTGGGAATGTGGATCGATGTCTCTTAATATTACTTAAATAATTTCAGGTACTCACCGTCTGGTTTGTGACGGTGGGTACAGATCAGCCGAGTAGCAGACTAGGTAAAGAGAAGATTGGTGACTACCTCTGAGCCAGTGAAAGACTGCTACAACATACTTTTGTACATTTTATATTCTTTTATATTACATTTTTATGTACATGCTATTTTTTTCCTTTTGGGTTGAATGATAGGAGTATAGGACTAGACATACGTTATATATATCACCACGTTTATTTATATAGGCATGTGATCTCTATTTCTTGATTTTTCCACAATAGGTTAGGTCTTAGGATCTCATTTCATCTAGTAACTTAATAAGACTTTAGCTAAGTAATTGGTTAGATAAAAAAAATTTAAGTAACTCTGATTTATAGACAACCATAGGTTAGTCACTAGAACAATTAAGTTAATTGTAGGAGGTATCATAATTGGTAGGTAATTAGGTGTTTGAATAAGGTTGACTAGTTCCTTGTTAGGTCCTATATGGGAGATTAGGGCTTAATTAAGGGATTAGACCGGGCGGTGCCATTATTCGTAGTTGGGGTCATCACAGGGACTTAGATGATAGTTAGAATTTGTGCTAGATAACGAAAATGAGTAGACGGTCAGACTTATGGAAGTGATATTATTTTAACCTATATTGAGGGATTTGCTTGATTATAGTGAAAGTGAGAAGTACTAACATAAGTTTTTTTAGTGTATAGTGTCCCAGAAGTTTCCACAGGAAATGGAGAAGGGAAACTTATGGTAGGAAAACATGAGAAAAGTGGTCCACATGAAATGGAGCAAAGACCGTATTAATTGAAAAAATATTTGAAGAAGAAAAAAATGTGAAAAGAAATAATAAAAATAATGAATAAAAATAATGTGAAAAAAATAATAAAATAATGAATAAAGGCAGAAGTTGTGAAACTCTACAAATAAAAGATTTAGTATGAGTGCTTTCACTATATTAAGTGAAATCTGAACTTGCGTGTTTTAATGTATAGACCAATAAAACTCGTGAGTAGTTGATGACATTTTTTTGGCTGAGTTTTTGCTCTTGAAAGTGGGATTTTAATTGTGTTTGGGTTGCAAGTCTTGACATATCATAACTCTGAAATTTCTTGAGTTGTTTGTTAACTTAGTGACTATGTAAACCAAAGGAACTCCTTGAATTTGGGTCGAGTATAAGATTAGTTGAGTTAGTGCATTATTATATTAAGAGTCTAGTTTAGTTTGTGTTGTCATCTACACCTTCGCTCGAGATGTACAAAGTCTTAAGTTTGGGGGTATTTGATAAGTCAATATTTATAGTTATTTAATACTTTATTTTAGTATATTTAATTATTCAAAGTCTCTAAAATATGTATTAATTATATTTATTGGTCATTTCCAGGTGAAACGGAATGCACAATTGAATTCGTAACGGAAAAATACTCAAAATGGAGTATTTACATGCAGTGATCGAATGTCGGACAGTTTGTCTCGAGTTATGTATTGCGCGGTGGGTAGAATAGGAGACAACATATTTCAACCAATTAGAATGCGCCACGTCAACGCATATCTTCTCTCAACCAATCAAACGTTGTCACGTCATCAGTTCTCATTACAACAACTGCCAAATGTCGGCCTCTCGCACCCCCAAGCAAGTCACTCATTGGTTTTTGACCAATCACGTGTTGCCACGTCGACGGTTTCCATTATCTCCTCCAATCAGAAGTCTCTACATGGTGTCTCACTACATACATCACACCACCATTTCTTTTCCTCGAACAACTGCTCTTCAATTTCCACAGGATGCGCGACAGCACCGTCTCCCAGAAATTCGCACGATTTCGTGCGATTCTTATCCGCCTCAAGCGTACGCTAAGTGTTGCTCATTCACCATGCCACAACATTATTAGCAGCGATCTCTGCCAATCAAAAGACGTCACGTTAGCGCTCTAGCAGGAAATGAACCAATGCAGTTCAAACACGTGGCGGACACCAATTCTTGAGCCCAAAACAGCTCTAAGATGCTCCTCGGCGCACGAGTCACTTCCCCAACACCCAAAATTAGTTTCTATCACCTCTCGAGACCAATTTTTAGTAGTTTTATTTATTATGAACTTATGTTTTATTATTTAGGAACACCGACTATTATTGTTTTCTTATCGACTTTCTTCAACCATTATGTTCAGCTAATCAACTCCTTGCCTAGGTCAGAGAGGAAACAAGTCCGGATCACGGATTCATGGCATATTATGTGAGATCTTTTATTTTATTATTTAATTAGTTTAAATTCACATATTTCGTTGTTGTTGATTTTAAGGATTACGGTTTAGATCTAGGATATGTATACGACTTATACATGCTTTTAGGTAGACAATCTATAGTTATTTGGGCCATTAGTATCCGTGTAATTGTGCTTTTGGACTAATAAAATGATTAACACTCACTCGTTTGCCATCAAACTCTTTCGGTTCTTTAGTGTGCAACAATTGAATCTAGGTTGTATCGGGAGCGGACGCGATCCGATTATTTTAGGATTAGTGTTCCCACAGACCCATATTATTGCAGTTAGTATGTTAAACCCGATTGGCGGATGTGTAGGGTTATACATTAATTAGGGAAGTAGTTAGTGGCGGACGTCCTGGCTATCGAGATTAGGGGAACGAGGAATTTTTGGCGGGTGTCGATTTTCTATAACTAATCTAGGAGAATATAAATTAATGACTTTTTGGGAAAGATAGAATACCATGATTATCATTGAATCTTGATCCTAATTTGTGAAACTCTAGACTTACATGTTACTTAGGTATTAATTAATTATTTTCAAAATTAGTTTAGTTATTTTATTTATTGAGTTTAGTTAGATTAGTTAGTTAAATTAATATTTATTTTAAAACCCCCGATTTTTCTTTTTTGTTGTTTTTAACCTAAAAAGACTATCAATCTCTGTGGGATTGACCATTTGCCGCTATTCTACAAAATAGTTGGTTTAAGAAACTTTACTTTATTAACGCGTTGTCACGCGTCAAGAAGGTACTCGTCTACGCTATAAGTCTATCCGCCTTAATCCGAACCCCATAAAATAATAATAATAATAATAATAATAATAATAATAATAATAATAATAATAATAATAATAATAATAATAATAATAATAATCTATACTATTATAATAGCAATCTCAAAACGGTTAACCGTGAAGCCTTTTTGGCTAAAAGTCTCAACAATGACCTTATAAATTGATAGAAATAATTAAAATTAAGGATAAATTGGTAATTTAATTGATAAGTCCAAATTAATATGCGTGTTTTCCTAATAAAGCGGGATTTATAAGATTTTTTTTTCTCTCTCCTCCACATTTCTCTCTTCCACTCGGTTCTCTCTTCCCTTCTCTCTCCTCACGGTTCCTCCATGGTTCTTTCCTCTTCATTAATGTTTTTAATTTTTCACCAACTAAGATTATCTACTATTCCAACACAATACTTTAAGAAAAACATCTAATATATCCCTCACGTGCAACGTGCTTATCGACTAGTAATAATAATAATAATAATAATAACAACAACAACAACAACAACAACAACAACAACAACAACAATAATCCTAATAATAATAATAATTAAGATTTATAACAAAAAATAAAAAAAACGTAAGTCATTGTTCTTTCTTGCACTTAAGTGAGAGGTAGGATGGTAAAACACAAAATAAGATTTTGAGTGTAATTTCTATTTTCTTTTCTTTCTTTTTTTTTTTGCTATTTCTCGGTTATGTTTTAAATTGTTATACAAATAAGATTTTTTGGTTTTTAAATTTCCTTTCTTAATTTTAATTTTTTTTTTTTGCTTTTTTTAGGTTATGTTTTTAATTGTTATACAAATATGATTTTTGTTTTAAAATTTTAATTTTATGATTTTACTTTTTTCTCGCTATTTTTTAGGTTATGTTTTTCATTTCTATACAAGTGGGATTTTTGGTTTTAAAATTTTCATTTTCTAATTTTCATTTTTTTTTGCTATTTTTTTAGGTTATGCTTTTAATTGTTATACGAATATGATGTTTTATTTTTAAATTTTAGTTTTTTTTGCTATTTTTATGTTATTTTTTAATTTCTATACAAATAGGATTTTTGGTTTTAAATTTAAATTTTTAAATTTTTCCTTTTTTGCTATTTTTTAGGTTATATTTTTAATTGTTATACAAATAAGATTTTTGGTTTTCAATTCTTTTTTCAAAATTTTTCTATTTATTAAATAATACATACTACGTACATGATATATTAGATTATTATTTAAAAAGAAATGAAGCTATACGTATTGTTTAGGTTATGTTTTTAATTGTTATACAAACAAAATTTTTAATTTTTAATTTTTTCACGGAATTGTTTATATGAGAAGCTCTCACAACGCGACATGTGGCATGATAATATCATAATTGGTTGGGTGGCCCAATGATATGATATTAGATTTTGGAGTAAGTGGTCATGCATTCAAACCCGGCTATTTCTATGTAATATTGTAAATATTTAATGTTTTGTATAAATTAAAAAATATGCATAGTATTTGCAAGTATTTTTTATTAATTTTTTATGGATCTAAAATGTGAACTTTGAGTTCATATCAAAAATTACACAATATTTCTTTTTATATTTTTTTCAACATTTGTTTATATAATATCTTGATGCTCAATCATGCCCGCGTGCGAAGTGAGGGAAGCCGACTAGTAATAAATAATAACAATAATAACACTAATAATAATAATAATAATAATAATAATACATTACAAAAAAAAGTGAAAATACACTTGTGAAAATACGCCGCATAAATGAAAGAGAGGCTTCAACTTATAAGGAGGGATTGGTTAAAGTCAACGTTGATTTTTAATAGACGGCCGAGATGTGTCACTTGCTATCGTGATTAAATAAATCAGATGAGTAGTGGGGCTCACCGAATTGAGTTTTTTCAATTTATCGGTGGGATTAGTGGTGAGAATATTATTTTTTTGAAGTGCGGGAAAGTGAGTTGTAATGTTGTAGGATTAGATGAGCTTAATTTGTGTGAAAGTATAAAGAAGATTTATCAATAATAAAAACTTTGGAGTCCGACTCTTTGAGTCCGTTTTATACTGGCCTTAATGATGACATTTATTACAAAGTGCAATAGATAGATGAAGGAAAAAATGTTGTTATTTTGACCTATTTTCAATCTTCAATAATTCAGTAACAGTCTTACTAAAACTCGATAGCAATATAGAGAGCGAGCTTCACAATGCTATGAATAGCAGCACTTTTATCAAAGCTAGCATAGCATAACATTTGCGTCAGTTACAAAAGATTGTTAAGCATTTGGGGGCTGGAATTTGTGAATTGTCTCAATTAATGATTCAATTTGATTAAAATAAAAAGAAACGATATTTCCATCGGGAGTAATTTTAATTTCTTTCTTATAAAAATAAAAATAAAGAAACGACAAGAAAACTATTTGAGTTTTTTTACAAAAAAAAAAATGATTTGAAATTAAAAAATTATTGCAAATATGGATTTATTACAATTACCTGTTGCTTACCTACTTATTGCCGAAAAAAGAAAAACAGAAAAGAAAAAAGAAAACCCTATTCGAGAAAGATTTTGTTGTAATTAATGAAGTGATAAATTAAAGAAAAAAAGAATGAGCACCACATAAATTCGAAAATTAACATTCATAATTAGAAACCGCTGTGGAATTACTTCCAACAATACACACATGCATTAATCAACCTATACTTATTGATGACATGAGCAGCTACATGAATGAATCATGATAAACGCGAACCGCGCATGGAGCTCATCTTTTTATATTTTTATCAATTCTCATGATGGAGCTCATTTTTTATTATGTTGGGTATGTTAGCGGGTTTGTGACCAAAAATAAGGGTTTTAGGAACTACAAATTAGAGAAATGATTTTTTACAAGAGTTGAAATTTTGAGATTTCTCCAGAGACAATAGTCGTAGATCTCGGAAATAGCTTTCCAACGACGTATTATCCGACCCTTTTCGAGTTCGTATGAAAATTTTATGCTCAATTTACAGAGGCTGGGTCAAAACTTAACATTCATGCATCAAGAGACTTCAAAAACACAATCCATTTGAAGAATTAGCTTCAAATCCTTAAATTGGTAAACACAATGAAATCTCCATTCACAAAGAGACAAAAATCAGTGAGTAAACTTAGAAATTTGTTTTTGAATCAAAATCATGTTTTTAGAGTTCATTTTCAAAAACTCTTATGAAGGAAGTGATGGAGAGGATAATTACCTAGCTTTGATTCCTCAATTTTCTTGATCCCCAACTTTAGATCTCCAAAAATCCAGCCTTCAAAACTTTTCTTAGCACTGAATTTTTCTTGTTTGCGGTTTAAAAAACATGCAAATGAAACTCAAATGTTATAAGTGTGGTTTTTATACCACTTGATCTCATCAAGTTGTATCTATAATCTCGACACTCATCAATGGCTCACATTTGATCCTACTAATCCATCCAAACGTCCTAATTAGATCTAGCACCACTAACCCACTCTAAGTGACGCCCAAAGATTACACACATGGATTTTAATACGTATCTCGAGACATATTTAATGGCGGTTGATTTTTAACCAAACTTTAAGCTACAACTTCATGTACATATGTATATTCAATTATAGGCACATTAAATTAGTTTATTTATCACAATTATGAAATTAATTATGACTTATCATGTCACACTCTATCCCGATCCCACATCGACACGCATCATGAAGTCGCTATCTCGCTCGCTTAAATTCGCGATACAAACCTACAGTCATGCGCACACTTATATATTTAGTAATAAATAATACACAACATCAAACACAAGTAAAATTAATTTAAATTATTAATTTACCTCAATGATGACACCCGAGTATTGACCGAGATTATTACGTAGTATTAGTCGATAGGTCACAGTCTTACACGACACACAACTAGGATTACATTATTCGATTACACATGCGCTTTTTGTGCATGGTTGGTGTACCCAAAATTTTCCCTCCTAGTTAAGAATCCCAAATGGGTCCAAATGCTGGAATCCCAGCGTTCTCACAAGCCCTAACAACATCTCTACTCCCCTCAGGATTGCTAGTCACAACCACCACTTGAGCACCCCATCTCTTTGCCTCCTCAACACTCATTTTCCCCACATTTGGCCTTCCACCCCTCAAACCGCTATCGTAAACTACCACCTTCCCCGCCGCCACCCCGCTATAAACCGCCTCCTTGATCTCCCTCCCGTAGTTCTCCTCCACCCCTTTCGCCACCCACAACACCCTCACCTCCGCCCGACTCCGTTGCATCAAGAACGATAAGAACACGCATATTCCCGAGCCCGTCGCCACCATTTGCACCCTCTCGTACATGTTCATCAAGTAAGGCAAGCCCGCGAAATGCACTTTTCGAACCCAAAGATGGCTTGGCGGGTTTGACACCAATGACTTTGTGAAGTCCCCGACCGCCCCCGCTAGCATCATGTGGTCTTTCTCCCCGTCCGAAATGATCCCGAATGCATGCCATTCGGAGAGTGGCGATGGGCTGATTCGACCAAGGATTCCCGCCTTAACACCGTTGCCTTCGAATTTGATTACCGAAGCGTGTGTCGAGTTGTGTGTGATCTTCACGGCGACTCGCCTTACTGTTAGCCATGGAAGAATTATGATAGCGGTTATAACCGCTGTGAACCAAAACTCTTGCGTTTTCATCAAATTTGATGCTTTAAGATTGTTGTAAGATTTAGTTTTAGGATTGTAGCCAATTTTCAAGATAATGAAGGCCCAAAGAAGCAGTAGAGCGGACCAGCCGGCGAAGCGATGAGTCCGCTCGAAAACATTGTGATGGAGATGGCGGACGAGAGGGAATGCGGCGAGAGAGGAGAGGCAGAGGAGCACAAAAATAGCAGCAGCAACGGCTATGATTTCATTGGAAGTGTTGGCTCTGTCTTTAAGTGTGAGAACAATAGCGTAAACTAACCACCCTATGGATGAGACCCCACACCCGCTATGAATGCCTCCGAGAGATTGGAGAAACGATGTAGTTGAAGTCTTCATTTTTAGAGGCACCCATGATCTTCCAAATAGGTTCACCGCGAGCCAAAACACGATCCGAAGAAATGCTTCGCATCGACACAACGTCAGGGCGAGTATGTTGCCGATAGAGAACAGAGTAGCTCTGTTTCTAGCATACATGAAATGCCCCGTCGCGGCGAGGACCAAGGCCGTTATGTTAAGTACCAAAGAGAGCATGAAGAGTCTCTTGTAGATTGTGAATAAACCTTGATCAAGCAAAATGACTGATAGTCTAGACTTGGTTTTCTTTGGATGGGTGATCTTGGGTGGTTCAAGTACTTCTTGATTTTGTTTCTCGAGATCATCTCGATCATTTTGATCAATGACATGACCTTGATTGACATCTAATTCTTCCTCGTCTTCTTGATCGATATTGAGGTCGCAAAAATGGCTACTTGGGCGGCTCAAGGAACGGTCGATTATTGAATTACCGATATCGTCGTTTGACGTCGGGAACACTTTGAAAGAGCTCCTTTGGGATGCCCATTGAAGCCATAGCGGTGTTGGCGCCTCTTGTTGTTCTTCTTGTTGGTGATTAGTGACACCCAATGGATTGGATCTTTGTGAATTGATCTCGACAGACACGCCTTTCCGACTCGAAAACGTCGGAACATTCTCAACCTCCATTGATGATGCTTTGTTCTTAATAATCAAGTTTTCAGATTGAATCACAAAGAGATCTAGAGTGGAGACTTGGATTATTGATGAGTAGTACTCTCTTTGAGTTGGATATGTGGAATGCTACATATATATAGCAATACTACTGAGGCCTTTATGGACTTCCATATACATGCACGTACGTACGCATGGTTAGATGCACCTCTTATAATGTGTTTTAAGTGACTCGAGATACATCAAACGACCAACACTCAATTACTGTGCATGTGCATACGTGGTACGTTGATGTACTGTTCATGTCAACCAAGCAATTGATCTCTAGTTCTCTTATCTTAGAATTTTAAGAAGTGACATTTGAGCTGAATTTTTCAATTTTTTAAGATAAACTCATTCAAGTCAAGCCTATATAGACTCCATATAGTGCAGGGCTCTTATAACCGTTGTTAACGGCTGCCATGCATTATAAGTAATTGATTAGGCAAATTGAATTTACTTAAGAGACGAGACTAATAAGTTAGTCATATATATAGGACAAAAATAAGTTGATTCTATACTTGGTGTATTAGAGGACTTGACATGGTCGGCGTCGCAATTGTATTAATTGAATGTACTCTATAAATTAATTAGATCTGGTAAATACGCGGTCACGCCAGCCATGAAAAAACTTAGTCGTTTTTTGTATTTTCCTTTATTTGGATTACATACATCAGCCCACATTCGACTGACCCATTCATATTAATTTTTCTAGCTAATAATTTGGAAAGTGTGTAAGTAAGATTGATTTTGGTTGAAAAGCTATGTAGAATCATTTTCGACTTTTTATTTTTGTCACGGTAGCATGACTTACGAATGAGGTTGTCAAATCTTTTCACACATCATTAGCTTGAGTGAGATATATAATCCAAACGGATTAATCTAATGGTAAGGACAACCGAACATCAAGCTACAGTTGGGTTTTTTTTTTTTTTTTTGCATTATTGGTTAAATTAAACGATCTCAAATTTGATTCCCCGACAACCAAACGTCGAGCTATAAGTGATCTTTTTTGCAATTCCAGAGCTCCAAGACTAGTCACTTAAAAAAATAAAATAAAATAAAATAGGTATTGCACAACTTTTTTGAGAATTTGATACAAGCTGGATTTATTTTTATTTTTATTTTTTGAATAAAATGGGGACTGGTTATAAATCATCCACTTCAAATGCATATAGGCAATAGCAGCCATTCGAAAAGAAGTGATGATTCCCAAGGCTCTTCGCATGCATTAAATGCATACAAAGCTTTTTTTTTTTTTCCGGGGTTTCTCTTGTGATTTCGAGTATCATGGCACCAACTAATCTACCTTAAAATACTGTCTAGAGTAACCCTTCGCACTCAATTTTCCTTCAACAAGACTTAAGCTCAAGCCCTTGCATAACGAAACCGAGTCCCTAATTATCACCCCGATGAACCGATTGTTAATTGGTGCATACCATTAAGCTTTATTAATTAAACTGATGATTTAGAATTAACAAAAAATCTGTTCAGACTCTTTGAGTCCGTACTCAAAGATTTTTTTATTAATAATTTAAGATATATATTTAAGTAAAAGACATAATTACCCTCTACCCCCAAACATCAATAATAATAATGAATTAAGGGTTTTTATGTCTTTTTGGTTGTTTGAGTCCGGACTTTTTGAGTCCATCTAACACTACCCATTAAGTCATTAAGAACTAATCCCCACTTTTAAGGGCATCATCAAATCAATACTAATATACTGCTTATTTGTCTCAAAATGTTTGACCAATGACCAGTCAATTAGCTTCCTAAGTAATTGCTCATTACATCATACATGAGAATTAAAATACATCCAATGATACAAAGCCGTCGATTTTTTTTTTTCGAAGGCCAAAGCTGTCGATGTAGAGTGTATATAAACTGATGATTTAATTTAACTAGGTCTTTAAGAATCCCTTGACCAGTGACCAGAGTCAAGTCCAAGAAACTGCTCAAGATTGGCCTTTGGATCAACGTTGACTGATCTGATCCATTGGATCATATTCTATATGACGTCGGCGCACTTAATCTCGACACTAACTCATTGGTAACAAAATTATAAATGATTGTGTATGAACCATATTCTGAGAATGTGTGGACCAAAATATAGCCTCGCATCTCAGGTTGTGAGAATAAATCATTAGATGAGTTTTATTGTGGTAAATACATGAGTTACTGTGTGTACATTGAGTGTAGGTCGTGTCTATATGTGCATCTGTATTGTGTGTTTCAGATGTTTAAACGTATAATGATCAAATGATGGATATGTGTTTGATCGTATAACTCATGTTATATATTGTAACATTGTATATAAGTGAAAACCTAATACATTTGAGAAGCAATTCTTGCATTATCAGTTTCTTCAACTCACTGTGTATCGCCGCTGCAGTTTTTCCATTGTTGAACCTCTCGTTCAACATGGTATCAGAGATTTAATGCTAAAGCCGTTGAGATTCTTGGTGAGAGATCTACTCTCAACGATCCATCGTTAATGATGGCGTTTGTAGCAGAGGTTTCGACATCAAACATGGCGATGCATGGTAAATCTAGCACAAAAATCACTAGATATGGAGCTCAGATCACCGGATCTACATCACAAAACAGTGGATCTACAACTACAAGTACTAGACCTGCATCACAAATGTCATTACTTACACCGTTTGGTAATTCTTTAAACCAACTAGTTACTTTGAAGTTAGATCATACAAATTTCTTTGTTTGGAAGGCAATGGTTCTTTCATTCTTTCGCGGATGTCGTCTCAATAGTCATCTACTAAGCACCATTGTGTGTCCACCAGAGTTCTTGGATGATTCGGTCACACCAAATCCAGCCTATGATAAATGGTATAGCAAGGATCAGTATTGTTTAAGATGGTTGAGTAGTGCCATATCAAAAGGAGTAGCACCTGTTGTAGTTGGGGCCCTCACTGCTCATGAAGCATGGAAACGAATTGAAGAACATTGTAGATCCTATAGTCTATCTCAGATCCAAGTTCATCGTTGTCAAATCTAGAACACCAAGAACAGTTCCTAGATGATTTCTAAGTTCTAGTTCAAAATGAAGGAGTTGGCTCATAATCTAGCCATAGCATGTGTACCAATTTCTGAAGATGAACTGATCTCGAACACTCTAGCTAGTTTGGATGTGGAATATTTCCCAATAATTGATATCTTGCAAGAAAAGGAATCACTAAGTTGGACAGAGTTTCAGGCATCTTTCCAGTGCTTTGGGACGACATCGACTTAGATTCAGAATATTCAAGGATTGAACTCTTTAGTGATTCAAGATGAGAATCACTCAATTAACTCGGCATAAGTAAAACATAACAATGTTTGTATTGCTTTAGGAAGATCTGGGCAACAACAAAATTTTGGTGGTCATAATCACAATAACTGAAGAAGAGGAGGTCGCTTGAGAGGCTGTGCAGGTTTCAATAGTTCAATTAACACTATACCAACTTGCCAGATCTATGGTAAATTTGGTCACTCGGCAGTTGTGTGTTACTTTAGAGATGATATGACATGGGTGCTCCAACTGGTACAAATCAACATCAACAACTATCCACTTCATCACAGTAGATGTTAGAGGTGGGCAAACCGCGGTTTGGTCTTTTTGCAAACTACCACCAAACCGCGAACCACCAAAACCGCAACCAAACTGGCAGCGGTTTGCACGGTTTGATTTTCGTGGTATTTCTTATTACATGTTTTTCAAAAAAAAAAAACAAAAAAACAGTGGTGGGAAGCGGCAATGAGGGGTCACTGATAGGAGACGACGATGGAAGGCATGGAACTGTAGGAGGTGGTGGTGAGAGGAGGTGGCGGTGGGACGCGGTGGTGAGAGGAGGTGGCAATGGTGGGAGGTGGAAGGCGTCGAGTGGCGTGGTGGAAGGAGGCAACAGGTGAAAGGTGGCGGCAATGATGGCTGGTAGGTGGCGGCGACGGTGACTGGTGGGAAGCGACAGCGACTGTGATTGGTGGGAAGGCGGCAGCGAATGGCCTCAACTGGTGGAGGCGGATATGTTTAAGACCTTGAGATGGAGATGAAAAAATGAAATGGTTGTCTAAGACGTTTATATTGGTTAAGGTTTTAAAATGTGGCTTAAATAAATTTACTAAATTACCCTCGGTTTGGTGAACCGCGGCTTTTCTGAATTGAAAACCACCACCAAACCGCGATTTTGCGATTTTCGAGTTTTTCAAACCATCCCCAAATCGCGAGTTTTAAAAACCATACCAAACCATACGGTTTGGGCGATTTTGGTGGTTTTAGGGAAACCGATGCACACCCCTAGTAGATATGATTTCTTCCTCAATCTCCTCCTCAGCAGAATACCTTATATACTGCTTATGAACCAAGTTCTGATATGCTGATAGTGGTTCGTCTTCTCACATTACTGTTGATGTGACGACCCCTTCTCCAAATAAGGGCACCGCCCGACTTAATCCCTAATTAAGCCCTAATCTCCCATATAGGACTTAACAAGGAACTAGACGACCTTATTTAAACACCTAAAAACCTACCAATTATTCAGTAGTAAAAGTACAATACCCCCTATAGTTAACTAGATAGTTCAAATACCTAACAATTCAGAGTTAATTTAAGTTTTTTCAAACTAACAAGTTATTCAGCGGAAATTTTAGTAAAGTACTAGTGGAAATTATAACATAAGGCCTAACCTATTGTGGAAAAACCAAGAAATAGAGATCTCATGCATATATAAACAAAAGTGGTGATATATATAACATGTGTCTAGTCAGATGTTCCTATCACTCAACCCAAAAGTAAAAATATCATGTACATATAAAATGTATTACAAAAGAATACCAAAACATACAAAAATATGTCATAGCAGTCTTCCACCGGCTCAAAGGTAATCGCCAATCTTCTCCTTGCCCGGTCTGCTACTCGACTGATCTGCACCCACTGTCACAAACTAGACGGTGAGTACATGAAATTATTTAAGTAATACTAAGAGACATTGATCCACATTCCCAAACAGGTAACAAGTATCAAATGAAATAATTAAATTAGCAACTATGCTAAAAGAAACATCATGCAAAGAGATACTTGAGTTAACCAAATATGAAACTGACTCGAGGCTAAGTAGTAATAGATTATTATGGTTGGTCGGCCGTGAGCTACGTCACATCAGTCTTTCCACTACAATTTGAGCTCTGCTCTATATCATTTCATTACAAATTAAGCTCTAGATCATAATTTCAAAAGGTCGTACTTACAATTACGCCTTTCCTACTCCAAGTGAATTAGTCGTCATCCGAATGTATACTTGCTAACATACTCAAGTTTTAAAACTCGTCATGCTCACCCAAGTTATTCTTGCGCCAACAAATCCCGAGGTCCGGTTATCCAGTTCGAGGCACGTTACCCCGTGTGTCATGCAAGGTAGTGGAGAAATTCTCTAACATCCCGGAAAGTCTAGTGACCCTCGTATGAGAGATGAATTTCTATCATCAAATGACCCTAACCATAAGAACCACTTTTACTTTCAATAATGACTCGGTAATAGAATCCAAAAGATGTAAATGCATACTAATGTACAAAGGATTAGAGTCAAAATAAACAAACTAACCTAATAGCATGTTATATCACTGACATCCAAACACAACAAACAACATGACAAAGTATAAGAATTGGAATCAATGATAATATATAAACAACAGAGTATGCTATGAGCAACGTCATAAAATGAGAAATCAACAAGGCATAGCATATGAATTTCAAAGGTAAATTCAGTTTGAATAACTGAGAATGAATAAATAAATAGAATGAAATGTAAATAAATGTCTCACTCAGTTTACTTACATAGCACAACAATTCATAAGCTATTTAGCTTCTTGTCGCGTCACTATACGCACCCAACACCCGTAATATCTCCTTTAGGGTCCTGACATTTGACAAGTTATCAATTTAGATTCAAGATTAATTATGTAAAATTCTCAAATTGGTCAAAATCGAATTCAAAACCAATTTGCCAATTTCGCACTTTTCGAGGTAAAACCCTTAAAAGTCTCGTCTGAAATTTCAAATAGTGTATTTTTCATAGAAATTTATCAATTTCTATTTATTTTGTCGAAATATAATTTATTGGGATTTTTTCTAATTTTTTTGGAGTTTTTTCCATTTTTTTCTCCTCTTTTTTTTTTTCTTAGGGCCTGAACCGGGCCGAACCGGCCCTGTTCAGGACGATACCATCGTCCTCAACCTCTCGACACAGAGCATCTGCTTTGTTTTGTTTTTTTTTTCTTTTCTTTTTTATTCGATCTGGGGTTAGAGATCCAGCCCAAGATCGATGTAAAAGGGGGAGACGACCGAGACGACTCCCCTGGGTCGTCTCCCTCCTCGGACAAACTGCACAAGCAGTTCATCCGAGCCTTCATCATCTCCCTTACCAACACCAACAACAACCAAATTCAACAACAACAAACCATAAAACACCAACAACATTCACCTGGCATTCAACTACTTCTCTCTCTCTCTCTCTCTCTCTCTCTCTCTCTCTCTCTCTCTTCTTCATTTTTCTTCTTTTCTCTTCGGGTTTCTTCTTCTTCTCTCCTCTTTTTAATTTTGTTTTTTGTTTTTAAGAGTGAAAAGGAGATAAGTTTGGACTTTGAGGTTAATTTGACCAAATGATATGATTTGGGTTGGCTTAAATGCGAGCCACTCATCTCAAAACACACACGTATCTCGAGGCACATCAGGTGGTCTTCCCTACACCACTTGTCCCTTAAGTCACATACAAGTGACTCTAAAACTTAACATACTTGCATAAAGATGAGTGTTTGTGTCTAGATGTATATCTAGTGAGTCCCATTTGATTTCTCTACTTTAGGCCCATTAATATAAATCCTTATGTGACCACATTAAAGTCACATGTGTAGTGCACAATTTAAATTAATTAATAAAACTTACCCATGACCTA
The DNA here is from genome assembly GCA_039657365.1 of Stephania yunnanensis. Taxonomy (NCBI): domain Eukaryota; kingdom Viridiplantae; phylum Streptophyta; class Magnoliopsida; order Ranunculales; family Menispermaceae; genus Stephania; species Stephania yunnanensis. Next base: position 5,842,455 of record CM077583.1, on the reverse strand, counting down.
CTACCTCGGGCCCACATCGGCACGCAACACGAGGTAAATCGCCGCTCGTCTTGGTATCTACATACCCGTAGAATTGACTTAGTAGTCTACATATGTACAGTACACTAGGCATACAACACACAAATATAGCATTTACCTCGGCCACCGTGCCTCGGTAGTGACACGTATCTCGCTGCTGGTCCCACGTCACAGGTCATTTGGTCATGATCAACCAATTAAACGTGTATTAATATTTGGGCCGTGACAGTTGATCCATCTTAGTTGACCAATTGTATGTCGTATCAAGGTAATCAGTCGTTAATTGTAGGTAATGGCCAATCATTTACTATTTCTGGTGTTAATCATCTATCTTTGCCTTCCTTTGGCTCGAAGTTATCATTTAGGAATATTTTATAGGTACTCAGATTAAGAAAAATCTTCTTAGTGTCTCTCAGTTGACTAAGTAGAATGATGATCTAAATGGTTTCATGCTAATGATTGCTTTGTGAAGGATATCAAAACTAAAAAGGTTCTTCTTCGTGGGAAACTTCACAATGGTTTATATCGCTTCACTGGGTCATCTACAACTTTTACTCAGCATTCAACATGTGTTGCATTCAATAAGAGTTTGTCTGCATTGTGGCATTCCAAACTAGGACATCCGGCACAACATACATTGCAAAAGATGTTACAGTTGGTAAATGTGAATAATCATCCTATTGAATTTTGTTCTAGTTGTCCATTAGGTAAGAGTTATGCATTACCATTTCAGTCAAACACAAACACATCATTGAAATGAGTCTAGTGTTTCTAGCTCATTGTCATCTACCGTATAAATCCTAGTGGGATGCATCTGAGACTTCAGTTTTTCTCATCAATTGTTTACCTACTAGAGTGTTGAATGGTGTGTCACCTTATGAGAAGTTGTATGGTTAATCTCCAGATTACTTTATCTTGAAGATTTTTGGATGTGCATGTTATCCTCATTTTTCGTCCTTACAATGCTCATAAGTTTCAATATCGTTCAGAGAAGTGTATCTTTTTTGGTTATATTTCTTCTTATAAGGGATACAAGACTGGACGACTGTTTAACGGACGAAATTTGCTAAATGTATTTACTTCCTTAAATAGGCTCAACGACCCGTACTGTGGGACCAACACCGTGATATGTCCATTGACCAAGGCAAAGGCCGAAGTATATTTAATTTTTGTTGTGATGTATGCCTAGTGTAGTGTATATGCGTAGACTATTAAGTCAATTTATACGAGTGTATAAGTATCGAAACGAGCGGGAACATACCTCGAGTCGCATGTCAACGTGGGAGTGAGGTAGCGGCATATTGGCGTAAGTTTAATTTATGTGAGTTAAATACCAATTTATGTTAGTTTAATAAGTGGCTAATGTGGTCACGTTTAAATTAATGTTAATGTGCCTAAAGTTGAAAATTTAAACAAGTACATAATGTGCATCGAAACACGTATAAACCCATCATGAGGCAAGGTGTCCAATTGTTGACTCACTCCATGGTGAATTGAGGGACAAGTGGGAGAAGGTGGTCCATGAGATGAGCCTCGAGACACGTGTGCATACAATGATCAATGGTCACCATTCAAACATAGCATTATATATGGTCAAATTGCCCATTAGTCAACATTTTGGTTTCTTATCTTCTCAAAATCGATTTGTGCAAGGAGAGGAGGAAGAAGAGATATTCTAGAGTGATTTGGAGAGGAGGAAGGTATGAAATTAGTGAAGCTTTGGTGAAGAAGAACAACAACAAGTTAGCTAACTATTCGACACCATTAACTTTGTAATTTCATGAATTGATGTTGGGGTGGCTGGTATACATTGGGATAGGTGTTAGGGACCTCATGTAATGTGTATGAGGGTCCCTAAATCGAAAACATAGCCTATGTGAGGCAAAAACCCAGAATTCGAAGTGCAGAATTCTTGGTTCTGCTGCACATAGCGCACTAGGTTTAAAATATAGCGCGCTAATATTAATTAGCGAGCTAGATAGATGAATTATCATGTTAATGTTCGAAAGTTAGCGCGCTAGACAGCCGAGGTAGCGCGCTCACTACTGTTCAAAATTAGCGCGCTAATTTTCCAGCCAGTATTAAAAATCAACTAAGTCCAACAAGGGTCTAAACACTATAAATGGGTCTAAACACACTCTAACACCTGTCAAACACCTCCAGGGAACTAAGGGGAGATCCTTGGAGTTTGGGCATGCATTTCGAAGTGTTGAGGGATCGAATAGGCTAGGCTAAGCGTGTGAATTGTAAGTAAAGATGTGAGAATTCTATATTTCATTTCAGTACAGGTGTTTGGAGGAATATAGGGACGATAAGCTGACTAATACGTAATCAAGTCTTATAAGGTTGGGATTAAGGCTTAATTACGGAATTAGGCCAAGCGGCGCCCTGTTTTGTGGATACAGACTATACATCACTCATCATGTGGTGTTCAATGAGGATGAATTTCCATACATGTCTCTTTTTTCAACGTTTTATGGTCAGTCGGAGACTACATCCCATGAGGGCATTCCTATTCCTTAGTTTCCTTAATCGACTACAGTTCAGGAGATCTCTTCTACTCCATTATTGTCAGTTTCCACATCTTCTTATGGTTCTGTGTCTACTCAGCTTTCTCTTTCAATGCCTGTGGATTCAATACAGTTTGAGGATGGGTACTTATTAATTGTGTCTGGTTCAGGGTTTATCACTCAAGAACTTGTATGTCAATCTGCGGTTACCTCATAACAATCATCCAATGATCAATCGAGCTAAGAATGAGATTTCTATGAAAAAAGTGTTCCTTGCTAGTACTTCTGGATTAACTGATGAGATCCCTAAATCAGTTGGTATGGCTCTCAAAGATCCTCAATGGGTCGAGGCCATGGAGAAAGAGTATCAAGCACTCAAGAAGACTAAAACATGGTCTTTGGTGCTTGCTTCACCTTCTCAAAATGTTGTGGATAATAAATGGATTTTTATTATTAAGAAGAATTTTGATGGCTCAATAAATCGATACAAAGCTAGACTAATGGCTAAAGGTTTCAAACATATGCCTTGTATCGATTTTGAGGAGACTTACAGTCCAATAGCTAAAGCCTCCACTATCTGTATTATGTTATCTCTCGTTGTTCAGTTTGGTTGGTTGATTCGTCAGCTGGATATTAATAATGCATTTTTAAATGGTCATTCGATTGATGATGTCTATACTAATCAACCTCGAAGGTTTATGGATAGTCGATTTCCTGATCATGTCTGCGAGTTGCATAAAGTTTTATATGGTCTCAGACAGATCCCTCGAGCTTGGTTTGATAGATTGAAATCAGCATTAGTCTCTTGGGGATTTTTGAATTCGAAAGCTGATAATTCTCTCTTCATCTATCGTCGTCACTCAGTGGTTTTGTATGTCTTGGTCTATGTAGATGATATCATTGTCACTACTCACACACTAAACATATTCAAACCTTTATGTCAAAATTGAATGAATGTTTTGCGTTGAAAGATATTGGTGATTTAAATTTGTTTTTGGGTATGGGGGCTAGGAAAGATTCTACTTGACTATTTCTCACTCAAATAGCCTATATTAAACAATTACTTCAGAAAGGGGGTATGCTCCAGGCAAAACTAATTGATACGCCTGTATTAATGGGTAAACCTCTATTTTCTGATACATCTCCTCCATTTTCTGATGTTACTTTATATCAGAGTTTGATGGGCAGTCTACAATATTTGGTTCATACTCGTCCTGATATTGCCTTTATCATCAATCTTTTAAGTTAATATGAGTTATGTCCGACTATCACTCGTTGGCAAGCTCTGAAAAAGAGTGTTGCGGTATTTGAAGGGTACTGCTGAATGGGGTATTTGGTTTCAGCCAAGTACTCAATGTTTGTAATGGGATTCTCCGATGCTTATTAGGTTGCTTCCTCAGACGATAGACGCTCTGTTTCTGATTTTACAGTGTTTCTTGGTTCCAATCTTATTTCTTGGTAGTTCAAGAAGCAACAGGTAGTGGCTCGGTCTAGTATAGAGTCGGAGTATCGTGCGTTGGCACATGTTGCGGCTGAGATCTCTTGGGTGCAGTCTTTGATTCGAGAGTTACATATCTCAATTCTTGCTCCTCTAATGATATGGTGTGACAATATTAGTGCAAAGGTTTTTGCTCATAATCCAGTCTATCATCCTTGGACCAAGCATATCGAATAGGATATTCATTATGTACATTATAATGTGTTAGCTGGGCAATTATTGGTACAACATGTCCCTAGTCATGATCAAATCACAGATTGCTTTACCAAAGCCTTTGCTGCTTCACGATTTTTGTTTTTCATAGGCAAATTTAGGGTAGTTTCCTTCCCCCCTCGTTTGAATGAGGATGTGAGAATAAATCATTAGATGAGTTTTATTATGGTAAATAAATGAGTTAGTGTGTATACATTGAGTGGCATTTGTGTATGTATGTAAGTTTATATTGTTTGTTTCAGATGTTTGACTGTACAATGATCAAACGGTGGATATGTGTTTGATCGTACGACTCATGTTGTATATTGTAACACTGTCTATAAGTGAAACCCTAATACATATGAAAAGCAATTCTTGCATTCTTAGTTTCTTCAACTAAATGTGTATCGCCGCTTTCGGGTTTCCATTGTTGAACCTCTCGTTCAACACAGGTAAATCAGTTAAGTGTAACATCATAAAAAAAATATCTAAATATAGCCGTACAAATCTCTTCCAAATAGTACTGAAGATTTTTAAAGTAACTTGAATAAGGAAAAAAAAAAAACTTACACTTATGAGGTGAAAGTGACTAAGATGGAAACAATATCATTACTATTGAGATCTATGAACCCGGGAATACAAGAGCAGGCGGGTCCAACACCATCCATGATGAACTCACACAAAATACGTTCTAATTTCTAAAGAAATAACTCACTATATAGAAAGAACAAATAAAGCTAATTAAGCATTCATCAATCAGAAAAAAAAAATAATAATAATAATAATAATAATAATCTATATCTATATATATATATATATATATAAAAGTTGCAGGAGAGAGAAAGTTTCACAAGCTCTCTTCTTCTACCATTTCATTTTTAAGATTTTCTTAATTTTTTATTTTTTATTTTAAGATATTTATATATTTGTGTTATTTATTGTTTTAAGATACATTCGTCCCCCCGTATTTTTGAAAAACGAAAAATAGATATTTATATATTTGTGTTTTTTTGTTTTAAAATATAATTATGTATTATGTGTGTATTTAATAATAATTAATAATGATTATATTATCAACGAATGGATTAATAGAATTAGTACATTCTACTCGAAATCATGGGCAAATACATGGAATGGAGTGTGGTAAAAGTTTTTAAAAATTATGGGCAGATACATGGAATTGAGTGTAGTGCAAGCTCTATTCCCCCTATAAATCTCACATCTCATCCATTCTTCTACGCTGTAATTCTCTCGCATCCAGTTTGAATAATTTTTGGGGAGTGCTTGACCATTATCTAAATTTTTGTTTGGGTCTCCAAGTGCACATGTTTGTAGGGGTTTTTTGTGTTTGAATGGATGCACAAGTACCATGGATTGGCTTATGTAAATGGTCGAGCACGCCGATTTTTCTTTTTTTATTTTTTATATATAATTTTTGCTTAACATAGGGGTCAACTACGACACCCATCATTTTGTAACTTTCCTATTTTTTGCCCCTTTTCATACGTATAAATCATGAAAGTCTTTACTGACACCTGCGCAAAACGCAGGGAAACAACTAGTAATAATAATCTATATATATATATATATATATATATATATAAGTAGGAGGAATGAGAAATTTTAAAAGTTATCTCATCTCACCATTCTATTTTTTAATTTTTCTCAATTTTCTTATTTTTTGTTATTTATTTATTTATTATTTCAAGAGATATAATTATACCCTATGTGTACATTTATTAATAATTAATAGTGGTTATCTTATCATTAATAGATTGAGTACGTTGAATTTGAAATCATGGGTAAATACAAGGAATTGAGTTATTTTTTGTTATTTATTTATTTATTATTTCAAGTGATATAATTATACATTATGTGTACATTTATTAATAATTAATAGTGGTTATCTTATCATTAATAGATTGAGTACGTTGAACTTGAAATCATGGGTAAATACAAGGAATTGAGTGTAGTGCAAGTTACATTCCCCTATAAATTTCAACTCTCATCAATTCTTCTTGCAATCGACTTGATTTTTTTTTTTTTCCTTCACCATTCAAAAAATCACAAAAAAAACCAATTTTATTATATCTAACCTTAGATTCCTCCAGTTCTCAACCAATTATCACCCAATAAGTTCAAGATATGATCGACGGATTTGAACATCGTCTGTACATTCAAAAGCTGTTCTACCTACCCATAGCTTCATGCACTCAGTGATATAACAACCATTCACAACGCTTATAAGCTAAACCACTTTTGATCGCCCTCATTTAGGTACGTTTGCTCTATATTAGATCTAATCGTTTGGTACGTTTTGCATAAGTTCAAGATTGAAGTGAATCATTATATCTATAACACAAATCAATAATCACATGACTTTTATGCTGCCTTTGTTATGTTGTCTGCAATTGGAGTGAATAGACGATATGGAGGAATTTATATTTAACGGTTATAGTGGATCAATATACACTACTGCATGGGATTACCATTGCTTAAAGATGTTGTTCAGTCCATAGAATGCTACAAAAGCTAAAGAAGACAATACAGTGTTTTGCTTTTTCTTATTATTATTGTTCTTTTATGAACTTTTCGTTTGACTCGATGAGAATAACTATTATTATTATTATTATTATTATTATTATTATTATTATTATTATTATTATTATTATTATTATTATTATTATTATTATTATTATTATTACACCTAGGCGAAGCGCTGGAAAACGACTAGTAATAATAATAATAGAGGATCACGAGCGTTGCATAATGCATACCGATAACCAATCCAATTTTAAGGCTACTGCCTACCGACAACCAATTTTGCACAGCACAACTGTCTTTAAACCGATAAAGTTTTTAATGTGAGAGGGTACCCTTCATATGAGAAGTTAATCATGTAGAGAAATCTAACAATGATGGCGAGCATTCACGCAAGGAAATTGATGAGAGTCGATTTTTCAACTTCGAATGCATACCCTAAAAAATTAAGAAACTAGGGCTTGAGCACTTATCATCACCATAAGTCTTCTTGTGTAGACTTGGACATAAATGATGATCCCAGCACTTGTACATTCAATACCACTAAAACTGTAAACTGTAAAACAATATTATCAGCTAATCACTAAAAAAGTTCAAACTCCATTAGAAAAGCACAATGATACGCATTTGAATTAAAAATGAAGTGCAATTTTCTACAATCATCATTTTGTATCTCCTCATGCCCCCACTTTCCTTGTAAACAAATGATTATTTGTATGCATATTGCTTGCATTTTGGATTGATAATTGAAGCCACAGAGATGCGCACATTGCTTATCGTTTCCCACTCGAGCATCTTTAACTTCAGAAAACTAAAATAATAACTAAGTATTGAGCACATAAAGGGACTGCATTTAGTAAAAAGGTTGTGCGTCGATGTCAAACAGATCCGCCACCCTCTTACTTCGGCAGACCGCAGCTTTGAGAGGCTATGAGAATTAGCAGATATCCTGAAGGATTCTCTTCATCACAATCTTTCAGCTCAAAAATAGGGATGAAAATCTTAATGATGGGGGACAACAAGACGAACAGGATAAAAAAAAAAAAAGGATTATAGAAGCCTCAGCTACGACATTTTGCAAAATTTCAAGAGTTCTTTAATTCCAAGCAAGAGTGAAGGGAATCTAAAAACAGTTTATCCTGCCCAGGCTGCAAACAAGAAACATACATGCTTTCACTTTATCTTCTCAATTAACATAGATGAACGAACATTTTTCTCTAGACAAATGAAAAAAATCCAGAGACTAAAAATGCAATGAGTGTAAAACTAAAATGACAAAGATCATAATAGTGATGAACTAAGAAAGTGATACGACTTCTCTTCCCGTGTCCCAGTCTGTGTAGGACTTGAAAGAAAACGACATATAAGTTATGATTTTTCACAAATCCAATTTCAGCCCGTGTGTCTAATCATATTGTCTTGACGAATCATTATAGAGAGAATAACTGCATTGTATGTGATTCACTCAAGATTACCACGACAGATGAGTTATGATTTTTGCAAATCCAGTTCTACTCTGTGCAGGACTTGAAAAAAAAAAATGTAATTATGGCATAGAAGAAAATCAACTAAATGCTCAATAGCGTATCCCATTGGCCGTTTTGGCATGTAGCCTGACTTAAACTTCTCATCAAATGTCATAGTAGAGTTTTTAAAGTCATGGATCCTATAGGCAATCAAGCAGACAAAACTCTTGTGCAGGCCTTAAGAATTTGCCTCACAAAACCTCACAGGTCATAACTCATATTTTCATCTCATAAACTCTCTCAAATGGAACATCGAACGGGAAATTACTTTCCCTCATTTGTTCTATTATCCATAAGGTATGTGTTGGTGAATATGTTCAATAGTGGTATTGAAATTGGAAGTAAACAGACACTGCAATATTGCTTTTACTAGTTGAAGAACTTGATCATTTGGATAAGCTAGGAAGCATTAAGCAATGCAGATAGTCTTGTTCTGAATGATTAATCAAGTTTTAATTTGACTGAATTTTTTTATTCAAAAGATGACTTGCTGAGAAGCACTAGCTACTGAGTCTTCCACTCTACAGTGTGCACGAATATTGATCCCTAAATAATTAAAACCACTTAGTGAGAGACGTCGAATGGCGACAAATTCTTTCTTCCTTCTTTTGGTGCATCTTTTCACTTAATCGAGCACAATGGAAAAGTTTGATCCATGTGGCCGACCCCAATTAATTTGGGACTGAGGCTATGTTGTTGTTGTTGTTGTTGTTGTTGTTGTTGTTGTTGTTTGGTGCATCTTTCCCCTTTGTTTACTTCAAACATTTTCTCTAACGTTACAACATAATTTTAACCCCACCTATGTAGAACACTATGTGTGCTACATAGTCAGTCTCAAGTCCGAATAAAGGAGGACTCTGACACCCATTTTCCGATATGAAAAATAGGTAAAGGAGGTCCCAAACCTATTTTTCATACCCGAATAATGGGGGAAGGAGGTCCCAAGCCCATTTTCCGTTCTTGAAAATTTGAGGTGGTTGCAATAGGTTAACAACCAACATAAAACTTGGCACTCTTCAATTGCACTTAATCGAGCAAAATGGAAGAGTTTGATCCATGTACCCGAGCCCATTTAATTTGGGACTTGGGATTGAGGCTTTGATGTTTTGTCATCGCATAATTTTGAAACCACTCAATCCATTGTTAAAGTGAGGTAAAGACCAAGAGAAAAAGATATTACAAATTTTATCATAATAGGATCAATCTCAATCAAAATAAATGTGTCTAACCATTTTTTTTTCTGTTAATAAGCAGTTGTTGTGGTTATCCAAGTCAAATGGAAACGAGACATCCATATAGCCAATGCAAATGCGGAGGATCGGGGGTGAAGGTGTGTCAAGTATGATGCAATGAACATTAGAATTAAAAACCCTTCTCCAATGCAATTATGAATTGATAATGTGCAGCTAATGTGGCGTAAAAAAATAGACTATGTCTATTCTCAATGTCTACTTCTAGATGATGCAATATTTAGCCATGTCGGTAACAATAAATTTGAAAATTGAAGATCCAATCCAAATTATGCATTGGATAGCAATTTTGAACTTCAATGTCTATTTAAACAACATGGGATAGAAATTCTCTTCCCATTGATGAGATGGCAAGAATCCACTCATTGGAGACACTCTAAGTAATTACTAGCCAGTGCTTGGACTTCACATTTCCTTTTTGGGTCTTCCGGCTAAGTATTTGGAGGCCAACCACCCATTCTAGCAAATTAACTATTGCTTGATTCTATATCAATGCGTTCTTTTTCTTTTGGTTTTTCGCCAAGTCCAATCAGCTTGGAAATACTCTAGTTAAAAAACTTGATAAAGTAGAAACTAAATATATTCGGTGCAAGGATAGGCCAAAGATAACTTGAGATACATTGATTAAAAAGATTTAAATAACTTTAAGCGCACATTATTAGGGGCATTGAATTGAGTGGAGTGAAAGAATTTGATCAATGCGGCCGACCGCAACTAATTTGTGATTGAGACCTTAATATAGTTGATCTATCTAAATCCAATCTTTCTATATCATTGCATCCAAATCTCCATAAAGGTTCATAAACACAGTACATAAAGCAGTATAACAAACAACATGAGCAACGAAACCCATCAAAGCTTCTAAACTAACATCACACAAAAACACATGAACAACAAAACAATCAAAGAGTTCAAAATCAAGCCCACGAACAGAAATCCTTACAAGAACACCGCGACCGCAACCGAAACAAACTCGAACCCGCTAATCCAACCCGAAAACCTTCCTCCTCATCTGCACCACAAACTCATACACCTTCCCAGGATCAACAAGCGCCTCCCTCACCTTCTCCACCTCCAAACACCTCTCCACCCACTCCATCACCTTCGGAAACTCATCCCCAACCCTAAACCCCCCAAACTCCTCATAAACCCTAAACCACGTCCAAAACGGCAGAAACCCCACATCCACAAGCCCTAACTCCTCACCCCCAAAAAACCTCCTCTCCCCCAACTCACTCTCCAACAACTTAAAGCACTCAAAAAACTCTGCTTTCGCAATATCACGATCCCCCTCGCTCTTGCTCGCCCACAACCTCCTCCCGCAGTCGTATACCTTCTTGTCCACTAAATCGGCCCAGAATCTAGCTCTGGCCCGGTCGTAGGGGTCGGTTGGGAGGAGCGGAGATGGGGTCGGCCAGGCCTCGTCGATGTATTGGACGATTATTAGGGATTCGGAGATGGGGTTTCCGTTGTGGATCAAAACTGGGATTTTTTTGTGGACTGGGTTTGATTTGAGCAAGAGAGGGGTTTTGTTGCGGAGGTCTTGTTCTTGGTAGGAGTAGCTTATGCCCTTCAGGGATAGGGCTAGTCGGACTCTCATACCGAATGGGCTCGCCCAGAAATCTAGCAAGGTCACCTCGTCCGCCATTGCTGCTCTGGTCGTTGTTGGTTTGTGTGGAGTGGTGAGGGAGTTCATATAGGGCTTGTTGGGGGCGGTGTTCGAGATTTTTGGGGATCTCGAGAGAGAGAGAAAGAGAGTTCGAGAAGGGTGGTCGTAGGCGCGAAAATTGATTAAGCGCACACCAGTCATTTTGTAGTTTTTACTAGGAACTGCTAAAGTAATCATTTTGGACACTAACTCAAGTAAAATATTGTGCACGTTGAAAATAAGGGTGGGCAACCCGTGGTAGCAAACCACGGTACCGCGATCAAATCGAGGGTTTACAGTTTGGTCATTTTGCAAATCACTACTAAATCGCGAATCATCAAAATCGCAACTAAACCAAACCGCGAGTTGCGCGATTTAGTCGGTTTGGTTTTGCGATTTTTCTCGTTATATGTTTTTCAAAAAAAAAAAAAAAACAGTGGTGGGAGGCAGCAGTGAGAGATCACTGGTAGAAGATGGCGATGGCGACTGATGGGAAGCGGCAGTGACGACGAATAGTGAAAGGCAACAACGGATGGCCTCAACTGGTGGAGGCGAATATGTTTGGGATCTTGAGATGGAGATGAAAAAATGAAACGGGTGTTGTTTATTTTGGTTAAGGTTAAGTTGTTTATATTGGTTAAAGTTTTAAAATGTGAATTAAATAAATTTACTAAATTACCTTCGATTTGGTTTGGTGAACTGCGGTTTTTTCAGAATTGAAAACTACCACCAAACCGCGATTTTGAGGTTTTCAAGTTTTTAAAATCGCCCCCAAACCGTGAGTTTTAAAAACCAAACCAAACCATATGGTTTGGGCGATTTGGCCGGTTTGGACGGTTTTAGGTCGATGCCCACCCCTAGTTGAAATATATGAATGTGCATCTCGAGGCGAAAACCAGTTGAGAAACCGTAGGCTACAACGAAGAACAGCAACGTTTGCATGTCCAGTTTTTACTAGGAACTACTAGAGCAATCATTTTGGACACGCACACCAGTCATATTGTAGCATGTCAAGTTTTCTAGCTAATAAATTGTTTGCAGGTCTATCTCTCTAATCCGTCTCAAATTAGTTGGAACCGCATGCTACAACAAACAACAGCAATAACAACGTAGACATAAACATAAACACCATAATACTTCGTCCCAAATTCAACAAAAACATTATAGTACCTCAAATTAATTGAGTGAGCTACATGAATGGACGATCAAACATTTTCATTGTGCTCAGGTTAATGCAATTGATGACGAGCTTTTCAAATCATTCAAATCCTTCCTAATTAATGTGCAAGGTGGGAACGCCCAATATTTATACATCTTTAATCTATTTCATAAGCCTAATTACTCCACTACTTGCATATGTAAAATTATATATGTAAAAAAAAATAAATCAAATTTAGAATCAAATTACGTACCCATATGCATGCTCTTGCTAGCTAGTCACTTCATTAATCATTATATATATGTTGAACACAAAGCAAAATCACACAACGTAGCCCTCAAAGGAAACGAAACAAAACCACTACTATTAGTTCCAAAGCAACCATTCTCATCAATATTGATCACTGATCGAACCTCAACTTTTTGTTGATCATCTCCACAATGAGCTCATAAACCCTGTCCTGCCCCGGCACCACCCTGCCCACCCTCTCCTCCCCCACACACCTCCTCCCCCACGCCACCAACTTCGGGCACACCCCCTCCATCTCCAACTCTCCCAACCTCTCATACGCGTAAAACCACGCATAAAACGGCACCAAACACACATCAACCAACCCAAGACCAACCCCTCCAAAGTACTCCCTCTCACCAAGCACTCCCTCCAACACCTTCAAACACTCACACAGCTCTCCCCTGGCTCTCTCCCTCTCCTCATGACTCCCCTCGTGACTCAAACACACTCTCCTCCCCAACTCGTACACGTTCTTGTCCACGTAGACGGCCCAGAACCTCGCACGGGCTCGCTCGTAGGGGTCGTCGGGCATGAGCTTGGGAGGGTTGTCAGGCCAAGTCTCGTCGATGTATTGGATGATTATGAGGGACTCGGAGATGGGTTTGTTGTTGTGGATCAAAACCGGGATTTGTTGGTGGATGGGGTTGGAGTTGAGGAGGAGTTGGCTCTTGTTTTGGAGGTCCTCTTCTTTGTAGGTGTAGGGTATGTCCTTCAAGGACAGGGCTAGTCGGACTCGAATCCCATATGGGCTAGGCCAGAAATCTAGTAGAGTTAACGATGATGGTGATGATTCTTCGGCCATTAATGAATTACTTTAATTAATGGTGTGGCGTGTTGTTAATGGAGGTTGAGGTTGAGAGAAGAGACGACTTACATTAATTTGGGAGTATTTATAAGTGCGTGGAGTTGATGGAGGCTCTAGAGCCTTGCTTGGTATGTGGGTGCGGGAGTTGCGCAACCAATTTTATTTGGTTGTTCAACTCATGCGAGATATCTCTTAACTTACAACCCCCTCCCCGACAATAGAGAGATATCTCCCAGGAGTTCGATAGACAAAAATACTCCTCAAAAATCATATTTTTCCCGAGTCCCACACAATCCATCTTTTTTATTTTAAAAATATGTTTGAAATGACATTTATATCAATTTCCACATTTTAATGTTCTTAAAAATTTGCAACTTCCTTTCAATTTTAAAATTCAACCAAACATGAAATATGAACTTACTGTAACGGCCCGTTTTAACCAATCCCGATTAACTGATAAATTACGGATTAATATCATAAGCTCAGACCCACGTGGACGTCATGGAAAAGTCCGGCACGCCTAATCGGGGAAATATGTTAATTTTGTATGGCGAGTGTTTAACTATTTTATTATTATTTAATAGTTCGCGCCGCGTTAGTTAAGAATTTCGCTTAGTCGCGTTGTGCGTGTATAGTGACGAGAGTGTTCGACGTTGCGGAGTACGCATAACGCGGGTGTACGGAGTAGTATGGGATTGAGTTGTCACGTCACATCACACATCACATCACACGTCACATCAAGCCCATCCCTCATCATTTCTTTCTTTGTCCTTTCTCTCCAAATAAAAAAACATTCCTTAAAAAAAAAACGTGAGAGAGAGACATCAGGAGAGTGAGAAGAGAGAGAGAGGAAAGAGAAGAAAGAGGAAAGAGAGTGAGAAAGAGAGAACTAGAGAGAAGGAGAGGGACGGTGGCGGTGAGAGCGGCTCCGGCGAGGGCGAGCGGGACGCGGACCAGCAGCTCCGGCGGTGTTGCGGCTCCAACAGTGGCGGAGAGGGATCCAACAACGGCGGTGAGGAGAGGCGCCAACGGTGGCAGCAGCAGTCGGCCGCGGATGAGCGTACCGGGCGCGAGCAGCGATTGCGAGCGGCGGCGGCTGCGAGCGGCGAGGAGAGGCGGCAGCGGCGCGACGCGGAGGCGGACGGCGATTGGCAGTAGCGACGAGGGAAGAGAGGAGAGAGGGAGAGAGAGAGCAGCGGCGGCGGTGGAAGATCAGGGGCGGCGGCGATGCCTGCGCGGCGTCGGTAGCGACGCCGGCAGCGCACGGCAAGCCGGCTAGGCCGCGTTGGCAAGGCGGCGGCGGCGCGCGACGCGGCATCGATAGTGGCGAGGCGGTGGCGTCGCTGGCAGCGGCGCTGTGGCGGCGCCGGCAACGGCGTGGTGACGTGTTGCCGGAACAATAATCACTGGTATGGTTCGAAAAGTGCGCCAAGCATTAGCTTTTTAGAATAAAAATTTTACGAATTTTGGTCTCACATTATAATTCATTTGATGAAACTCTAAAATAATAAAAAATGTATAATTGAACACCAGGGGCTTAGGTTATACGTATCTCGAGGCGAGTGCGGGACGTTTCGAAGGCGTTGAGGTAAGTAATCCCACGAGAAAATTAGTTAAAATTCTTTTATGGCACTTATTTTATTTTGCATTTCAATTATTCCATTGTGCTATTTATTGATGTTTAATTATTGTTCATCCGCTCCCACGTGTGTATGTGTGTTTGTCGACGGGGTCGGCATGACACAAACTCACACCCCAGGGCTAGCTACCCCGCGCTGTTCGAGTAATTGGCCATGTTAGGGCTACGCAGTGACAATTCTTCGTGAAACCCGTAGGTTGAGAGATGTTTGACGAAGACCTAAGTCTACGTCAATGGTTCCTCTCGAGGGATGTTTGGATGGGGTTTCTTCCGTTCAATGGTTCCTCTCATTTGACCGTGAGATGTTTGGCGAGGTGGTCGTCAATGGTTCCTCTCGGTTTAGCTACGACGATTCCCGGATGTCGACCAGGGTTCTCTGTCATGCTACACTTGTGTCCAAATTTGACTTCTTAACGACTTATTTTCATGCGATTATTTTATTCTTGTCCTTTATTTAAATTGCATGGACTGTAGCCGTTTCATTGGAATTCGTGAATATTAGCTAACATTCTCTGGGATTTACTCACCTGGGATTTGTCATTGTTTTTTGTGACAAATCGCAGATCTTGCGACAAGACGAGGTAAGGGCATCTCAGGCATCTACGACTGAGTTAGGAGAGTCCGTAATTTGCGTAAGTGTTGTACGTATTTATTTACTGTTTTATGAACTTTTTGGGAAAGACTTGTATACCTGATACATGTATATGCTCATCTTCAGTACCTTTGTTGCTCTCGATATACATGGTATCTATTGTCGGGTTTCCACACTATAGGGTTAATCATACAAATGCAAACTTTTTATTTCTACCGTGTTTGCATGCTTCAAATACTTCTGCTTAAATGTTAATTTATAATAATTTGATAAATCGCGAACAACTTAACGTAGTCAATTTAATGTGAATATCCATAAATATTAAGTTAAGGCGAATAAGGTATGTATAAAGGTGTAGGTCGCAGGTAGTCAAAATTAAGTGTGCGGTGACGTGGTATGCTTGGTGACGTGTTTGGCGACGTGGCGGTACCCGGTTTGCCTCGGAGTTTGAGGTCGTCACACTTACAATGTGAGTTATCTCCATTCGCATTGTAAGATGGCAAAAACGAACCAAACGAGGCCTAACTTTTGGCAAAACTAGCTATTTGTAATTAACCCGGATGAAGGTGCACAGGGCTGTATGGTGCGCGCTGTGTAGGTTAGGTGCATTGATGGTCTTGATTTTCAATTCTCCATGATAGCTAAACGACGTCGCCTAACCATTAGTGGTCTCTTTCCGCAATTTAATAGCTCATGAGGCTAGTCGGACAAGTGTCAGGATAGCATGATTAATTAATAAAAACATATTTGGTAATTAATTAGTTGAAAGATGAGAAGCTAATGGTTTATAAATTGAAACTTGAAACTAAGTGAAGACCTCTCAATGGTTTAAGTAGTCAAGCACCTGTAGACAAACCTATGGATAAGGTTGAGGATTCAAATCTACCAATCCTACGTGCAAGGGGTCTTATATTTCTAATAAATAAAAAAAGGAAATTAATTAATTAAACGGCATGCACCTCATGCAGCATTTAAAGATTTAGAGTTGATCCAAATTATTTACGCAATTAATTGGTCAAAGTAGTTTATTATCGATCCATTGTAATTTGTAAGCTAGATTATTCATTATTTTGTGCTCGCTAGTACAGTTCCGGTTTGAAAATTTTTTATGTTGGTGTGGCGCTACTTGAGCAAATTTTATTTTGTTTGGTACCATAGGTGTTTTCATAAATGACTTGCTACGGTAACCACGACATGCACTTGTCTGCAAATATATTTATCCGAAGCTGATTTATTTATTTTATTTCCATTGAATAGAATGGAGAATTTTTTTAACAAGAAAGAAACCAATATAGTAAACATTCTTTTGACATCATAATAAATGTATATAAGTTAGAGAATTACGTGCGGGATTTTTTTGTCTCCTAAAATCACTAAAATCTTATCGCTCACATGAACTTCAAATATTTGACACATTATTTAATGATTCAAGTGTTACTTTAGAAATTAACAAAGAGTGCTGTAACAAGAAATTTGCTATCCATTTGTACGCAGCTTCTGTTAAATGTATTCCATCCCAATTAACATACGATGAAGGGTCTTCACAAACTGTAAATCCTGGATTCCCGCACCGTGCTGATGTGTTAAAATTATATGGACCTCCCCCACCACAGCACGCTCTTAGACCTCCCTTGGAAAATCCTACATTTATACACAAAAAAAGAGTAATAATAATCAATAAAACCCACGCAGTCAAAAAAAGGACGGCCAAACTATATTAAATTATCAAT
Source organism: Stephania yunnanensis (assembly GCA_039657365.1). Taxonomy (NCBI): domain Eukaryota; kingdom Viridiplantae; phylum Streptophyta; class Magnoliopsida; order Ranunculales; family Menispermaceae; genus Stephania; species Stephania yunnanensis. Next base: position 5,825,056 of record CM077583.1, on the reverse strand, counting down.
GGAGTAATTTGCAATTTAGTGTGATAATTAAGGGTTTAGAGATATTTAAGGAATTCACGTGAATTGCTTTAAAAAAAAAACATTCATGTGGATTTTTAATTTTAAATGAAAATAATTAATTTTGAGAAGGACGAATATATTTAGATAACAAAATCTGCTATATAATTATTAATTGTTTCTAAGAAAAATTAAAACTTACTAAATAGTACAGTATTTTGTTCCAAATACATTACAAAAATATAGCTTAATTAATTTTCTTAGAAAACAACATCGATTACTAACCAAGTGATTATGAATGGTATGCGTGATTTCTTTTACCAAATTTGTATGTGGCTATTTATGCAAGAAGTTAAAAGTTCTAGCCTCTTTATGTACAAGGTATAAGGTGAGATACGTTGGATTTTTTTTATCAAAAAGGAAAAAAAAAAGGAAACTGCATATATCAATTAATGTTTATAATATTACAAATTAAATATTGAATATTAAACTTAAGTAATTTATGCAATTTCTTCAAAAAAAAAATGTATGAAATTAATGCATAATAATAGCAACAACAACAACAACAACAACAACATAGTCTCAGTCCCAAATTAACTAGGGTCGGCTACACGGATCAAACTTTTTCATTATGCTCAATTAAGTGCAATTGATGGTGAGCTTTGCAAACCATTCAAATCTCTCTTAATTAATGCATTCCATGTTAACTTTGGTATGCCCCTACCTCGTTGAATTTCTACAATTTCTATTGAGTCAAGTTTTCTAGTTGGGGCATTTGTAGGTCATTTTTGTAGGTGACCAAACCATCGCAACCGCCCTTCCCTAATCTTCGTATCAATTGGCGCTACTTCTACTTGTCTTTGAATTTTTATATTTCTTATTCTATCTTTACGAGTTTTACCACACATCCACCTAAGCATCCTCATTTCTGCTACGTTCACTTTATATAATTGTTGTTGCTTTACCGCCCAACATTCACTTCCATAGAGCATAGCTGGCCTAATTGCGATCCTATAAAATTTTTATTTTAACTTAGTAGGAACATGTCGATCACAAATTACCCCAGTTGCACTCCGCCATTTCTTCCATCCAGCTTGAATTCTGTGTGACATCATTTTCAATGTTACCATCATTTTGTATGATCGATCCTAGGTATCTAAAGTGGTTTACCTTAGGAACTTCTACTTCCCCTAATTTTACCGCACCGTCATCTCGATGTCTAGTATTTCCAAACTCACAGTGCATGTATTCGGTTTTCGTCCAATTCAACTTAAAGTCTTTAGATTCTAATGTATTCCTCTAGAGTTCTAATTTCCTATTCACTCCATCTTTAGTTTCATCAACTAAGACAATATCATCTGCAAATAGCATACACCATGGTATATCCTCTTGAATATGTCTAGTTAGTTCATTCATAACTAAAGTAAATAGATACGGGCTTAAAGTTGATCCTTGATGTAGTCCTATCGTAATGGAAAATTCTTTTATAGCTCCTTTAAATGTCTTTATACTCGTTACTACTCCATCATACACATCTTTAATAGTGTCTATGCATCTAGCATGCACTCTTTTTCTTTCTAGAACCCACCAAAGAACATCTCTAGGGAGTCTATCATATGCTTTTTTCTAAATCTACGAATACCATATGAAGATCTTTTTTATTTTCTTTATATTTTTCTAACAATCGTCTTACAAGGAAAATCGCCTCCATAGTTGACCTCCCAGGCATGAAACCAAATTGGTTCTCTGAAATTGTTGTTTCTCTCCTTAGTCTATTGTCAATTATCCTCTCCCAAAGTTTCATAGTGTGACTCATAAGTTTAATTCCCCGGTAGTTTGAGCAACTTTGAATGTCTCCATTGTTTTTGAAGATTGGCACAAGCGTGCTTTTTCTCCAATCCATTGGCATCCGTTTTGATTTTAAAATTTTATTGAAAAGTTTTGTTAACCAAGCCAATCTAATTTCTCCTAAGCATTTCCAAACCTCTATGGGTATTTCATCTGGGCCACATGCTTTCATTCTTTTCAATGCCTCTTTAACTTCTACAGTTCTAATATTGCGTGTATAGTTTACATTTCTTTCTTGGTGTGGGTTTTCATCTATTATTGTATCAACTTGGCCATCATTAAATAAACTATCGAAGTAACTTCTCCATCTCTCCTTAATATCCTCCTTACGCGTCAAAACATTTTGATTTTCGTCCTTAATACATCTTACATGACTTAGGTCTTGTTTCTTTTTATCTCTTAATTTGGCTAGCCTATATATATATTTTTCGCCATCTCTATTACCTAACCTTGTATATAGATCTTCCGTGAAATTTGTTTTAGCTTGACTAATTACTTTTTTAGCTTGTTTTCTAGCTTCTCTATATTGATTGTACCTATCTTCATCTTGACGCTTAGGTATTTTCCTATACATCTCTCTTTTAGTCTTAATTGCTCGTTGGACATCCTCGTTCCACCACCATGTTTCCTTCTTTGGAGGTGCCAAGCCCTTAAATATACCTAATATATTTGATCTCACCCTCCTTATGCAACTACTCATTTCTAGCCACATTGTATTAGCATCTAAGTCAAGATTCCAAACATTTTCCTTTAGTAGTTTTTTCTCTAAACTCTACTTGTTTACTATGTTTTAGGTTCCACCACTTTATTCTAGGGTCGCTAACTCTTTTATTCATATTATATCGTTGTGTTAGCTTAATATCAAGTACAACTAACTTATGTTGGGTAGTAAGTGCTTCACTAGGTATTACTTTGCAGTCTCTACATATTTTTCTATCTATTTTTTTTGTTAAAAGAAAATCTATTTGACTCTTGTTATGACCACTACTAAAAGTAATTATATGTGACTCCCTCTTTCGAAAACTAGTATTTGCTAAGACAAGATCGTATGCCGAAGCAAATTCTAAAATTGATTCTCCTTCTTCATTTCTATTACCGTAACCAAAACCTTCATGAACTCTCTCAAACTCATCGTTACTTGCCCCGACATGCCCATGCATAATAATAGCAATACATTAAATTATATTTCTTTCTTTTTTTTAAGTTATGAGATTGGGATGCTCGACTAACTCCTAATTAATCAGGTACGCATACATGTCATCAATTGATTAATTAACTATTATTGAATTAAATCACATTTAATTAACCAAATTTCATTGCACATATCAGTTGTGAAGCACATACCTAGTTTGCTTGGAGAATAATAGAGGTCTATTGCAGCATTATAGTAATCTCCATAGATGATGGTCACATTTGGGTGTAGCACTTGTAGACGTTTAAGTTCTTTTTGAAGCAAAATATTGTGATATTTAGAGAACTCGTTAAACGAAGTTAGACACCCTGATGTATCATAGTCACCCTTGTTACTGCTGCTACGAAGAGTTAAATAATATGCTGAGCAGCCGATAGGCAAGTTTCCTGGCACAAATAATGTCACAGCTCCATAGCCGATTAAGGTCTGCCATAAGTAAATATTAATTAGAATTATACACATGATAAAATGAAATTAAATATTTATACCATGCATATTAAACAAGACCCTTTTTTTTACTTAATTTCCCACGTGGTGTATAGCGCCAACGGCTTAATTGGTTTGATGTAGTAATATTAATGAGCCGAGCCCCGAGCCTTGTATTTTAGAAAAAAAAAAACCAACTTATTTCCATTAAGACTCAAACCCTGAATTTCTTGCGTAACACGTAAGTGAACCCATACAAAATTAGTGGACTTGTGATTTATGTTATCATTTTTAAATTGATAGAGACGTGTGATATGTAATGTGGGTTTCGTCGCATATTATTATTATTTTTTTGAGAAAAAAAATATTATTATTCAAAGCTCCCAAAATGAATTCTCAAAAAAAGCTCCCAAAGTATATACTATATGTCATGCCTAAGCCTTAGTAGAGTTTAACCCTTAAAAAATTTGATAGCAACCACTGAAGAACTTCATTTATATTTGCGGGAAACTAAACTCCAAAAAAAAAAAAAATTAATAATTGCGAAAATAGGGAAATAGAGTGGAGTAGGAGTATCTATTTTCCACTAGCGTACAACAAGAGAGTGTAATATACAAATGTTACACATTGTTGGTGTTCCTTCGATGCAAATCGTGTTCCTTCGATGCAAATCAAGATGCATGTGCACAAATATTGATGCAAAATTAAAAAAACGTTATTCGTGCATGTTGTTCCAACGTATCATTTTATGTGCCAAAAGCTTTTTTTTTTTTCGCTTTTTTTTTTTCTTTAACAGCCCATTTGAGTCTTTAATTTGGACATTCGAATACGCATCTCCATGCATTTTTTTTTTTTTAATATACAACCTCCCGAAAGAAAAATTCAACGAGGGTGCACGACTTTGGAAGAGAATTTTCGTAAAAGTTTGACAAAATAAATTAAATAAGGCTTAATATATACTACTTATTAAATATATATTTTTTATGCTAACAAAGTAATCATCTTAGCCATCTAGCTAGTAGGCCCACCATGACTTAGCACATGTAAAGCTTGGGTGAGCTTTAATTAGACAAAACCACTTAATCAATATGTTTAATCAAAAATACGTCAATAATTAAATTTTTTTTATATAGTTTATAATGACTCACATTAACAGCTGAAGAGATGGCCTGGACAACTTTTGGAATAATGCTTCTAATTTCTTCCACGCTTCTTTTCTGAGAAAATGGATGATTGTAATCATTCCCTCCAATCTCCCCCACAAGAAACAATGATTTTTTGAAGAACTCTTTACAATCTATGATCACAAATAGAAAATTCTTATAAAAAATGATCACAAATTGAAAATTGATTTAATATATCATAGTTTCTGAGTAAATATTAAGTGGTTAAATAAACATCACTATTAGAAATGCGATTTCTTATAGCAAAATATTAAATTAGTAAATACTTGAATTTTAATTAATTAATTGAATTAACGTATTTATATGTTCTCATTAAATATATGATATGTAATATATAATTTATTTTCTTCAATTTCTATGTTCTCATGCATTTAATGTTCATATTAAATATTAAGTTTTAATATAATTAATTTAAATTAATATAACAAAATATTATTTATAACAAAAAATAACATGTTGAAGTTAAAAAAACAAAAAAACAATATATGTGATATAAAGTAAAGACTTTTTTAAAACTTATATATCATTACACATTAATTTTTTCATTATTGATATTTTTGGTGCATACTACTTAGATAATATATTACTTTTAACACTGTAAATATAACAACTTTAGATGTTGTAAAAATAATTTTTCTTGTATTTTACATAACATATATTAAAGATTAATGATATATTGATCATGCTAACACAAATTATGTATATATATATATATAACACTTACTTGAAGGAGAGCCACAAAGTGAAGGCAAGAGTTGTTGAAACCATTGGAGTTGAACTCCAAGAGTTAAATTTGTTTTATACATGAATCCTCTTTTGATAAAAAAAGGAACATCAAGTGCGGTGGCTCCAGCGACAGCGAAATTCACCCCCTTAGTCAACACTTTATTTTTTGATCCCAAATAAGGAGGTAATAAGGGAATTCCCAAAGCCTCAGCTGCACAAATATTAAAACAAAACAATTATGAGTTTTGTAGAGGTGATAATTAAACTTCTACACTACTTAATTATCTTCGCAAACCCAATAAATTAATCGTAAAAAACGTAAAAGTCGTGCTTGTCGAAAATTATCAAAGAACTAATTTAATTCTTTGATGAAAAATCAAATGGGTAATATTATTTGAACTCGTGAGTCCGTACTCAATTTTTTTTTTTTATTTCAAATACATCATCGAACAATTAATCAAGCAATCATAATCACTTGTAAAAATCCTTTGATACCCTTTAAATATTTACAAAAAATTTGAAAACTTCTGTACGAGGTCTAAGTAGATTTATTGAAATGAAATTTGTTGATTCTTGGCTATGTATGAAGTAGAGCATTCGAAATACCTACGAAGTCAACGACCAAGCGACCATTAGAAGCACGACCACTGGGGCGATGGAAGTATGTCTCGCCATAAGGCAGGCTGCCTTGGCGGGAGGTTTTGTTTGTGAGGACGTAGTTTCCTGTATCGGCGAGTGAGTCGCCAAAGCTGAAGATGGACGTGAAGCGATGTCGTTGCGACGCTGTTTTAGAAGCTTCGATAACAAAAAGTAATGAAAAGAGAAGGATGAGACGGAGGAAAGAAGATGAAGATGCCATGATGAGAATGCACAATGGAGGCCAGGAAAAGCTAGCTTCAGGAGGGAATTATATGTGCAGTGGGGGATATATAAGGCCCCCAAAACAACTATTATGTATGTATAGTAAATGAATTATTGGAGACAGGTAACCCAGGTATCTATATGTAGTTTGATTAAACCAAACTCCATCTATTGATAAGTTCACCCACCTTTAACAAAATGATATATATACTCATTTTAAAAAATAACATAATATTCAAAAATTACCTCAACGCTTGGATTTGGTAACGGCCCAACAAGGTCAACAACATCGACTTCAATGATCACATAGGCAATGTCACAGTGGAAGAGGCGAGATGGTAGTGGTAGCACCGTAACCGATGTAGATGCAGCGAAAGTGAATACGATAGAAATTGAGAAACAATTGTTAGTGCTCAGCATGGGTGAGTTTAATTTGAGATCTCTCGATACATGACTTTTATTTGGGGTTAGATCAGTCTCATCAGAGCAACTTTTTTTTTTTTTTTTCTTGTAAAAGCCCAACATGTAAACTTTATTTCATATAATTAAATTGACATCTCTCAATATACGAGTGGAAAGGCAGATAGGGATAGAATCTTTCCACATTAAAGCCAATCGAGCTAAATGGTGTGCTGCACGGTTGGCATCTCTAGGACAAACGAGAGGCTGAGATCTCTTCCATTTAATTAGACCCAACAGAGATCCAGTACGTCAATGATGAATGCACAATCTGACCCCATTAGGCCGGCCAACTTTTGAGGGATTGATTAGTTGGTTACTTTATTTCTCATAAGAAAACAGTTATGTATTATTTTATTATATATAATTTATAAACATATATGTGTATTATTGAAAAATATATTTTAAACATTTGGTGGGTGAGATTATAAATAACTATAGTTAATCTAGACTATTGTACTTTTTGTTGAAATGAAGATATATAATTTATAAGCATGTATATATATATGTGTGTGTGTGTGTGTGTGAGAGAGAGAGAGAGAGAGAGAGAGAGAGAGAGAGAGAGAGAGAGAGAGAGAGAGAGAATTATTAAAAACATATTTTAAACATTTGGTAGGTGAGATTGTGATAATTATTGTCAATTTTTTTGAGGAAGACGGTTGTCAATCTAGATGATAGTACTTTTTGTCGAAATGAAGAAAATAATTGATTAAGGTATATATAACAGAGTAAGACAGTTGAACAACTATGAAGAAGTTGAACAACTCTATTAGCAAATCGTGGAAAAGTTAAATTAATCAGGGGAGAAAGGTTTTCTTTTATTTTTTTGAGAAAAAGAAATTAATTTTTGAAGTAAAAGAAATTAATTTTTGAAGTTGAAAGTGAGCACTAATGGAGTTTTTTTTATTAATCACGTGATCAAGAAATTGATTTAAGAGCAAGATATAACAGAGAGGAATCGTGGCGATACCAATATATTATTTACAAGTATATATAAATTTACACTACAAGAAAAAAAGCAAACATCAACAAACTAATCTGTTGTTGAATTGGTACGGATTTGTTGCTAAGGGACTCATAACAGATCAATGAATAGATTAGAGGTGTTGCTAAACTCTTTGTTGCAGATTGAAGTTAGCAACATATTTTGGTTCTTTATTTGTTCAAACAAATCGTGACAAAAACATTGTTGCAGATTGAAAAAGGAGTTTCGTTGCTAATCTGTTGCAAATCGAAGCAATGATCATTCTGTGCGATTGAAAAAGGAGTTTCGGAGTTTCTTGCTAATGCTAATGTTGCAAATCGAAGCAATGATCATGTATGTTGCAGATTGAAAAAGGAGTTTCATTTGCTAATCTGTTGCAAATCGACAATAGATCGTGTCTGTTGCTTGATTTGCACAATCATCACAATAACAGTTATTGTTGATCTGTTGCAAATCAATGACAGATCAATGCAACAGATCTCTTTTTTGACAAAAGCTGTTGTCTGTTCTTGATCTGTTGCAAAACAACGACAGATCGACAACAGACGCTTTTTTATTTGGCGATCAGCAAATCAAACAGACTTGGTCTTCTTGATTTGGAATGGAAATTTTTTAAAATAAATTACAGTTCACTTGTAAATAGTAAATCTGCAGCAGATAAATAGTAAATCCTGCAGCAGTAAAAATCTGGAAAAAAAAAAAATTCCTGCTGCAATTAAAACTAAAATCGAAAAATTATTTGTATATTATCAAAATTTGACAAAAAATATGTACAAAATGTAGAGATTAACATTTCATAATCAACTAGTAGTATACTATATACTACTAGATGAACAATATCCAACAAAATACAAAATAATACATAAATTAAGATGGCAACACAAATTAATTTACATATATATCTATGTAAATCTCACACCCTTACCCAATTGTGCACCAATACAAAATATGCACTATACAATGTATGGGGGTAGGAGTGCTTGTCCCATCAAAATCCTGAAAATGAAAAGAAATAATTTGAACAATATTCTAAATGAAATCAAAATATTCAAATACAAATGAAAAAAATTATATGTAATAAAACAAAGAATTAAGAAATTATTTTATTTTGATAATAATATCCAAGCGTTTAATAGAAATAAAAGAAGAATAAATATATCAAATAACAACAAGAACAACAACAAGAAGCCTTAACTAAAATCAAGCGAATGATATACTTTAATAGAAATAAAAAAAGGACAAACAATATAATTTTAATATTAAAAAGTTACAATGATTTTAAGCAAGGGAATGAAAAACACTAGGTAAAGAATAAATATATCAATAACATCACAGTATGTGAATATAATTTCAATATGAATGGCTTTTGACTTTACTTGCAATGGTCAAAGGTCTATGATAAATTTAAATAATGGAACTACTTGTGAACAATTTCGATCGAAGTGTTGATTAATCTACAAACAATTTACTAATCTTCAACAAATGCAGCTCCTTGGTTTTTGAACCATGAAAAATAGGAAGAAGAATTAAAAAAAAAAAAAAAAAAAAAAAACTCTGCAAGAAGAGAATCTGCAATAAAGCCCTTTTGGATTCTCATCAAAATTCAGCACACACAAAACATAAAAAAAGAATAATTCGATTTTCTATTTTTCAACTTAATCAACATATATAATATACGTCTAAACAAAAACAAATTTAAAGAAATCTTATAATAATTAGAACTTCTACTTCTAATCCAATACAAACAATAAAAATAGTGACTAGCTACCTAAAATATAATACTAGATAATTTTGTGTGCATATAACAAACACGAATTTTGAAATTCTGGAATGGCACATTGACAAAAAAAAAATAAAAAAAAATAAAACGAAAATAAAAAATTAATAAACCTTTTCTCATACTTATCATGATTTGGGAGTTGTAGGCCATTTTCTAATTAGCGGTTTGGAGTCAATGCCACACCTAAAATATTAGTTGCGGGGAGAGCTAGCAGATTGTAGGGTGCATTGGGCTTCGGCATATTCTTTGTGCTTCTCGATGCTAATATTAAACTATGTATGTCATGCACATTTCTTTAAGGTACGTACAATAGTTTATGGAAAACATAACAAACTAATCTTACAATATTAAACAATAATGCAAATATTAAACTATGTATGTAATGCACATACCAAAGGATTCTCTGAAACTTGCAACCCAAATGGTGAGGTAAGTTTGCCTCCTTATGCAACACACATATCAAACGTGACCGTTGCACATACCTGCAAAATGAAGTAATCACATCGCCTACATTAGAAGGGAAAAAATGTTTAGATATACATTACTCGATAATAACAGTTTACCATTGAACAAGATAGGACATACAATCCCTCTTGTCGTGGCGGTGGTCGCGGAGGCGGCATAAGTTGCTCCATAAACTCATCATGATCATCCAAAAGATGACGTTGATCCTCAGACATCCTTCTATGTGGAGAGATCAAATGCCCAGATCGGTGATCATGCGGGTGCCCAGATTGAGAAGATGTTATCTCAGTCGTCAAATGACCAGGGTGGTCATCACTCTGAGCTGGTAGCCCCATTCCTTGCATTAGTCGTTTCGTGTCGTAAAAGCTATCGACTAAACAATTGTTACTCGGCAATGCATCTTTACAAAATTGAAGAATTTCATCGAACGCCTTTTCAGAAATGTGATGTTCTGCTTTTAATTTTAGGAGTCTCGCGACTGCCGACAATCTCGTCATCTTCTCGCACCCCTGCCATAGCGGCTGACTTGCTGCGTCCAACATATCATACAAATTTTCCGCTCCAGGAGTTGGTCGTTCCGCATGGCTCCAACTGAAACTCGAACCAGCCAAGTTGTGCACCATCTCATGATACGATGTATAATAATTGACCGTCTGTGTCCCTTCGTGGTCATCAACTATCATCGTATTGCTAGGTTCGTCAAGCACATTTTGAGTGTACATATTATCTTCTTCCCCGTGTTCCGACCAACAAGTGATATCCCTAACAAAGCCCCGACGAAGAATATGAAGTTCTACGGTGTCAACATCATAATATGAACGATTACGACACTTCGTATGGTTGCATGGACATCGAATTTTTCCCTCAGCTGCGAATGTCCTGCAGTGCGTCTTCGCGTATGTGATGAACTCGTTCACGCCGTTTATGAACTCTCGTCGAGTGAAGCCATTTTCAATACGACTATACATCCATTCTCGATTAGTAGACATCTCGATCCTAAGTTTTATCAACCGAGCATGGGAAAAATCTAATCAACTCTTAAATAAATTTAACATATATAAATCCTACAAATTAATTATATATTCAGAAAATAATCCAATTAATACTCTTAAATAACCTCTAACTACCTTCAAGAATCATGTAAATTTCATACTTACATTCAAGATTCAATAATTTATGCATATTTTTATAAATTAATAAGTATTTCATACAGCCATGTATTTCGTTATTTTGTAAAAGTCTTGGGTGTTGTAATCGAGAAGGGATAAAAATTTGACCTTTGTTAACATATTTTGTCACGTGTTTTTTTTTCGTACAATTGCTAAAGTGTTGTAAAATAGTTTGAAAAAATGGAAAGGAATAATTGTTTTATTTTCCTTTGTTGTTGTAATAAAATTTTTAAATTTGTATGTTCTTAATCATTTATATAAACTTATAAAATTTTAAATACAACAACAACAACAACAACAACAACAAGAAGATAGCCTCACTCCCAATTATAAAAGCTTAAATACAAAAATAAATAAATGTAATGTAACATACCATGATAACAATTAAAGATAAACTGGGGATTCTTGCTTTTGTTCTAGCTAGATTGCATGCACATACTAAAAATGTTGATTGGTCATCAATGCAACAATAATATTGATAGCTAGATTATTTTTAAATTTGTATGTTCTTAATCATTTATATAAACTTATAAAATTTTAAATACAACAACAACAACAAGATAGCCTCACTCCCAATTATAAAAGCTTAAATAAAAAAATAAATAAATTAAATGTACCATACCATGATAATAATTAAAGATCAACTGGGGACTTAATTTATTCTTGCTTTTGTTCTAGCTAGATTGCATGCACATACTAAAAATGTTGATTGGTCATCAATGCAACAATAATATTGATAGCTAGATTATTTTTAAATTTGTATGTTCTTAATCATTTATATAAACTTATAAAATTTTAAATACAACAACAACAACAAGATAGCCTCACTCCCAATTATAAAAGCTTAAATAAAAAAATAAATAAATTAAATGTACCATACCATGATAATAATTAAAGATCAACTGGGGACTTAATTTATTCTTGCTTTTGTTCTAGCTAGATTGCATGCACATACTAAAAATGTTGATTGGTCATCAATGCAACAATAATATTGATAGCTAGATTATTTTTAAATTTGTATGTTCTTAATCATTTATATAAACTTATAAAATTTTAAATACAACAACAACAACAAGATAGCCTCACTCCCAATTATAAAAGCTTAAATAAAAAAATAAATAAATTAAATGTACCATACCATGATAATAATTAAAGATCAACTGGGGACTTAATTTATTCTTGCTTTTGTTCTAGCTACGTATAAATTAATGTTCTTGCTACGTATTGCAACATTAATTTAGTGGTTACAAAATACATATATTCATATATATTTTTTAAAATACTTATGTCTTAATCTTTAGTTTATAGTTATGTCAATAAAGTGGTGGCATTAATTAGGAAAAAGTCATTTCTTTACATAACATTTTAGAAGCTTCATCTATTTTAAGAGAGATTGAAATAAAAGAGATATCTCGTTGGTTCCATACAAGGTTATGTTGTTAGCTAGGTATGGAACCTTTTAATTTAACTTTTAGCTTTTCTTTTCTATTTTTTCATTTAATTTTCATGTGATATTTTTTTAATATAAATATGTGTTAATTCCAAAGCATATACAAGTTAGTTAGAATTAGTTTTTACGTTGATTTGTTAGCGACATAGTGTTTTGACGTTGATTTGTTGCTATTTAACTACAAAAAATTGACGTTGATTTGTTGCTATGTTAACAACATAGATATATAAATTTCAGGAAAAACAAAAATAATTTAAAATAACAATATAGCTTCTCAAGAAAATGCAAACCGCAGATAAAGCTTGTGCGACCAGCGGCGGAGGAGTCGGGCCGAGCAGCGGCGGCGGCGGAAGCGGGCCCAAACAGCGGCGGCGAAGATTGCGGAGGCGATGAGGCGGAGGGCGGCGGCTGGGGATATCCTTCGAGCTGCGACGACGGGATTCGACCAGGCGGATGGCGGCGCAAGGACCGCGGAAGGGCGGCGCAAGGACCGCGGAAGAGGGGCGCAACTCCGACCAACGGCGGCGCGGGACCGACAGCGGCGGCGCGGGACCGACAGAGGCGGCGAGGGACCGACCAGCAGGGGAGAAGGGTGCGTGCAGCGGCGGCTCAGGGGCGTCCAACCAGCGGCGGCGACGGCTTGCCTCGGCGGCGGCGGATCTGGTGGCAGGAGGGGCGGCGGATCTGGTGTAGGGCGAGGCGACGCGGGGGATCTGGCCTTGAGCGCGGCCACGCACGGCTCACGAGCAACCTCTGCGGCGACGGTGCAGAGACGGTGCAGCGGCGGTGCGGCGGGTCTCCGGCGGTGGCGGCGGCAGGTCTCCGGCGGTGGCGGCGGCTTGGCAGTGAAAATGGAAATGGTTTGTAGGGAGGTAAAAATGGGTTTGGAGGGAGGTAAAAATGGGTTTGGAGGGTGGAAATGGTTTGTAAAAACCATTTAGAAATTGATTTTTAAATGGTTTGTTGCTAGTTTGTTGTTGTTCAACAACATATCTAAATCTGTTGCTGATTAGCCTACGTGGACAGCCTACGTGGCATTTGTTGCTGTTTTGTTGTTGTTCAGCAACAGATCAAAATCTGTTGCTGATCAGCCTACGTGGACACTGACAGTCCGTTGCTGATTTGTTGCTATTCAACATTGTGTTTACACCATTAACTTTTTATCATTTTTTTATTCAATTCGATTTGCAATCTCAAAATAATAAAATTAGAAAGATAATTTAAAAAAAATTACCAAAACAAAAAATAATAAAAAATAATTAATAGTAATATGATATGTGAATAGTGCCACACCAAAATGATGTGACACTATTCATTCAACTTCATGAGATTTTGGCAATACATCACTGTAGCTCCACACCAAAATAATTAATTATCGAAATCGAAAAAAAAAAAAAAACTTAATCTATCCAAACTTCTAATATTAATAGAAAATTTAAATTAAATCTATATGTATATATGTTTTCAATTTAATTTCAACATCTCATGAAAAAAAATTAAATTTCAACTAAAAATTTTAATTTCAACTACATCGCCTAGCTAATTAAGGCGGCCATGCGTTTACGATCATTCCGGAGTCCAAGGAAAAGAAAAGACAAAGCATATATATATTTTGATGTAATTACATATAAGGGCTTAAATTTGTTTTTAGCCATTTTTTTAATTTGGCTCATCCAATCTAATGGAAGTCGATCACTGTCCCAACTCCATGGTTCGAAAGAAACCAAGAAAATATAGTTGTAAGAATTAAACTTGATGTCTCCGCCTCAATAATTAGATTATGGATGCTCATTTTTTTGCCACTATGCACGCTATACCCCTTAAGGACCGTGAAGATTAAATATAAATAAACACATGTGGGTCGTTTTGATGATGTTGATATTTCGAAATGTATAGTTTGACAATTCAATTAATTTCATTATATATGTTTGGTGGTACAAATTTCGACAATGACCTTAATTATGTCTGTTTGGGCTTAATCTGGCTAACTATATACAAAACTAATCTTAATAAGATTAATCGATTAGCTAATTAATTTAAGTTTTCATGTACAATCGAGATATATCTTTTAATTAAAAATGGGGTTTTCCTAAAGTAGCTTCAAAGCAATTTTTTTTTGTTGCTCTAGCCTAGCTATGACAAAATTGAAAGTAGGGGCACATTAGGAAATTAAGCAATTTTGCCATTAATATTGAATAGATAGATAGATATATAGATATAGTATACATATAGATATAGATGTTGAAAAAAATAATTTTTGGGTTCCAAAATTTTTAAAACGTGGTTTTTATTTTATTTATGTAAAGGTGTTCTTTTCAAGTAAAAATAGAATCCATGATTTTAGGAAACCGCCTATTTAATTATCAATGGTTCTGCACTTAATGGAAACTGTTAATTAATCAATTCGCAAGTTTTTGTTCTAAGTGCAATTTTCAACATAAAACATCAATATAAAAGGGATTTTTGTTAAATTACTACATTACCTTAAAATTAAACAATATATTGGATTTTTTTATCCAAAGAGGAGAGCCCCTGGTTTGAAAAAACCATTTAAAATTTAGTGACATATCAGCAACAGAGTAGTCTGTCGTTGATTTGTTTGTTGCTAATTTGTCGCTAATCAGCGACAGATTAGCAACAGATTTTTTTGTTGCTGACAATCTGTTGCTGATTTGTCGCTAATCAAAGAAACAAAATTGAATCTGTTGTTTGGTTAGCGACAGATCAACAATGCAATTAAATATGTCGATCTGTAGCGAGATCTGTCGATGCATTTAGCTACAGATCGATGACAAACTAGGTTCTCGTAGCTGATCTGTCGCAGAGATCTGTCACAAAATGGGCGGAAAATATTGGCGGGAGAAATCAACAATGAGATCAATGACAAAAAAAAATTAAATCGCACAATTGTTGTCACAAATCATCACCGATTTGTTGCTTTTTGGTCAACCGAGTCAAACTCTCTATCTGATGCAAAATTGTTGTTGATTTGTTGTTGTTTAGCAATAAATTCAATCTGTTGCAATGTTTTGATGCTATTCCACATTTTTCTTGTAGTGTTAGGGAGATTATATATGCTAGTTTTTTTCTTTTTTAATGAAAGAGATCATCTTAATTAAGTTTAACCCAAATTAATGGATTTTTTTAATTAATAAGAAAACCATGCATGTATATTTTATAATTAATAAGCCACGTCATTGAAGGATAAGGTTCTTGGTATAAAAAGTTGGTTTGGGTCATTTCGTGCACAAGGCGGCATAATTGAATATTATAACCCCGAAATGACAACCTGCTGTAAAACAAGACTTACAATCTTGTGCCATGAAGGGTCAAGGTGCTGCTGTTGTAGCATTATTTCGAATATTAATTTAGATTAAAGCTTTTTATTTATTTTTTTAGTTTTCCACTGAGTCGAATTGCTTCGAGTCCATGGAAGGAGACGACCTTTTAAACTCATTCACTACAAGAAAAATGAGGAATAACATCAAAAAATTATGACAGACTGAATCTGTTGCTATACAATAACAAATCAGCAACAGTTCTGCATCAGATAGACCGTTTGATTATGTTGACCAAAAAGCAGCAATTCAGTAATAGATTTGTGACAACAATTGCGACAAATTGCATTTTGTCACCGATCAGTCGCTGATTTGTCCAGCCAAATCTGTGACATATCTCTACAGATCAGCAACAGACTGTCGATAGACAAGTCTATCGCTGATCTGTCTCTAACCTCAAAAAGGTATTTACAACCAGGGGTTCTCCTCCTCGACCCTGCAAACCCAAATTTGACAACCCTCGTCGCCGAAGATCCCCGCCGCCGCACCGTCATCGAAGATCCGCCGCCACCACCGTCGCCGTCGTCGTCCACTGCCATCGTCGACGTCCGCGACTCACCGGCCCAGTCGTTCATTTGCAACCCTCGTCGACCGCGACTCGCCGCGTGCCCCTGGCCGACTCGCCGCTGCCCCCAAATTTCGATCCGCCGGCACTGGCCATCAACAGGGCTTCGCTGCCCCGTGATCCGCCCACTCCTCGACCCCCTGTGTCGCCGACGCTGGTCGCCTCCGCGATCGTCCGCCTCTACCGCTCGGACCCTGCTCCGCCGCCGCTCGCTCGCCTTTGCTCGCCTCATGATCCTCCGTCGTCGCTATTGGGCCGGCTCATGCCAGCTTTGCTCGGCCCGGCTCTCAGTAGCCGTCGGTCGCCTCGGCTTCTCCTTGACTGAGTTTCGGGTATCATCTGCGACTTGTGGATTACATCTCGACTAGGCGTTAGGACCTTCGAATCACAGTCCTGGTTTGCATTTTCTTGAACTTCCATTTTGAAATTTTGGTTGAATTTTGATTTCATGTGCAACCGAAATTAGGAAATCTATGTTTTCCCTTTTATATATCAACGAAATCTTATGCTTAGCCTTCGAAAATAGCGACAACGCAACACCGTGTTGCTAAACATCAACAAATCAACAACTCAACCATCTGTTGTTACACAACAACAAATCAACAACTCAAATATCTGTCGCTAAACAACAACAAATCAACGTCAGAACAATCTGTAGCTAAATAACAACAAATCAACAACTGAACAATCTATCACTAGACAACAACAAATCAACAAGTACAACGAATTGAATTTGCATTTAGGTACGCGGTTTAAATTGTCACCATGAATTTTTGATATGACAATCATCATTTACTATTGTAAACTGTAGTTCATATATAGTATGTTCATTGAATAATAATATAATAAAATAGTAAATCTGTACATTCTATAAATTACTGCTTGGCAGTGCATGCATTTCCAACTAAAAATGATATCTTATTGAGTTATAACTTATATATATTGTTATAATGTTTACTAATTGTGATTGTCATTTAGTTGGTACGAATTTATATTTGGAAACTCAATGTAGCGTCTATATCTGTTGAATTGAAGAATAATTAGATTTATTTGTAAAATAAAGAAAAATATATTAATATATACTTCATTAGTAAGAATTGATAAGATATGTCGAGAGTATATGAAGATTATAGAAAAATAACTTGGGCAATTCATGATGGTGAGGAATAAAATTTTATAATGTTTGTACATAGCATGTTTGTAGGGAAAACACACCTGAATCGAATTAACTTAATCGTATTTCCCTTTAAGCTTTAATTTAAATTATATATTGATTATTAATTGTGATTGTCATTTACTTGATACTTACTATATGTATGTATCTATATTAGAAATCTCAAGATTATTTATAATCCAATTAAATGAATATTAATTTGGATTATTTTCTGAATATATAGTTAATTTTTAGGATTTATATGTTAATTTTTTTAAGAGTTTTTTTTCTAATGATTGGTTGAAAAAACTTAGGATCGAGATGTCTACTAATCGAGAATGGATGTATAGTCGTATTGAAAATGGTTTTACTCAACGAGAGTTCATAAACGGCGCGAACGAGTTCATCATATACGCGAAGACGCACTGCAGGACATTCGCCACCGAAGGAAAAATTCGGTGTCCATGCAACCATATGAAGTGTCGTAATCGTTCATACTATGATGTTAACACCGTAGAACTTCATATTCTTCGTCGGGGCTTTGTTCCGGGATATCAATGTTGGTCGGAACACTGGGAAGAAGATTATATGTACACTCAAAATGTGTCTGACGGACCTAGCAATATGATTAGAATTGATGACCACGAAGGGACACTGACGACCAATTATTGTACATCGTATCATGAGATGGTGCATGACTTGGCTGGTCCGAGTTTTAATTGGTGCCATGCGGAACAACGGCCAACTCTTGGAGCGGAAAATTTGTATGATATGTTGGACGCATCAAGTCAACCGCTATGGCATGACGAAATTGTCGGGAGTCGCGAGACTCCTAAAAATCAAAGCTGAACATCATATTTCTGAAAAGGCGTTCGATGAAATTGTTCAATTTTGTAAAGATGCATTGTCGAGTAACAATTGTTTAGTCGATAGCTTTTACGACATGAAACGACTAATGCAAGGGATGGGGCTACCAGTCGAGCAAATTGATTGTTGCAAGTCTATGTGCATGATTTATTGGGGCGAGGATTCAGAGTTGTCGACGTGTAAGTTTTGCGGTGAATCAAGGTATGAACAAACTAGAAGTGAATGACGAAGCGGCGTGCCACAGGCTCGGAAAAAATATATTACTTACCCCTAACACTTCGATTGCAGCGTTTATTCGCGTCTGAAGCGACCTCGAGGCATATGCGTTGGCATGGGGAACATGTTTCAGATGGCATCGTCATGCAACATTGTTCTGATTCTATTGCATGGAAACATTTCAATGATGTGAACATCAAATTCAGCGCCGAAATTCGTAATGTTGGTTTAGGTTTATGTACGGATGGTTTCCAACCATTTGGCCAATCCGGAAAGCAATACTCATCGTGGCCTGTGATTCTCACTCCTTACAACCTACCCCCCTCAATGTGCATGAAGAAGGAGTTCATGTTCTTAACGGTCATTGTACCGGACCCGACTAATCCTTCAAATCAGATTGACGTCTTCCTACAACCTTTGATAAAAGAGTTGCAAGATTTGTGGCATGATGGGGACTTACCTACGACATCTCCACCAAGACCAACTTCCAACTCCGAGCTGCACTAATGCGGACTGTTAGCGACTACCATGCTTACGGTATGTTGTCTGGCTGGAGCACGCATAGAAAGAAAGCACACATCAACCATTGGGTTAAATAGAGGTGAAACTATTATATGATCATAGAAATGATGATGTTTTCATAATACTTGTTCATCTGTAGGTGTTCTTCACTTGTAACTTGTCAATGTCCATTGCGATATAAGATGCGTGGTGTCGGAGGGCATCCATCCGGTACATGGGCAATATATATCTCATCGCGAAGAAAAGAATAACACATATTTACTTAACAGAAGAGGTGTTTGAGCTTTACAAACGAATGCGAGCAACAGACGAAGCGTTCAAGAAAAAGTCCGAGCAGATGAGCTGCAATAGAAAGTCCGAGGCGGGAGGGCCGAGCACTGGTATTTCGCTGCATAGCGTTGGAAGTATATCCGCTAGACAGCATGGTGATACGTTGGTACGTATACATACAGAAATAGTGCCTTTAGTAAATGAACCGAAATAAAAATTATTAATCCTGTAACAATGTTGTAGGAGAAGAAGCTTCAACGCAGTCCCACACGGAAGGAGATGTTTCGACACCTCCACACCCATGGTGATGAAGTCCAAGAATTAGCTTGCAAATTCTTGGAAAGGAAAAATATGATGGAAAGATATGACAGGATGACATTTTGGTAATTTCGGTGAAGTTTGGGCGTTTAAGTTTTGGCATTTCGGGGGCATGGGTTGATTGGAAACGGCGCGGAGATCACAACAATTTCATCGTTTCGCCCTCCGAAACGGTAATTTTGCTATTTTAGGAAATTTGTGTTCAGTTTATAACTTTCATTATGAATTTTCGTTTTTGTTGCCGTTTGCGACATTTGTTGCTATTTTTCTTACAGTTTTCAATTTAGACTTTTAGAGCTTTTTGGACTTTTTACTATTTTTGACAAATTTTAGGGTTTCGCTATTTATGGGACCTATTGGATGTAATTCGTAGTTTTTGGCTGGAATAAAAGAATTTTCGAACTTTAGCTTAAGTTCTTACCTAGATTGAGTTGTTCATGGATTCGTTTAACTAGTTTAAAAGATCTCCGCTGCGTCAGTTGGTATCAAAGACATTGTAACGGCCCGAAAATTTGACTTGTGTCATGTGTCAAGTCAAGGTCGTATGTGGGACCCACTCGTCGACATACGTATATCTGAATTCAATTGGAGATGATAATGCTAACTATGCGAGGAATTCGGTGAGCCGAAACATGAACGAGGATGCGCCTCGAGTCGCGTGCCGACGTCGGATCGAGATAGTGTAAAATGTACATTGGATATGTCTCGTTATGCGTGTAGCGCAATTATCGAGATTTTGAAATGAGATGGGTTGGTGCCTCGAGATGCACGTTGCATGAATCTCTAGGATTTTTGATTTGAAATGAAAAGAAAAAGAGAAATATATATATATATGTATATATATATATATTTATATAAAGGGAAAAAAATAAAAAAAAATAAAAAAATGAGTGATCAGGAGAGAAACAACGGAGAGAGAGAAAAAGAGGAGGAGAGTGAGAGAAACAGGGGAGGAGAAAGAAAGGAAAAAGGAGATCGGAGAAGAGGGAGAGAGGGACGTCGGCGCCGGAGCTCACGAGTGGCGAGTTCGCGGAGGCTATCGGAGGACGATGCGACTCGTCGGTGGGGACTGCTCGTGAGCGACGCGGAGGCCGCGAACCCACCGTGTGCGCGGCGAGGATCGGGGAGCAGCGCGGTGGCTGCAGCGCCAAGGGAGCTCCGGCGGTGTCTCGCGCGGATGGACGCGATCGGACTGACGGCGGCGCCGAGCGAGGCGATCGGACGGCGGATGGCGTGGAGCGGCGGCTCCGCACGGCGCGCGCGAAGGACGGCGATTTTGGTGACGCGGTTTTGGCGACGCAGCTGCGATGGCCGGCGAGTGGCCGGCGGCGGCGCTCCGGCGAGCGCAGACAACGAACGCGATAGGCGCAGACAGCGCGGTGGCACGTTATCGACCGGTCAGATGTGCGATTTCGACGAAATCGCGACGACGCGGTGGAGGTGAGATTTTCACCAAATTTCAGTTTGATGTGAATAATTTGAAATAAAATTATTTAATTGGTAGAAATGGACACCAGGGACTTAGGAGTCGGGTGTCGGGTGCGCAAATCGAGACGCGAGAGATTTCGCGATTTCTCGAGCTAAGTAAACCAGTTAGGGATTTATACAGTATTTCATGTTTTATCCATTGATTGTTGTTGTTTACTGTTTTGTGATAGTTTTATTGTTGTTCACTGCAAATCTATGCCCATATGTGTAGTTCGCTGAGCGTGCTCGCACCCACATATGGGGGGAACATAGAAGATGTATATGGATACGTAGTCGCTGAGCTTGCTCGCCTTGTGTCCATTTACATCTACTTTGGGGGTTCCAGGTTTGCTTGCCTTGCCAGTCGCGGTCGCAGAGCATGCTCGCCTAGCTGGGAGGTGAAAGTATTATGCCCATATGTGTAGTTCGCAGAGCGTGCTCGCACACACATATGGGGGAAACATAGAAGATGTATATGTCTTTCAGAGTAATTGGGGAGGCATATACATCTACATTGGGAGTGAAAGTACTATGCCCATATGTGTAGTTCGCTGCACACACAAATGGGGGAAACATAGAAGATGTATATGTCTTTCAGAGTAATTGAGGAGACATATACATCTACCTTGGGAGTATCACTCATTGATGGATTGTTTACAGTCTTGTATATTCATGCGTGTTTATTTCTTTCGTTTTGCATGAATTTGACTGCTTTTGGATATCATGAACTGTTGCTTTGGATATCATGAACTGTTGCTTTGGATGTCATGAACTGTTGCTTTGGATATTGTGAAATGTCGTATATATGTCCTACTGGATTTACTTACATGGGTTCGTCATTCTTATGTTTGACTGAGTGCAGCGCCGCGGATGAGTAGCGAAGGGAAAGCTTCATAGTTAGGTGAAACTTTTTTGTATATTTTGTATTTACTCTCCTCTAATGATATTGACTGGGTTCCACAATTAGGTTGCCTAACTCCATGATTTTTATTTTTGTTGAGTTATTAAATTTATTAGTTGCTTCCGCTAAAATTGTAAGACTCGAAAATATTAATAACTCAACTGTAATGTTGAATGTACTGATAATGATGGATTGGAGGGCTGACTAGGTCCGCGTTGACCTTGCGAGATAGGCTCGGGGGTCCACGTGGGCTTAGGCCGGGCGGGGCCCGATTCGTGAAAAATTGGGGTCGTCACAGACATGTTCAGCATGATTGGAGAAATCACGCCGCCGAAGAAGAACCAGCAGCGTATCGAGGAGGTGTATGGTCGTGATAATCTGAATCGACGAATTGGCTAAATAATTGACCAACGCATGGGCGCGGTGGTAGAATAATTAACTGCCAGAATCGATCAGTTGTTGGGTCAGAATGTGGATCGTGTCCGTAACCATCAAAGGGAACCTATTGGTGATGAACCAGTAGGAGATTCTTCTACCGAAGGGGAGGATGGGTATGTTGAGGCACCGAGAAGGCGCTATAGGCCGTGTGCAGTTGAGGATGATCGCAGGTGATAGGA
This sequence comes from Stephania yunnanensis, assembly GCA_039657365.1. Classification (NCBI taxonomy): domain Eukaryota; kingdom Viridiplantae; phylum Streptophyta; class Magnoliopsida; order Ranunculales; family Menispermaceae; genus Stephania; species Stephania yunnanensis. The sequence continues at coordinate 5,802,280 of CM077583.1, read as the reverse complement.
GTCTGGGATGAAGACGAAGGTCCCAGAATTCCATGGCACCCTTCAACCGGAAGAATTCTTGGACTGGCTGGCGTCAGTTGAAGAAGTCCTAGAATTCAAAGGTGTGCCCGAAGACAAGCGTATCCAACTGGTTGCGACCAGATTCCGCAACGAGGCCACGACTTGGTGGCAACAGCAGAAGTTGATGCGGAATAGGAATGGATAGGCGAAGATTACCTCGTGGGAGAAAATGAAAAAGCACTTACGGGCTAAGCATGAATCTGAGACAATAGGCAAAATCAGTAGATGATTACACTACTGAGTTTTATCAGTTAGTCGCTAGAAACGAACTGCAGGATACTAACGACCAATTAGTGGCGCGGTATATTGGTGGACTGAGGGTGCATATCCAAGATGTCCTCAACATGTTTGATCCGACTACCTTATCTACAGCTCACCAGCGAGCATTGTTGGTGGAGAAACAACAACGTTAGGGTGTGAGTAATGCTTCCAGTAATGTTAATGTTGGGACAGCCAATACTGAAGGTAATACCGCTGCAATTAACCCTGCTAGTCGCGCGAACAAACCTAGCACTAGTGGGATTAAATGCTTCGATTGTGGCGAAGTTCGTCACAGGAAGTCGGAATGTAAAGGGAAAAAGGCTCTCTTTATTGAGAACGAAGAGGAAGACGAAGGGGAAGAGACCAAAATCACTGCAAAATCGGCCTTTGATACTTCTGACAATACAGAAGATGAGATCGTGACTAGAGATGTGGGTACCGCCTTGGTTGTGAGGCGCTCTTGTATGACTCTTAGAGCAGTCGCTGATTATGAGTAGCTGCGAAATAATATCTTTCAGTCCAAGTGTACCATCTTAAGCAAGGTGTGCAGGTTCATGATTGATGCAGGCAGTTGCGAGAATATCGTCTCAGTTGAAGCGATTCAGAAGTTAGGCTTTGCAACTGAACAACACCTCAGGCCCTACAAGCTAGCTTGGCTGAAGAAGGGTGGTGAGGTGAAGGTGTCGAAACGCCCCTTGGTGATTTTTTCTATTGGTGCTAACTACAAGGATTTAGTCTAATGTGATGTTGTGGCTATGGATGTTTGCCACTTGTTACTAGGACGTCCTTGGCGGTTTGATAGGGGAGTTGTGCATGATGGCAGAACCAATAAATACACCCTTATGGTCAAGGGAGTGAAGATCGTGCTAGTACCCGCCAAGGATCCGAAGGAAGTTAAGCCTACTAAAGAATCTAGCAGCTTGCTGTCTTTGGCAAGATTTGAAGATGAATTACAGGATTCTGATATAGTTTACATCTTGATGGGAAAGGAGGTAGATAGAGATGTTGATGTTCCTGAAGCTGCAATTTCTATTGTGAAGGAGTTTTGTGATGTTTTCCCTGATGAGATGCCGGAAGTCCTGCCACCATTGCGTTATATTCAGCATCAGATTGACCTTGAACCTGGTGTGTCACTACCTAATAGACCACACTACCGAATGAGTCCCAGTAAGCATTAGGAGTTGCGCAGGCAGATTGAAGAGTTATTGGCGAAGGGATTCATCCGTGAAAGTTTGAGTCCGTGTGCAGTACCAGCACTCTTTACACTAAAGAAAGATGGCTCCTGGCGAACGTATGTGGACAGTAATGCAATCAACAAGATTACTGTAATGTATCGCTTTCCTATCCCTCACTTGGATGACTTACTTGACCAATTGAGTGGAGCAAAATTTTTTGCAAAACTGGATTTGAAGAGAGGGTACCACCAAATTCGCATTATAGTTGGGGAAAAGTGAAATACTGCTTTTAAAACCAGGGAGGGGTTGTATGAGTGGTTAGTAATGCCGTTTGGGCTGTCAAACGCATCTAGCACCTTCATGAGAGTCATGAACCAGAGCTTGAGACCTTCGATATGCAAGTGTGTCGTGGTATATTTTGATGATATATTGATACACAGTACTAACGAGGAGGAACACCTCCAGCACGTGCGAGATGTTCTGACTATCTTGCGCAGGGAGAAGTTCTATGCTGCGATGAAGAAGTGCTTATTTTTTACACCGAAGGTCCTTTTCTTAGGCTATGTCATTTCTGGAGAAGGGTTGCAGGTTGATGAGTCTAAAGTAGAAGTCATCCGCACTTGGCCTAGACCCACCACCGTCACGGAGGTTCGCAGCTTTCATGGGTTGGCTTCCTTCTACAGGCGATTCATTCCATACTTCGACAGTATCATGGCCTGATAAGTCGGTATTTATAAGTATTTAATAGTCTATTTTAGTATATTTAATTATTAAAAGTATTTAAAATATATATTTAATTATATTTTCAGTCATTTTTAGGTGAAACGGAGTGCGCGGTTGAATTCGTAGCGAAAAAATACTCAAAATGGATTATTTACCTGCAGTGATCGGATGCCGGACAGTTAGCCTCGAAATACGCATTGCGCGGTGGGTCGAATAGCGGACAGGGTGTTCCAGCCAATCAAAGCATGCCACGTTAGCGTTTGACCAATCGAGTGATAACACGTCAGCGGTTCGCAACACCTTGGGCGCCAAGTGTCACGCGCCTGTTGGTCTACATAGTCAACACGAAGCCAGCGCCACCAATCAGAAGATGACACGTCAGCACCACAGGCCACGTCATACACCGCCCTAATTTCTCAACATTTCAGCCTTTGTCGATCTGCCTCGAGATGCGTGCCCGCATGGACTCCCAGTAATTCGCGCGAGTCACATGATTTTTTTTTCGAGCCACGTGGGTGCCACGTGGCGCTCTCCCATTGGTCTAACGCGTAATAGCGACGTGTTTCCGCCAATCACACGATGCCACGTGGCGCTGACTCAGCACGGACACAACAGACAACAAATTTTCGGCGAATTACGCGGCGACACATAAGTAGCGGTGACAGGCGGTGGCCAATGAGACGCTGACACGTCACCGCGGCAGTTAAAATACAGCGAATAGCGTTTTGACACGTGGCAGACTAGAATTCTTTTTATCTAAAAACAGCCATACGATGCTCCTAGACGCACGAGTCACGTACCTAACCCCTAAAATCAGTATTGGAGTACAATTTGGATTATTTTTTATATATTAGGAACCTAGGTATTATTAGAGAAAAAAATTAATTTGTATTTTTTAGAGATCAATTATTAATTTTTAGTTGTGATTTTTGAAGATGATGTCCGGCTAGTCAATTTCTTGCCTAGATCGAAGGGGAAGCAAGTCGGAATTATGGATTCAAAGCATAATATGTGAGATCTTTTTATTTTATTATTTAATTAATTTAATTTCTCCTATTTCATTGTTGTTGATTTAATTATTATGATTTAGATCTATGGTATGTATGTGGCCAGTGCATGCTTTTAGGTTGACAATCTATTGTTATTTGGAATATTAGTATCCTTGTAATTGTGCTTTTAGACCAATAAAGTAACAAACATTCACCTATTTGCTGTAAAACCATTTCGGTGTTTGAGTGTACAACAATTGAATTTAGGTTAAATCGGTAGCGGATGCGACACGGTTATTTAGGATTAGTATTCCCATAGATCTATATTACTGCGGTTAGTGTGTTAAACCTAATTGGTGGATGTCTAGGGTTATACATTAATTATAGAAGTAGTTAGTGGCGGACGTCTTGACTGTCGGAATTAGGGGAATTAGGAATATCTGGCGGATGTCGATTTTCTATAGCTAATCTAGGAGAATCTAAATTAATAACTTTTTGGGAAAGATTGAAGACCATGATTGCTATTGAATCTTGATTTTGATTTGTGGAACTAGAGATTTAGGTGTTATTTAGGCATTAATTAGGTATTAATTGATTATTAATTATTTAGTTTAATAATTAGTTAGTTGTTTTATTTTATTTAGTTTAGATAGATTAGTTAGTTAAATTAATATTTATTTTAAAACCCCCGATTTTTTATTTTTTTTTAACCTAAGAAAGATAACCAGTCTCTGTGGGATCGATTATTTGCCGCTATTCTACAAAATAGTTGGTTTAGGAAACTTTACTTTATTGACTTGTTCGGCACGCGTCGATTTTTGGCGCCGTTGCCGGCGACTTAGTCTTTACTCTGAGTTTAGGCGTTAGTTAGTTAAATTAATTATTTTTAACATTAGTTTAGTTAATTAATTTATTTTGTTAGTTAGATTAGTAATTAATTGTTTTTTTATTATTAGTTTCGTTTAGTTAATTAATTTTTATTTACTTTGAGTTTAGGTTTTTTTCTTTTTTTTCTTTTTTATTATTTTATTTATTTATTTATTTATTTTAGTTTTATGCTACCACACTTCATTCGGTCAAAATCGGTCGGTTCATTATTACCTTTCGACCCTGAACCAGAGAGAACTTTGCATAGGTGGATTAGAGAGACCCAACTTAGGCAACAGGAAGGCCAAAATCCTTTGGACATGGTTGCAAATCGGCAAATCACCATGGGTCACGCCAATCATGAGCTTCAAGCTCTTTTGGCGTAACAACCCCTTCTGGATCAACTATCCGGTTAATGCTGGAAACTTCGAGTTGAGGTCTGGGTTCATTCATCTCTTACCATCCTTCCATGGTGGCGAGAATGAATACCCTATCACTTTCCTGAAGGAGTTTCATACTATCTGCAAGTCAATGAAACCCTCCAATGGGGACGAGGAAACGGTTAAGCTCAGATCTTTTCCGTTCGGCCTTAAAGACAAAGCCAAGGAATGGCTTTTCTACCTTCTGCATGGCTGCATTAATTCCTGGAATGATATGGCAACCGCGTTTTTGAATGAATATTTCCCTGAGGATAGAGTTGGTCAGCTCATCAAGGAAATTTGCAGCATCAAAATGAGGCCGGGCGAATCATTTGGCGCATATTGGGATCGCTATAAGCGATTGATTGCTAGTTGCCCACAACATGGCCAATCTGAGAAGGCCATAGCTCGATTCTTCTATGTTGGCATGTCGCCCACGGAACAACGCATGATCGATAATGCATGTGGGGGTCACATTCGAGACAAAACTCCAGCCCAAATGAAACAACTATATGAGGACATCACACAACAATCACGCCTTTATGGTGATCTCGATGCTACTGCTTACCGAAGTCTGACTACAGGCAATAACTCGAGTTCCACTGACCAGAAAATTGACCAACTAGCCAATATGATGGAACGTCTCCTCTCATCCGGTAAAGTGGAGGCCAAAGCTTGTGGCTTATGTGCTGCCACAAATCATGCAACTGATGAATGTCCTACACTCTTTGATGATGATCAACAGGTCAATGTTATGGGTAATCAGTTCCGAGGGCCATCTCGAGTCCCATTCGGGAATACCTATAATCATGCCACGGCCAGAAATAACCCAAACTTCAGTTACGGGCCTCAGAATCAGAATTATCAGACCTTCATCCCTAGAGGTCAACCGTTGCCTGCACCCTCCAATAATTCCTCTTCAATTGAGGATATGATTAAAGCCCTTATGAGCCAACAAAGCCAAATTATGAACGACCTGAACCAATTCAGGGCTAACACCGAGAAATCCTTCATCGAACTCAAATCGACGGTCCGAACTATTCAAGTTCAAGTGGACCAACAGGCACAGCAGATTGGACGTCTCGAGGATAAGGGAAAGTTGCCTTCGCAACCGTACCCGAGTCCTAACGCGAGTGCTAACACAGTTACACTCCGTAGTGGTACAGAGTTGGAGGGACCCAAAAGAGACAATAGGTCATCTAATGCCCAAGACCAGGCGAATGAGGAAGAACACGAAGTAGTAGTGACCCCATCTGCCCCTAAACAGATGGTAACTACTTAAAAGGACACACCACCCACATTTAAGGTCAAACCTCTTTTTCTACAACGACTCATCCTAGATAAGAAAATGGAGGAGGAGAAAGAAATTCTCGAGACCTTTCGGCGAATGGAAATCAATATTCCACTCCTCGACGCTCTGAAGCAAGTCCCTAGGTACGCAAAGTTTCTTAAAGAACTATACACTAACAAAGGGAAACTGAAAGGCAATGAAAAAGTCCAAATGGGAGAAACCGTCAAGGCTATCCTACAAAAGAAGTCCAAATGACTCTATTTTTGTGGTGGTTACCGTTTTCTCAAGATGATTCACTTCATCCCATGCAAGAAGACCACAGATGCTGTAAAGGTGGCTCGTCTGTTCTTTCGGGAGGTGTATATATTGCATGACCTTCCTACCTCGATTGTTTCAGATCGGGACACCAAATTTCTTAGCCATTTTTGGCGTAGTTTGTGGGTTATAGTGAACACGCAGCTGAAATTTAGCAGTGCTTATCATCCGCAAACAGATGGGCAGACTGAAGTTGTCAACCGTTTGTTAGGCAATCTTTTGAGGAGCTTGGTGGGTGAGAATGTCGGGAGTTGGGACGTCAAGTTGAGCCAGACAGAATTTGCACACAACCATGCTGTTAATCGAAGCACCGGTTTAGTCTTTTTCAGGTTGTGTATTCAGTACTACCTCGAGGTCCTCTTGATCTGTTACTAGTACCAAGTAAGACTAGATGGCAAGGCAAGGCAGAAGACTTTGTTAGTGGGCTGCAAAAGTGTAACGGCCCCAATTCCCGAGGCCGCCACGTGGGGAGGCGCTGGCCCAGCGATCCCGTCTGATCCTTGACCCACTGGGTCCCACGCGTCACTGACGCCATTTTCACAACACGACTCCTCGATATGCGTGTTAGCACAACTCCTCGATATGCGTGTTCATTAAACAGTATAAACAACAGCGGAAGTCTTAAATTTAAAAGAAGTAATCAATTAAATTTGTCATTGAATAAAACATTATTTTATATAAGAGCAACTCCTATTGTGGAAAACCCGTGGAAAGTACTCCGTATATATGCGACAATATTAAACCATAATATATACGAGTACAGTATCTATTCAGTCTCCTATTTCCCAAAAGTAAAGCAAAACATCAAAATAGCACGTACTAGTAGGTCCTCGACCATGACGATCGATAAAGTCGTCCAAAATGTCCTTGCCCCTACTAGCACGGTCCTGCACTCGCCCATCACAAAAAGGAAGATGGGGAGTACAGGTTAGTAAGATTCCAACAAAGTACACCGAGCATTTATGAGAAATATAGACGCCAATATCAATAAACATGTCAATTAATCATGCGAACTAAACGAGTAACCGTGCTAAGATCATCACATGAGTAAATAACATGAGAAACAAACCGTGTACTCCTCCCGGTCACGCTAAATCGTACGACAAACCCCCAGATCCTTTCGGTGAGTGCCCCACTTCCTTTCACCAGTACGACCCAAGCCTACACCCACCCCGCCCTCAAGCCCGCCGAGTGCCTACAGGGGGCGCACAGGATCCTTTCAGTTAAAACACCCACTTCCTTTCACCTGGTTACCCGCGTACAGCCTAGTGTGCCATAAGTACAACAAGAATAGCAAGAAGTCTCGTTCCCCAACCCAAATACGTCACGAAAATCAATAACAAGGAATATGGGGAATAGCATCCAACAAGCACAAATAGGCAATCAATGATAGAAAAGTAAACCCTCGATGACTTTCAGAAGGAATCTTACGTACGCAATAACAAAGAATATGAATCAACGATGAAAAAGTAAACCCTCGGTGACATTCAGAAGGAATCTTACGTACCTCAAAACGCACTCGCACGTATCTCGATATGCGCACCCGACACCTGACTGTAGCATCCTAAGTCCCTGGTGTCCATTCGTACCATTTAGCTACTAAATCAAGTAAATCGCAAATAAAAATAGGTGAAATATACATCACCTCAATCGCGTCGTCGACATTCGTCGATTCGCTCATCCGATCGGTCCGACAACGCCTCCGCGCCGTTCACCGCGTCGTTGTCGCTGCCAAGCCGACGTCGCTGTCGCCATCAAGCGCCCATGCTGCCGGCTTCGTCGTCGCGCCGCACCGCCGGACTCGCCGCGCTGCGCCGCCACATGCTCCGCCATCTCCTCGCCGCGCTGATCGTCGCTCGCTGTTCCATCATCACCGCGCGCCGCCATAAAATCCAGCCGCGCGCTGCTGCCTCCAAATGGCCCGCCGCCATGTCGTTGCGATCGGCTGTCCAGCGGCGACCTCGCCGCCGTCGCTGCTGCTCGCGCCCATGCCAGCTGCTTCTTGGCACTCCCTGCCGGCCGTCCGCCGCCTCGCTAGCCGCCATCGAGTCCGCGGCCTTCGCTTCGCGCGCGCGCCAACCGCGCCGATCTCGTGTCGGAGAGTCGCCGGGGAGGTTGTCCGCGACGGATCCGCGCCGGAGCCACCATCGCCGTCCCTCCACGAGCTCGCCGGAGCCGTCGAGCTGCCGAGCTGCCGCCGCCGAGCGCCGTCTCCTCTCTCTCTTCCCTCTCTTTCTCTCCTCTCTCCCGAGCTCTCTGATCTCTCTTTGACTTTTTTTTTTTCTTTTTCTCTCTCCTCTTCAAATCTTATCCTCTTATATATATATATATAATATACATTTTCTTTTTCTTTTCTTTTTGATTTTCAAAATCACAAGTGTCATTGAAAACCGAACAACACGCATCTCGAGGCACCAACCCGCCTCATTTCCAAAAGTTCGATACTCGCGCTACTCGCATCACGTGGCGTATCCAATGTACACGTATCCAATGACACGTGTCACGAGTCGAATTTTCGGGCCGTTACAAAAAGATTCATCAATCTGTCAAAGATAACTTGCAGAAGGTTGTTGACAAGTACAAACAATATGCAGATCGGAAGAAGCATCACGTGGAGTTTGAAGTGGGTGACTTTGTGTGGGCGGTTCTCACTAAAGACCGGTTCTCTATGGGTGATTACAACAAATTGTCAGTTCGGAAGATTGGTCCTGTGGAGGTTCTTGAGAAAATTAATCACAATGCTTACAGATTGAAGTTGTCGAGTCACATTTGCACGCATGTCAAGCATCTTGTTCCCTATTATGGGGATACATTTGATGATGACAATTCGAGGGCGAATTCTGCCTACCCTGGGGAGAATTATGAAGTCCAAGAATTAGCTTGCAAATTCTTGGAAAACTATGATGGAAAGATATGACAAGATGGCATTTTGATAATTTTGGTGAAGTTTGGGCGTTTGAGTTTTAGCGTTTCGGGGGGCATGGGTTGATTGGAAACGGCGTGGAGATCGTGGGTTACTGCCAAGCTGTGACTACGACGTTTTTCGACGAAATTCCATCGTTTCGCCCTCCGAAACGGCAATTTTGCTTTTTTAGGAAAGTTTTATTTAGCTTATAACTTTCATTATGAATTTTTGTTTTTGTTGCCGTTTGCGGCATTTGTTGCTATTTTTCGTCTAGTTTTCAATTTAGGGTTTTTAGGGCTTTTTGGACTTTTTATTATTTTTGACAAATTTTAGGGTTTCGCTATTTAAGCGACCTATTGGATGTAATTCGCGGTTTTTGGCTAAAATAAAAGAATTTTCGAACTTTGGTTTAAGTTCTGACCTAGATTGAGTTGTTCGTGGATTCGTTCAACTGGTTTAGAAGATCTCCGCTGTGTCACATGGCCATGACGGACAATTATTCGTAGATCAGAGATCCGCGAAGATTGATGTAAGTAATATGAATTGCATATATATAACTAGTTCGAGACAATACATGTAGCCCATCAATTTAAAAGAAACCAGTAGAGTTAACTATAATTTCACACTATTTAATGTAGGTTGAACTCACTCGGAGATTGGAGGAGATGTCCACCTAGACCCCCGACACATCGATTGACGAGGATGCCATTTATCTTAAGGTGGTGCCAGAGGTCAAGGGACGTGTATACGGATTAGGGTCACAAGTTTATCATCACAGCACATCTTCAGGGGGAGCAAGCTCATCTCGAGGACCAGCGTATGGACTTCATGAGTTGGAAGAGCTCCAGCGGGACCACCAAAGGTTGCAAGAAACATTATTGAATGAGCGAATGGAAAGACAAGAACAAATGCAGAGAGACAAGATGGAACGCCAGGAAGAAACTCGAGAAATGCAGGACTGGTTAGCATGTATTGAGGCATTGTTGATGCAACACCCGGCATTAGGCCCCATGTGCCTCCGACACCGCGGACTCAACCATCACTAGTAACAGAGCGTTCCGGTCCTCAGAGTGACAACCACCCAGGTCATTTGACGACTGAGATAGCACCTTCTCGGTCTACGCACCCGCATGACCACCGGCCTGGGCATTAGACCTCTCCACATAGAAGGATGCCTGAGGATCAACGTCATCTTTTGGATGATCATGATGAGTTTATGGAGCAACTTATGCCGCCTCCGCGACCACCGCCACGGCAAGAGTGATTGGATGTCGTATTTTTTTAATGGTAAACTGTTAATTACGAGTAATGTATATCTTCGCATTTTTTCCCTTCTAATGTAGTCGATGTGATTACTTCATTTGCAGGTACGTGCACTGGTGACATTTGATATTGGTGTTGCATATAGAGGCAAACTTACATCACCAATTGGGTTGCAAGTTTCATAGATTCCATTGGTATGCAACCTTCGGCCCTTTATTTTATTCACGAAATATCCATTTAACATGTGGGGCCTGAAAATAACTTGGGCAATTATATAGGTTAAGCTTATTATTTAAATCATCACCATGAATTTATCTTTTGAGTTTAATTGCAAAAAATGACAAATTGGTCATCTTTTTATCGAATTGTTTTACATTACATGATGTTCTTATCTTAATCAAAAGAGTACGTGCAAGGTTAGTAAAAGTTAATGTTAAATTAATTCATGATTTCTTAGACTTTGCATTTTAACATGCGAGGACTTCAATAAGCTTTGACAATAATATAGGTTGAGCTTATTATTGAAATCATCAAAAAAGGCTAAGTTGATGCATATCAAAAAAAGCTTTTATTATATGTATTAGAAATCATTACCTCGTTGTGTGTATTTTGGAATGGTTGTGTTGGTCATATTATACATCGAGATAGGAAGACTGTGAAAGATAGTGTGTACTCAGAAACAACACTGTATTCAATTTCACTTTACTTGGATGTGATGTTATTTTCATTTGTGTTTGAATATTTTGGTTGCATTTCGAATATTAGTGTTATGCGTAAATTTTTGTTAATCGCGTGGTTCTCTAGGTACTCTTGTCTAGTATACCCTCTTTTAGGTGCTGATCCATGGCATTTCTTACAATTGCTATTCATTTTCTGGTCCTTCCTCTTTTAGGGGAATGTTGCCCTAAGAGAATGTTGTTATAGTTAGCATTCACTTTAGGGAGTAAATATTGGTTATTGAGGATTGGTTATATAAGTGAATTATGTTGGTTTCTTAGTTATGAAATTAATTGAAGTTCGAAACTTATGGACATGTAACAATATTTTATGTTCAATATTATCTAATATTGGGACTTTAACCACATGAAAGAATGTACAAGAGGAAAAAAATTGAAAAAAAACATGGAATGTCATCTATGGAAGTTCATTCAGTCCCTTTTGAGTTGGAAATTTTTATGTGTGTCACTATGTGCGATCTTTTATATATGAGATCGATGACCAAGGCTTAGTTTTAAGGTTTTTTCATTTGTGTTTGAATATTTCGATTTCATTTCGAATATTGTTCAAGTTATTCCTTTTCATTATCAGGATTTGGATGGGACACGCACTTCTAGCCCCAGAATTTGTATGGTGTCTATCTTCTATCGGTGAAACAATTGGGTAAGAGTGTGGGATTGACATTGTATATATATATATATATATATATATATATATATATATATATATATATATATATATATATATATGTAAATTAATTCGTGTAGCCATCTTAATTTGTGTAGTATTTTATATTTTGTTGAATAATGTTCATCTAGTTAATTATGAAATGTTAATCTCATCATTTTGTAGACATTGTTTGTCAAATTTTGATAATATACAAACGATTTCTCAATTTTCGTTTTAATTGCAGCAGGAACAATTGTATTTTTGCTGATTTTACTGCCATGCGGGATTCCAATTTACTATTTACCATGAACTGTAATTTTTTAAAATATTACCATTCCAAATTAGCGACAGACCGAGTCAGTCGCTGATTTGCACAGTTAGCAAATTTGTCGCTGATTTGCAATAGACTGTACTGCAATTAGCGACATACATGTTTCTGTTGCTGTTCAGCGACAGAATTTTGTCACAAATCTGTCGCTGAACAGCAACATAATTATAACCCAAATATGTCGCTAACTTTAATTTGCAACAAAGAGTTTAGCAACAGCTCTGATCTGTTGTTGATCTGTTGCAGGCTCGCTTAGCAACAGATCCGTACCAATTCAACATCATATTTATTTGTTGCTGTTTAATTTTTTTCTTGTAGTGATTTGCTTCGTCTACACGATTCGAAATCTTTCTTAAAAAAACATAAAGTTACTTGTCCTTATGGGGTTCAAATAAGGTTGCAAGTAGGTCAGGGCAGGGCAGGGCAAGGCGAAGATCATAATTATCGTCTCCGTCCCTGCTGGTGCGGAGCGAGGATTTATTCTCGCAAATTCCCTGCGGGGCGAACTTTGCCGCCCCACTCCCCACCCTGCGGTGATCCTCGCGGGGCAAATAATCTCAACGGTGCCCCATCAATTTTACAAAAAATATATTTTTTGATCTTCATTCCTCAATCATTTTGACACTTAAGTATTATTTTCTCGATTTTTGTAATAAACTATTTTTCTCAAATTGAAGGATTAATGTTGATTTTTTTTATTGATTGAGTTACAAGTTATCATATTTAATTAAATGTATAAGATTTTCGAATCTACTATGACAAATATATTTCAATGATGTTTTAAATATAATTTTATATATCTTTATGATATAATATACATATATATATTATAGAATTAATTTAATGGTAAAAATAATTTTTATTGTTGGAGATCTTGAGTTTCATTTCATATATTATACATGTTTTAAGTAAAAAAAAAATTATATAATTTTTTTGTAAAAACATAAAAAATGGAGAATTCTATGCAAGGGATGCGGGGCGGGGAATCCCCGCAGGGCGAGAACAATTAGTGTCCCCACCTTGCCCCACGCGGCCGGCAAGATTTTGCCCCGCGGGGAGCAAAACGCAGAGATTCTTTGCCCCACCGGGACACAGCGGGGAATGAAGATTTTCCGCCCACTTGCAACCCTAAGTTCAAAATTCGAACTCATGACCTTTTACCTTCTTAACCTTGTACTAAACTATTGTGCCACCTAATTGATAAGTTGCAAGTTGCAAAAAGCTTGATTTAACGTTAAAGCGTTTTTTATGATGCTAATTAACTACCTCACTTGACTATGAAATTAATTTAATTAAAGTGACAACCAACCAACTATTTCATAATTGGAAAAAGAAGAAATTAAAGAAAGCTCTGCTAGCTTTACCTTTTGCAGTGAACTATAAATTAGTATTATTATTGCACTAATTTAAACTAGTTGACGATGTAGCCAAAATATCTTAAGCGAGATAGATGAAATATTACTTGTTAAAAAATGTAAGATTTTAAAATGTTGTGGGTTTGACTCTCATTCCAGTAAATAAAAATAAAAATTCAGACAAATATGCAACTAAAATTGTAAAACAAAGACTACTCATCACCCCTTTTTTAATGGATAAAATATAATAATAATATTATTATTTTATGATCCCCATAACACTTAATAAAATATTTAACTACTCACAAGTCATAACATAAAAAAAACTCCAGACTTTATTTTCAAAAAAAAAAAAATCAAAAGATACAACTTGTTGAGCATATCTAATATAATCTTTATCTATTATTATTTACATTTCAAAATATGGCTTGTGAAAAAAAATATATAAAAGAACATATAGGCTCTGTTTGACAGCACTAGTTGATAATCTAGCTGATGATTGATAATGTAACTAAAAGCTGATAATCAAGTTGATAGTTGATAATCTAGTAACTAGTAGCTGAAAGCTAACAATCTAACTGATCAAGTATAATTGTTTTAAAAGACTAGTTGATCGAGTAGCTGATGTATGTAAAATGACGTAAAAAGACATGTTACATAATTAAATAAGTTTTTTGTTCAATTTTACCGCTGGATTGCAAGGATGGGCGCAGTCGAAGCTGCAGAGGCAAGGCGTGAAGAACATGTCGAGTGCGATCGCTGTGGCGGACAGTCTTGTGGATTACAAGACTAGTGGTGCTTCTTTTGAACCAAAAGAAAAGAAGTACACGGAGAAGGATCGAACGGGTAGATCCAAGAAGGAGGAGGAGTCTTCTTCAAATGTTGATGCTAGTGCCAAAGCATCAATGGGGAGAAAGGGTTGTTTCTTATGTGACGGTCCTCACAGGGCAAAGGATTGCCCAAAGAAAGGGAAGCTGAATGCGATTGTTGCGGAGGAACCGGAGGCTCGGATGAATCCTTTGCAGTTGCTGAATGCAGTGCAAGCGCAGAAGGCTGAGGCATCAGTAGGGCTGATGTTCGTGGAGGCTCAGATCAACAACCTAGCAGTGAGGGTGCTGATCGATTCGGGAGCCACACACTCGTTCATTGCGGAGAACCTAGCTCGGAGGCTTGGTTTACAGCTTGCCGAGAGTGCAAGCATGGTGAAGGCAGTCAATTCCGAACCAAGGAAGGCTATGGGCGTAGCCTCATATGTGGACATTCGAATCCACGCTTGGGAGGGCAAGGTGAACTTGATTGCTGCTCCGTTGGATGATTTTGAGATCATTGCGGGAAATGATTTCTTGACGACCAGGAGAGTAGCCGTGATTCCATCACTTCATGGCTTGTTGATCATGGATGAGAAGAAGCCGTGCTTTGTTCCAGTGATGCGAGGCAGGGGCAAAGGCAGTGCACCAAGGCTGGTGGCATTGCAAGTACGTGATCAGATGGAGATATGTTGCTCTGGTGGGCAACAGCCTGGTGGACAGGCAGACGCGGAGCGTTCGATGAGGGCATCGAACCATTCGGCGGGGGGATGTTTGTTACCCCCTCAATAGCGAGACCCGAATAGGCTGGGCTGGGCAGCCGGTAGCCTAGCAAATGACCGAGTTTCGGAGGACTCGGGTGGTTCCATGGAGGTTAGATGTTGAATCTCGGAGGGTTGCAGCATGGCCTGCAGTGACGAGCGCGTACAGTTGGGAAATTGTATGCGGCGGCGTGAGGAGCATGAGCACGCGCGCGCTTGGGCGAGCGCGCATGGACGCATGGATGAGCGCGCGTGGGCGCGCGCGCATGGACGGGCGCAAGGCGTGATTTTCCTTGGCACGGCGCCTTGGCACGCCTTGGCACATCTTGGCGCAAGGCACGGGCGGACTTAGGTACGCGCCTTGGTGCGAGGCAAGAGACACGGGCGGACTTAGGTACACGCCTTGGCACGGCGCCTTGGCACGGAAGCGGGAAAACCTTGGCACGACTTGGCACGAGCGCGGGCACGGGCAAGACTTAGCGGAGTAAGTATGCACGTGCTTGGCACGCGGAAAGTGTTGACAAATCTTGACTTGGGCGTTGACCCAGGTCAAAGTATGCTTGGTCGAAATTTTGATGTTTCCTATTGGAGTTGAGCAAACGGCTTAACATCTACTATAAGGAGGTGTGCTCTCTCCTTGGGTGGCATGGGCAGACTAGCAGGGACCCTCGAGCATGCCTTAGGCGCAATGCCAAGGCACGACCCATGGACGGACCATGGCGTCGGCCACTCCTCGAGCCGATGGGACTCGGTCGGACCGAGCCCCGGCTAGCACGCAGAGGTGCCTAAGCGCGCAGCTAGGCACCACGAAGCAACCCCTGTTCAGCAGAAAACATGAGCCACGTCCCTTGTGGAGCGGCTAGACCAAGTCAAGACGGTTCCAAGGCGGTTGGGTAACTACCTTGGTCATGTGCTGGAGCCATGACCAAGGCACGACCGAGTAGTCCCAAGTACCAGGAGCCTAGGCGAGAAACTAGGCACCACGATCAGTCCCTGTCCCGAATTGAAGGTAAATCGAAGGCTTGGGCGGACCAAGTCTTGGGCGGTTGCAGGTGGTTGAGGTAACTACCTGGATCATGGGCGAAAGCATGATCAGCCACGTTCCAGTAGCTTCAGGCACGAAGAGAATGTGCCCCTTGACTAGGGGGTCAAGGCAGTTATGGCGCGAGGTGGCAGCAAGGGGAGCAAGGCAGTTCGGTAACTGCCTTGACCACTAGGAGTGGTGTTTTACCCAGTCTAGACGGTTATGTAATTGATTGTAGGCTGGTCTATAAAGCCAAATGCTCTAGGAGAGCAAGAAGGGAGGCAAAACAGGGCGAAAATGCATAGGGGTGCATGAGTAGATATATGCCTTGAGTTCCACAGTTGTATTCCCAATTCGAGAGCTAATAAAACATTTCCTTGTTGCCCATCGTATTGTTATTGCTAGTGCTTGCTGTGTGTTATTCTTCCGCACTGAGTATTGGTTGTGCTGAACTAGGGCGGTCCCTAGGCACCACAGGGTTGGGTTGAGAGTGAAAAACTCCTAGTGAAAAACCCCTCTTTCTTCGGCCCCGTGACACTCAACAAGTACTGAATTCTCATCAATTCTTTGTGTTTGGTGTTTAGTGAATGTGAATGGATTCGTTCATCGATAATTCTCATTGTTTTGGTGTTTATGTTGGGCTGGATTTTGATTGTTGTTTGTTATATTGTGATTAAATACTAGTCTAAATTGGATTAGGTGCATGCATGGTCTCATATTTGATTTCTTGCTGCAGCAAAATTGTTAGACCGTTCGTTTATGCCGATTACATCAGGACATTGTGAGAATAGTCAAAATACCCACTAATACAAAAAATAGAACTATTTGGGATCTTCTTAGGAAAATGCAAAATTAACTCACTTTGAGCATCGATCTGATCGTATATGTATTTCGCCTTGAGATGCACAAGCACATCTTGTCGTGTATTTCACGACATTTGACTGAGTTGATACCCAGAGTGGGTTGGCAATAGCAGATGGTCACGACACTGATAAGAACATTTAAGAGAAGTATGGAAAATCAAGAAATTGATCGAATTTCTCGATCACTAACTAAGATGTTGGGAGATGAATTTGGAACTGCTTCAATAGGCACCAGTTTGAATAACGAGTAGAATAGTAAAGACAAACACTACAAACATGCATGTATATGAGATTAATGGACCAACTTCGAAATCAAATGCCATTATACATAACAAATAATTCTTAATTGTAGCTAATGAGGGGGAGAACGGGCAGTGTTGGCAGCAGAAAGCAGTGCTCCAAACTCTACCACTTCTCTCTCGAGTCATCCTTGGGAAGAAGAACCTCAATGAAGCACAAACACTTCTTTTGTGCTCCTGCATGTAGCTTTTGCAATAGCCTTTATCAACTCATCTTCTCTGCTCACTTAATAATTAAATTAAAGAGAAAGAAATTAAAGATAAGAAATCATGATTTGATCATGAACAAAAATCCTAAAAAAATAAAATTGCTATTTCAATATATTTATTTATCTAGGTAGATACTATATACGTAATAAAAAAAAAAAAACTCAACAATCTTTCTAAAATTACTAGGCTAATACTGTGGGATGTGCAGACCGAAATATATATACTCTCATATATATATATATAAAAGTTAAAGACAATTTTAACCATTTGAGTAGTGGTCTAATAGTTAGGTATAGGGTTATGGATGGAAGAGATTGTTGATTCGATTCTCACCACGAGCAAATTTAAATTTTTTTAAGAAAAAGATGACTTTATAACGAAGGATATAATTTTTAGTGACGATAACTCACCTTGGCTGTTCAACATTTGCCATCACCATTCTGGATAGCAGCTACAAGCTTGGTGTAGTCCCAATTCTTAATAACATTGTATGGCCCATCATGTACGTCTTTTAGCTTCAGTTGTATACCCTCCATTGTTGAGTAAGAACATAATGTTGTTTTGTCCACAATGAATCATAGTAGAAATTTCTTGTGCTGCCATTTTTTTAATCAGTTCAAAAGAAAAATGTTGTTAAGCAATTACTCGGACTAAAAACAAGTTTAAAACAATCAACCCTTAATTAATTATATATAATCAAGACCTGGAAACTCCCATCACCAATGCATGTGATGAGACGCTCATCTTTGGCATGCACCGAGCATATCCAAGAGTGGCACCAACTGACCATCCAATTGACGCATATTGAAGTTGAACTTCAAATCTGCAAAAAAAAAATTAAAGAGCTCATGAAGTCTGATTAATAAAATTGCATTTCGATCATATTGTTTATTTTTGATAGTTGAAGCTATTCGAGCCACTGCCGCAAACACCGAACTGATGGTGGATTCGACTAATCCCTCAAGAGTCCTTAGTTGTACATCCCCATCAGAGAACCCAAGGAAGAAATCGTAGGGAGAAAGGGGTGGGCAAGTTTCGAACTCAACACATCTGTCTTGGTCAGCGTGTTAGAGAACGAACTTACCTCTCTACCAATACCCCTGGAAGCATTTCCATAATATGATTTTTTTTTTTTGGGTAATGAAATATAGTCACGATTGTGTAAAGAAATCTTTATTAAGAGTAGATCCTCATATAGTACAGTTAAGCCTCCATCTATGTCTCAAAGTTAAGTATTAGAGATTGTAGATGCTATCATGATCGAGCACTGGTAGTCTGGTAGAGATCCATGGGCTCGCGAATCCCAACAATCTAACATAACATAACATGTCAAATCATCTTTTGATGAGATGGCCGAAGACAAGGTTTAGGGAGGTCCTGGGTTTGGACTCAAAAAAAAAAAAAAAAAAAAAAAACCATAACATTACCTAAATGTGTTTGAAGAGGATGCTCACATTTTAGGGTTCACCGCTACTACTCATCCCTTGATGGATATGATCAGTACTTCGTCGACAATGATGATTTTCAACGGCTGTATCGCTCATCTTCGTCATTATATATTTTCTCCAGTCCATTCATGAAGTTGGGCGCGGATGCCATGTGGTAGTTCGGCTGTGGTGTTCTTCTTGAGTTTTTTTGCCAGTGAAGTCATGAAGTTAGCCATGGACACCTCCCCAAAGTAAGATCCATTCCCAACACTCACACTGTTGGTGTGCACCATCACAGTATTGGAAAATTAATAGGTATTTCAAAAGTAATGGAACACCTAAACACTAATCCCCACGTTTTTTTTTTTTTTGACTCACCGTTTCTTAATGATGTAACTCCTAGAGAATGAGTCTTTTATCCGTTTGTGGTTTTGTTTATAAAGAGATCAACCTCAACTCTTAGATAGACAAAAAAGGAGCTTTCGATTATCATATTTCTCCTACTTTGTCTACTGTTCACGGTTTTGTTAAACGTCAGAAAAAATTTCTGTTTTGTTTTCTGTTTTGTTCACTCTTTTTTCTTATGTTCATTGTTCTGCAGTGATTCTTTATTTATGTTCCTTGTTCTGCAGTGATTTTGTTTTCTATTCACTGCAGTGATTCTATTTTCTATCCATTGCTCTCTAGTGTTTAGTCTTCTGTTTACAATTTTGCAGTTCCTATTTGTTTTTTTGTTCTGCAGTTTTATTGTTCTCTATTTTCTGTTGGAATTTTTCTATTACTATTTTGTTGTTTCTGCTCCCGTTGAACGACTAAAGGCTTGTTGGATTCTGGGGTATGTCTATTACGACGAAATATCCTTGAGGAAAGCGAATACACGCTTCAAGCAAGTTGAATTCCGCCTAATTTTGCAACACACTGCTCTCTCTTTGATCAACAATAATGTGTATCCGAGGGAGCTAATATCGTTGAAAGCAGGATTTACGACGACATAAGCATCGGCGGCCTCGACAATATCTTCACAATAGTCTGAGCTGATGACACTCCAGTAAGTTCCAATGAAGTTTGGGTGAAGCTCAGGTACTAGCCCTTTACTTGAAAGCATAACAGCAAACGCATATCCACTTGCATCAATAAGTTCAATCACGGCATTCTTATCTTCTGCCACTCTTAGCATGGATCCACAAACAATGACAGGCTTCTCAGCTTTGTTTAAGAAGTTAGCAGTTGCTTCTGTTGCTTCTTCCAATCTCCATTCATTGCTAATCCTGTAAGGAATACATTATTTTTTTTTTATATGAAAGAAACCAATCTGATCAACCCCCTCAAAGTTGCTCTCACTAGCTTGAACCCTTAACATCTCGTAACACATACCAAACCATTAAGCTACCACTTGGTTAGCGTTGTTTACATAATTAAACCCTGTTTTATTACAAGCTCGTTAGAAGCAATCATTTCCTCCCTTTGTCCCAATTAAAGTTTATAACGAGCACTCATATCAACCTACATGCATATCTTACGTACGTGGGTCAAAAGAAAAAAAAAATTGAAGAGAAATTTCATTAATTATTCATGACTCAATATAGGACCAGGATCAGACATAGAATCAAGTATATTGATTCGCTAATCTTATTTGTTCTAACAAACTGTTAGATACATATGAATGAGAAGATGATAAATACAATGTTTTAATGAAACAATACGTGTTTGGTTGGATAAAGACAATGTTTCAATGAAAGATTTCTATAAAACGATACATGTATTGCATGGGTATGTTGGATATTAATTAGTTGTATACATGCATGGGATACCGTGGTGTCTCTTCAAAAGAATTGAATAGGTGTATCACACATTATAAATTTTTTTCTCTCCGGTCATTAAATTTCCTATTTTCTCTCTGGTAACTGAAATTCCTATTTTCTCTCCAATCAGTGAAATTCCTATTTTCTCTCCGGTCAGTGAAATTCATATTTTCTCACCGATAATAAAATTCATTGTTTTAACAGTGAGTGAGTACAACACTTTGATCCAATTGTTCTTACGGACTAAAGTGTTATAGCCGTAGGATCGTGATTGTTGTATCCTGGAAGACAAGTGCTACCACCCGCGGGCACGATTAGCAGGGCATTATTGTCTTAAAGAGATAGAGTATTTAACTCTAGCCTCAATCTACCATTTTGTCAATTCATCAAATTAGGAGTATTTTCTGAATCAATTCAGCCATGACTACACAAAGCGAAGCAGTGGAGGTTATTGATACCAACAAGCTTAAGACAATACAAATAGGCTTTATCTCTACGCATGTCGTTGTTTCCCCGATGAAGCCAAAAAGACCTAAGAAATTCACTAGCACAGACTTTAAGCGCTGGCAACAGAAGATGCTATTCTACCTGACAACGCTGAACTTGGTAAAGGTGCTAACTGAAAGTGAACCAGAGTTGCGTAAAGATGAAACTGACAAGCACATCATCGCAACAATTCAAGCATGGAACCACAACGCCTTTTTATGTAAGAATTACATTATTAACGGTCTTGATAATTCTTTATACAATGTTTTTAGTATCATGCGTACAACCAAAGAACTGTGGAACTCTTTGGATAAGAAATATAAGACGGAAGATGTTGGCCATAAAAAGTTTATGGTTTGCAGGTTTCTGAATAATAAGATGGTGGACTCAAAGACGGTGTTGGATCAAGTCCAAGAAATTCAAATTCTGTTATGAAATTCATGCAGAGAAGATGTCTATATGCTCCGGATCAGTTTCGAGGTATATACGTATATCATATAATAAAATGAAAATATAACACACATATAAGTTCTAACTCTACCCGCTCACAGCACTTCCCAACTAATGTTCCAAGGCAATAACTTCGAGTTTCCACATCTAAGTTCATTGATTAAGTTTTTATTGTCTTAGGACTTCTTCTTTTCTCTGATGCCAACTGTGGCGCCCGTCGCCGCCCCAGGGTGACGTGTTTCCGTGTACTCCTTGCTAGTTGGCCCTACTACACGTGTACGGCACCTGCCCGTCCTTTTACTGTCTCGAAATTCTTATCCACTTGTGTGTACAGTGTATAAATGACATATTCAGCAGAAGTCGTACTTAAAAGCAAGAATTATTACTAATCAATTAAACAAATCCTATTGTGGAAAAAAACCCTGAAAAGTAATATGTATAGAGGTAGACGACTGTACCATATAAGGTATCTATGTACAATGTCATGTTACTCCCCAGTTCCCAAAAGAATCAAAATATCAAAACAAAACACACGTACAAGTAATCCTCAACGGTAGGCAATCAGAGGTAGTCGCCTAAGATCCCCTTGCCCTTACTTGTACTCGGATCTGCATTCAATCATCACAGAAGAAAATAGATGACGAGTCCAGTCAGTAAAATCCCAAGGAACTCCTCCGAGCATTCAAATAAACAAGTGGAAGTCAATAAATACTGTTAAATAAACATGCGGAATGTAAACAGACAACTGTAAGTAGGGCATCGCATGCATAGATAACAATAAAGTGAAAATGTATGTGCCTGTTCCAGTCAGACTAAACCATACTTCGGAATACCCTAACAGGATCACACCAATGGGCGCACCCAACTAGCTATCACCTGGTCCCTCTCGGTGGCTGACGTAAACCTACGACGCACTGACACATGTAGCCGTTCATTAGCTCGGGTCGTTATCCACCGAGAACTCCTGATACACATGCTATGGTCTAGAATGTATAGACGCACAACGGAAAATTCGGTGGGAGTAACTCAACCAACTGTCTAAATAATGACAAGATATAGATGTAATAAAATACCACAAGGAATATTATAAATGAATGAAAATATGAAGCGAAATAAATAATCAGAGTTTTTCAATTGGGTTTTACAAACCTCACAACGCACTCCAATACCCCGTAATCAATCCCTGAGTCCAAGTCCACTGGGTCTTTAGTCGCCAATTGATCACCCGTGTCTACCTATGTCCATTTATCAATAATTCCGATTTAGCATCGCAATTTACGACCAATTTTAAAAAATTTAGGCCAAAATTGCCCATTTTGCGCTTTTCGATGCAAAAACCCCGCGAAAGTCGCGTCCGGAATTTCCAAATATAATGTCCAAATAGAAATTCACCAATTAATATTTATTTTATGAAAATACATTTTTTTTTGGAATTTTCTCAATTTTTTCGGAATATTTTCCAAATTTTTATTTCCTTTTTCTTTTTTAAGTTTGGTTTGGGTCGGGTCGACCCCAACGGGTCGGACCCGACCTTGGACTAGAACTGGTCCAGGTTTGGCCTGTTCTGGGCCTGACCCATGAGGTGGGTGCATCTGCGCGTGCATGTGCACCATCCTCACTCGATCGAACAAGTTCACTGGTTCGATCGGGAATGAATTTTTTTTCCTTCTTGCTGTTGGGTTGTGGTTGCTCTCCACCCCAACCCCAGTGGAATCGATGGCAGGGGAGATACCCCTACCATCACCACCTTGACCCGGTTCGACCTTCATGGCCGAACCCCCATCTCAGCCACCATGGCCAAGCCACCGAGACCCCCAACAGAAACCACTAGGACTCACCTTGATCGTGACGTTTCCACACTCTCTCTCCTTTCACTCCCGGCTTCTTCTCCTCCTCCTCCTCCTCTCCGTTCCTTCTTCTCCTCTCTCGGCCTCCCAAATTGTGGTGTGTGTGTGTGTGTGTGTGTGTGTGTATTAGGTGTAGGTGAGAGAAAAAGTGGTGGATAGGATAAATGTTGTTGACTTACTTGCTTGACTCCAAAGTGTGACACAGTTGGGACACTTGCTCGTGTTTTCGGGCGTTTCGATGCCCGATTTCGCGTCCGAACCGCGATATACGTGTACTGCCGCGTCACTAGCCACCTAATACCCATTCCATATTAGTTACTTGGCCAGTTCTTATTTAATTTATGTGTTTTAGCTCCCCTGATCTAATATTGATCCCGTCAACTACCCGGTACCCGCATCAACACGCATATCAAGATGAATACAGTTCACACAATCTCGCACGTATTGTTATGCAACAAACACACATGCGATGTATTTCACTAAATTGCACCGCAAATAAGCATCCAACACACAATAACTATCACACCTAAATCCCCGTGTGTCTAAGCCTACCGCGACGTCCACGTGGATCTGAGCTGGCGTCCACATCTATAAACTCAAGATAATTAACGACATTAATAAAATGTACCGTTACAAAACGACTGCACCTTATTCTCTTCAATCAAACGGGATTGTGGAACGCAAAAATTGTACATTAAAGGAAATGATGAATCTTATGTTATTAAATTTTGGGTTACCTCAGAATTTACGGGGCGATGCAATTCTTTCCGCCAATCATATTCTTAATAAAATTCCTCGAAAGAATATGAATGTAGCTCCTTATGAATTATGGAATGGTAGAAAACCTTCATATACATACTTGAAAGTGTGTGGGTGTTTGGCTAAAATATCTATTCCTGAACCTAAAAAGATTAAAATTGAACCAAAAACCATTAATTGTATATTCATGGGTTATGCTCACAATAGTCATGCATATAAATTCTATGTATTTAAATCAGATATTCCTGATATACATGTAAATACAATCATGGAATCTAGAAATGCGTCATTTTTTGAACATATTTTTTCTAATAAAAACACGCGGGAACCAAGTTCTAATAAAAGAACTTGTGATGATGCAAGTAGTAGTAATCCTCAAAATAAAGAGGATGAACCTAGGAAAAGTAAGAAGACAAAAGTTGTAAAATCTTTTGGTCTTGATTTTCTAACTTATATGTTAGAAAATGAACTTCAAACATCTAAAGAAGCTATGTCTACGCCTGAAGCTCCTTTATGAAAAAAAGCGATTAATAGTGAAATTGAATCAATTATGCACGATCGTACTTGAAAGTTGGTGGATTTACCATCTGGTATGAAACCTTTCGGGTTTAAATGAATTTTTGAAAGAAAATTAAAGTCGGATGGTTCAATTGATAAATACAAGGCTAGGTTAGTAGCCAAGGTCTTTAAACAAAAAGAGGGGTATGATTTCTTCGATACATATTCTCCAATAACGAGAATAATATCCATAAGAATGTTAATTGTAATTGCTACAATAAATAATCTTGAAATTCATCAAATGGATGTTAAAACAACCTTTTTAAATGATGAATTAGAAAAAGAAATATACATGCAACAACCGGAAGGATTTGTTGCCTAGGACGAGCAAAAAGTGTGTCGATTTGTTAAATCTTTATACGGATTAAAACAAGCTCCGAAACAGTGGCATATTAAATTTGATAATGTCATGTTATCAAATAGTTTTCAAATCAATGAATGTGACAAGTGTGTATATGCCAAAGACACACCTAAAGGCTTTGTCATAGTTTGTCTATATGTGGATGATATGTTGATTATAAGTAATGAGAACCATAATCAAATCCATAAAGAAAATGTTGACATAACATTTTGATATGAAAGATATGGGAGTCGGCGATATTATTTTAGGAATTAAAATTTCTGAGATAGCGAATGGATTAGTGTTGTCGCAATCTCATTATATGGAGAAAATATTGAATAGGTTCAATAAATATGACACAAGTCTAATAAATACACCAATTGAGGTTAATGAACATCAAACTAAAAACAAAGAGCAACCCATAGATCAATTAGAGTATGCACATATACTTGGCAGTATAATGTATGTCATGACGTGTATGAGACCTGACGTAGCGTGCGCAGTGAATCGATTAAGTCGATTTGCTAGTAATCCAGGAGAAAGACCATTAGAAAGCAATGATACGAATACCTAGATATTTAAGGTACACAATGAATTATGGATTACAGTATACGAAATATCCTGCAGTTCTAGAAGGATATAGTGATGGTAACTGGATATCAGATATTCAGGATACTAAGTCTACAAGTGGGTATGTTTTCACACTTGGAGGTGGTGTTATATCTTGGGAATCTTCTAAACAAACATGCATTACTAGATCTACTATGAAATCTAAATTCATAGATTTGGATAAAGCTGGCAAAGAAGCCGGATGGCTAAGGGATTTTTTAGAAGATATTCCTTGTTGGTCGAAACTTGTGTCAACCATTTGTATCCATTGTGATAGTATGTCTACTATAGCAAAACTGGTAAGTCACGACATATATGTCGACAACATGGTACAGTAAAAACATTACTTGAGAATGGAGTAATTTCCATTGATTATAAAAGGTCAAAAGATGGTTTGCAAAGCTCACCATCAATTGCACTTAATCAAGCACAATGGAAAATTTTGATCCATGTAGCCGACCCCAGTTAATTTGGGACTGAGGCTATGTTGTTGTTGTTGTTGTATAAAAGGTCAAAAGACAACCTTGCGGATCTGTTAATGTGACGGCCCCAAACTCCAAGGCAACCAGGTACCGCCACGTCGCTAGACACGTCACAAAGCATGCCACGTCACCGCACACTTGATTTTAACTGCTTGCGACCTACATCTTTATACGTACCCTATTCGCCTTAACTTAGTATTTTGAAAAATTTTATGGATATTTACATTAAATTGACTAAGTTAAGTTGTTCACGATTTATCAAATTATTATAAATTAACACTTAAACGGAAGTCTTTGAAGCATGCAAGCACGGTAGAAATAAAAAGTTTGCATAGTATGATTAACCCTATAGTGCGGAAACCCGACATTTGATACCATGTATATCAAGAGCAACAAAAGTACAAAAGGTGAGCATATACATGTATCAGGTGTACAAGTCCTTCCCAAAAATTACATAAAACAGTAAATAGATACATCCACTTACGAAAAAAGTGAGTGCTCTCACAACTTAGACGTAGTCGCCTAAGACGCCGTTGCCTCGGCTCGTCGCAGGATCTGCGATTTGTCACAAAAAACAATGGCAAATCCCATGTGAGTGAATCCCAGAGAACGTTAGGTAATATTCACGAATTCCAATGAAACAGCTACAATCCATGCAATTTAAATAAAGGAGAAGAATAAAATAATCGCATGAAAATAAGCCGTTGAGAAATCAAATTTAGACACGAGCGTAGCGTGACGGAGAACCCTGGTCGACATCCGGGAATCGTCGTAGCTAAATCGAGAGGAACCATTGACAACCACCTCGCCAAACATCTCACGGTCAAATGAGAGGAACCATTGAATGGAAGAAACCCCATCCAAACATCTCTCGAGAGGAACCATTGACGTAAACTTAGGTCTTCGTCAAACATCTCTCAACCTACAGGTTTCGCGGAGAATAATCACCGCGTAGCCCTAACGTAACCAATTACTCGAATAGCGCGGGGTAGCTAGCCCCAGGGTGTGAGTCTGTGCCATGCCCGACCCAGTCGACAAACACACATACACACGTGGGAGTGGATGAATAGTAAATGAACAACAATGGAAAGCACAATGGAATAATTTAGAATGCAAAATAAAGTAAGTGTCATAAAAGAGTTTTAACTAATTTTCTCGTATGATTACTTACCTCAAACGCATTTGAACGTCCCACACACACCTCGAGATACGTACCCGACACCGACTATGGTCGCCTAAGTCCCTGATGTCCAATTATACAATCTTTATCATTTTAGAATTTCATTTAAATGAATTTATAATGTGGGACCCCAAAATTTGTAAAGTTTTTATTCCACAAATTTGATTCTTGCACGTTTTTCGAATCATATCTGAGATTGTTTCGGCAACGCGCCACTGCGCCGCCGCTCTACGCCGTTTACCACCACCGCTGCCGCTGCCACCTCGTCGTAGCGACCGTCGCTGTCGCCTCACCGACGTCGCGTCGGCGTCGCTGCCACCTTGTCGGCGCAGCCGATGTCACTGTCTCCTCGCTGGCGCTGTTGACACCGCGCCGGCGTCGCTGTCGCCGCCTCGCCGACGTCGCTGTTGGAGCTGCGTCGCGCTGTTGGAGACACTGTCGCTGCTCGTTCCCGCCGTTTGCGCTGCTGCTTGTTCCCGCCGTTTGCGCCGCCACTGCTGCTCGTCGTCCGTCGATGCCATCGTTTCGTCGCAGCCGTAGTCTGCGCCGCCATTGTCATCTCTCATTCCGCCATGCCATAGCCGCCGAGCTGCCGCCGGAGTCGCCGCTGGTCCGCGTTCGCAAGCTGCAGTTCCGCACCTCTACTCCACGCCGCTTCTCTCGCCGGCTCGTCGTCCGACCAGCCTCTACGAGCCGCCACTGGGACGCCGTCGTCGCAGGTCCGCGTTCGGCTCGCCCTCGCCGGAGCCGCTCGCATCTCCACCGTCTCTCCTCTCTCTTTCTCCCTCTCTTCCTCTTTTGCTGTCTCTCTCTTTCTCACTCCATTTCTCCTATATCTCTCTCCTCTCTCTCTCTCTCTCTCTTTCTTTTTCTCTCTTTGTCCCGTTTTTTTTTTAAAGGAATTGTTTTTTTGGGAAAAGAGAAAGAAATGATGAGGTATGGATTTGAAGTGATGTGTGATGTGATGGAATGATGTGGCAACTCAATCACATACCACCTCGTACACCCGCGTTACTTGCACTCCGCGACGTCGCACACTCTCGTCACTACACGCGCACAACGCGACCAAGCGAAATTCTCGATTAACGCGGCGTGAACTATTAAATAATAATAAAATAATTAAACACTCAGTACACAAAAATAACATATTTCCCCGATTAGGCTTGCCATAAACTTTTCCACGACGTCCACGTAGGTCTGAGCTTATGATATCAACCCGTAATTTGTCAGTTAATCGAGATCGATTAAAACGGGTTGTTACAATCTTCCCAACTAAAGGGAATTTCGTCCCGAAATTCAGATTTAATCCAATCTCTACCTTGGAACGAGTGGAGTATCGCCTTCGCACGGTAGACTCCCTCTCCCCAATGATGTCATTCAAGGGAGAAACCTTCAAGTAGACTCAATCATCATCTTCATAATTCAGCCCATCGCGGTATTTGTTCGCGTATTTCTTTTGTTTGTCCTGAGCAGCCTTTAACCTCTAACGAATCAGAATAATTTTCATTGTGTGATCTACAACAATCTCCGATCCAATGACAACTATGTCCTCGGACTCTGCCCAGTAAGCTGGTGATCTGCATGGTCTCCCAATAGCACCTCGAATGGTGGCATCTCAATACTAGCCTGATAGCTATTGTTGTAGGAAAACTCATAAAGTTGTAAAAATCCTCCTATGACCTTCCAAACTATAGCACACAGGCTCTGAGCATGTCCTCAAGGATTTGAATAAGTCTCTCAGACTGCCCGTCAGTCTGCAGATGAAAACCTGCGTCGAACCGCAATCTGGTACCATATTGCTCCTGCATGCCCTGCCAAGGTTGCGAAGTAAGTCGAGTGTCTCTGTCTGACAATATAGATACTGGCACTCCGTGCAGTCTGATGATTTCTCGCTCGAAGAGCATGCTCAGCTGTGGAAAACTATATTTCATGGATATTGGGATAAAATGCGTTGATTCCGTCAGTCAATCCACGACTACCCAAATGACATCATGCTTACACAAAGTCGTCGGCAACCCACTGACGAAGTCCATAGTGATGTGTTCCCCTCTCCACTGTGGGATGGGTAGTGGCCGCAATAGTCCTTCAGTCTTCCTGTGCTCAGCCTTAACCGGTTAACACACCTCACAACTCCTTACATACTAGCTGACATCTGCCTCCATCCCTGGCCACCAAAATAACTATCACATATCACAGTACATTTTGGTCCTGTCAGGATGCATTGTGGACCTAGAGCTGTGAGCCTCCTGAAGAATACCATCACGTAACTCTGCCACTACCGGAACCCACAATCTACCTGGGTGTATCAACCACTTATCAACGAACTCACGCCAATCTGGGTAACCTAGACTCTATGTCATGTCCATAAACCTCTGATACATCACATCGGCTTTCTAACACTCCAATACGCGTGAAATAGATATTGTCAGTCCTCATATCTACCCGCAAATATGTGCCTCTTCAGTATCTGGAACCTCTGACAAACTCATAGCTGCTGCGAGCTCTAGGTCGTTCAATGGACACTCCTCTCATGAGTCCCTAACTGACGCGATGAATGAGATATCACTTGTCTCCCTACATCAGTACGCATCTTAATCCGGTGTCACAAGCATCGTAAGAGTAGTCTAGTCTTTGGTCGCCTCGGGCAACACCAACAACAGTGCAGAAGTCAACTGCTTCTTCAACTCGGTGAAGGCCGCTTCGCATTCACTGTATCAATGGGAGATCACACCCTTCTTGGTCAATCTAGTCATCGGCGCTGCAATTTTGGAGAAGTCACGTACAAAGCGTCGATAATATCCTGTCAATCCAAGAAAGCTCCTGATGTCTTCAGCGCACTCTGATGTAGGCCAGTCGATGACAATGTGAATCTTACTCGCGTCCACTGAAGTACCTCTGTCGCTGATTACGTGTCCCAAGGGCTTCACCTTCGAACGCTAATACTCTCACTTACTGGACTTGGCGTACAATCTGTGCTCCCTCAATCTTTAGTCGGACTCCTCGAATAAAATAATGGATTTGAAGTCGCTCGGTTCCAGCTATGTCCATCGCAAGGTACGCAGGTGTGTGAATCTCTCCATGTTTTGCACCACCGTCCGGCCACCATGCCTCAGCGTCAATAATTCATCTCTCAGTTTCAGTTAAGTCTCGATTTGGATATACAGATCATAGAAGAATTTCTTGAACTTTGCCCAAGTACTAGGCTCTCCGTGGGCGGCTGTGTGGGCGGTTCACCATACTGCAGCATCTCCCTTAAACATGAATTCGGAAATCATATCTCGTATGCTATTGTGAATCCTTAAAAGTCTGTGACGTTTCTCGTGTGAACGGATCCACTTCCCAGCCACCTCTGGGTCTCTGCCTCTATGATAGTAGCCTGACTGAACACGAACGAACTCCTTGATCAACTTCATCTCAGCCGATAAGAAGGTCTCGAATGTGATCTTCAAGGGTGGAATCGGATCGGTACCACGGTCGGTCGGCGTAGTCAATTGTGTAGTGAGCCGCGCGATATCTCGGTAGTAGTGGTCGTGAGCGAGGTCGTCGGAATAGTCGGATGCGACAATTGTCTGCTCTACAGTAGTGGTGGCGGCGAGTATGGCAGGGGCCAGTATTATCGCTGCCTGCGCTTGAAGTAAACGAAGAATCTCATCGAGCTGCAAACTTTGGAGTGTGACCGTGTCACACGATATATGATCCGAGTTGACAGGTGTCGAGCTGCTCGGCTGGCCTCCATCGTCCGTATGAAGAACTGGTCATCCATCCATGTCGAGTTTGAAAATCGCGAACGTCCGTATCAGCTTCATATACGCATATATACGTATATATACTATTACAAATTAAAATATATAACGTATAAGCTTTGGCACTACCCGTCCCATGTTCGTTTCCCAACTGTGACGTTAGTATCACAATGTCTTAAGCCATGAGATTTTCAAAACTTTTCCCTAGGTTCGCCTGAACCTAAGCTTTGATACCAACTGTGACGTTGGTATCACAATGTCTTAAGCCATTAAATTTTCCCCTAGGTTCGCCTGAACCTAAGCTCTGATACCAACTGTGACGGCCCCAAACTCCAAGGCAAACTAGGTATCGCCACGTCGCCATACACGTCACCAAGCATGACACGTCACCACACACTGAATTTTGACTGCCTGCGACCTACACCTTTATACGTACCCTATTCGCCTTAACTTAGTATTTTTGAAAAATTTTATGGATATTTACATTAAATTGACTAAGTTAAGTTGTTCACGATTTATCAAATTATTATAAATTAACATTTAAGTGGAAGTCTTTGAAACATACAAGCACGGTAGAAATAAAAAGTTTGCATAGTATGATTAACCCTATAGTGTGGAAACCCGACATTTGATACCATGTATATCAAGAGCAACAAAAGTACAAAAGGTGAGCATATACATGTATCAGGTGTACGAGTCCTTCCCAAAAATTTCATAAAACAGTAAATAGATACATACGACCACTTACGAAAAAAGTGACTGCTCTCGTAACTTAGACGTAGTCGCCTAAAACGCCTTTGTTTCGGCTCGTCGCAGGATCTGCGATTTGTCACAAAAAATAATGACAAATCTCAGGTGAGTAAATCCCAGAGAACGTTAGCTAATATTCACGAATTCCAATGAAACGACTACAATTCATGTAATTTAAATAAAGGAGAAGAATAAAATAATCGCATGAAAATAAGTCGTTGAGAAGGCAAATTTGGACATGAGTGTAGCGTGACAGAGAACCCTGGTTGACATACGGGAATCGTCGTACCTAAACTGAGAGGAACCATTGATGACCACCTCGCCAAACATCTCACGGTCGAATGAGAGGAACCATTGAACGGAAGAAACCCCATCAAAACATCTCTCGAGAGGAACCATTGACGTAGACTTAGGTCTTCGTCAAACATCTCTCAACCTACAGGTTTCGCGGAGAATAATGTGAAGGCCATACCCCCACTGGGGAGCTCAATGGTACACGGCTTGCGAAATCTGTGGCCTTAAGCCTCCAGGGCGCGGGTTCGAGTAGTGGGAGGCGAAAGATTATGCCAATATTATGTATCGACCCCGGCATCCTTGGTGGGTGGTCGAGGCGCGACTCGTGCATAATATGGGGGGGGGGACATAAAAGGTGTAGGGGGGCCCTTGGCCTTGGTGGGGGGTTCCTCTACACCTACCTTGGAGGTCCCGGCCCGGTGGGGGTATGGCCTTCACAAAAAAAGGCGTTGGAGGTCCCACCCCCAGTGGGGGTATGGCCTTCACAAAAAAACGCCTTTTTTGTGAAGGCCATACCCCCATCGGGGCGGGACCTCCAAGGTAGGTGTGAGGAACCCCCACCAAGGCCAGGGCCCCCCCACACTTTTATGTCCCCCCCCATATTATGCACGAGTCGCGCCTCACCACCCACCAAGGATGCGGGGGTCGATACATAATATTGGCATAATCTTTCGCCTCCCACTACTCGAACCCGCGCCCTGGAGGCTTAAGGCCACAGATTTCGCAAGCCGTGTACCATTGAGCTAGAAGATTATGTCCATATTATGTATCGACCCCGGCATCCTTGGTGGGTGGTTGAGGCGCGACTCGTGCATCATATGGGGGGGACATAAAAGCTGTAGGGGGCCCTTGGCCTTGGTGGGGGATTCCTCTACACCTACCTTGGAGGTCCCAGCCCCAGTGGGGGTATGGCCTTCACAAATAATCACCGCGTAGCCTTAACATGGCCAATTACTCGAATAGCATGAGGTAGCTAGCCCCAGGGTGTGAGTCCGTGCCATGCCCAACCCCATCGACAAATACACATACACACGTGGGAGTGGACGAACAGTAAATGAACAACAATGGAAAGCACAATGGAATAATTTAGAATGCAAAATAAAGTAAGTGTCATAAAAGAATTTTAACTAATTTTCTCGTAGGATTACTTACCTCAAATAACTTTGAACGTCCCACACACGCCTCGAGATACGTACCCGACCCCGACTATGGTCGCCTAAGTCCCTGGTGTCCAATTATACAATTTTTATCATTTTAGAATTTCATTTAAATGAATTTATAATGTGGGACCCCTAAATTTGTAAAGTTTTTATTCCACAAATTTGATTCTTAATACCTTTTTCGAATCATACCGGAGATTGCGCCGCCGCTCTACGTCGTTTACCACCACCGCTGTTGTTGTCGCCTCGTCGTAGCGGTCGTCGCTGCCGCCTCACCGACGCCGCGCCGGCATCACTGTCGCCTCGCCAGTATCGTTGTTAGAGCTGCGTTGCTCTGCTGGAGGCCCTGTCGCTGCTCATTCCCGCCATTTGCGCCCCGCCGCCGCAGCTCGTCGTCCGTCGATGCTACTGCCGGTCGTCGCCGCTGCCTCGCAGTTCCGATCTTTGCGCGCCATTGTGTCTCCATCTCCATGGCTGCAGCCGAGCCGCTGCGTCGGAGTCGCCAGCGTGCGTGTTCGCGAGCCTCAGTTCCGCACCTCTGCTCCACGCCGCTACTCTCGCAGGCTCGTCTTCCGACCAGCCTCCGCGAGCCACTACTGGGACACCGTCGCCGCCGGTCCGCGTCCGGCTCGCCCTCGCCGGAGTTGCTCGCATCACCACCGTCTATGCTCTCTCTTTCTCCCGTCTCTTTCTCCCAGTCTTTCTCTCTTAATGTCTCTCCCTTTCTCACTCCCTTTCTCCTCTCTCTCTCTCTCTCCTCTCTCTATCTTTATTTTTCTCTCTTTACCCTACTATTTCTCTCTATGTCCCTTTTTTTTTAAAGAAATCTTTTTTGGGGAAAAGAGAAAGAAATGATGAGGTATGGATTTGAAGTGATGTGCGATGTGATGGAATGATGTGACAACTCAATCCCATACCACCTCGTACACCCGCGTACTCGCACTCCGCGACGTCGCACACTCTAGTCCCGCACAACGCGACCAAGCGAAATTCTCGATTAACGCTGCGCGAACTATTAAAAATAATAAAATAATTAAACACTCGCCACACAAAAATAACATATTTCCTCGATTAGGCTTGCCTTAGACTTTTCCACGATGTCCACATGGGTCCGAGCTCATGATATCAACCCGTAATTTGTCAGTTAATCGGGATCGATTAAAACGGGTCGTTACAGTTAACTAAAGGCTTGCCAAGAGATCAAGTAATCTGTTTATCAAGGGCAATGAGATTAAAGCCTATAAAATAGAATCCATTATGGATACCCAACCTAGTTGACTGGAGATGTAATGGCCCAAAATCGTTAACCGTGTTTACGTCTTTAAACAGGCTCAACGACCCGTACTGTGGGACCCACACCGTGATATGTTTGTTTATCGAGGCAAGGGCCGAAGTACATTTTATATTTGTTGTGATGTATGCATAATGTATTTTATATGTGTAGACTATTAAGTTAATTTTCTACGGGTGTATAGGTATCGAGACGAACGAGGATGTACCTCGAGTCGCGTGTTGATGTGGGATCGAGGTAGCGGCATATTGGGGTAAGTTTCATTTATTTGAATTAAATGTGCATTGATGTGGGTTAATAAGTGGCTTTAATGTGGCCATAAGTATAAATGGCCAATAGTTAGTGAAATAAAACAAGGTGCATTAGATGTGCATCGAGACATGCGTTAACCCATTAAGAGGCAAGTGTCAATTTGTTGAGTCAATCACAATTGACTTGGGGGACAAGTGGGACAAGGTGATCCATGAGATGAGCCTCGATACACGTGTGCATGCAATGGTCTATGGCTATGGTTTAAACTTAGCAAAATATATACTTTAGTCAACAATCTCATCTTCTTATCCTTACCAAAATCAATCGGTGGAGAAGAGAGAAGAGAATCGCTAGTGGAGGAGATGAGGAGAAGGAGAAAACCCAGAAAAGACCAAGGTGAGTGTGGTGTTTCAGTTGCTGTTGCATTGTGGGTTGGTGTTGGCGAGGGAGCTCGAGAGCTCCCGTGCTCTTAAGGAAGGAGACGACTCTTCCGAGTCGTCTCCGTCTCCCCTCCCCAAACGAGCTAGGGTTGGATCTTCGACCCCAGCTCGTGAAGAAAAATAGGAAAAAAAAATTTCTCCTCAACGAACCAGGGAGTCCCTGGTTCGTTGAGGAAGAATGGGGCACACGCATGGGTCGTGTGTGTGCACCCCTTCCCTCTATTGGGCTGGGTCAGGCTCGGCTCACGGGGCGAGCCAGGCCCAGCGCCCTGGCCAGAGTCGAGTTAACCTAAACGGGACAACCCGACCCAATTTAAAAAAAAAAAAAAAAAAAAATGGAAAAAATCCCAAAAAATTTGGGAAAAATTATATTTCGACAAAATAAATAAAAAGTAATGAATTTCTATGAAAAATAAAATATTTGAAATTTCGGACGAGCATTTTATGAGGGTTTTACCTCGAAAAGCGCGAAATGGGCAGATTGACAGAAAAATTTAGCAATTGGTCACAAATTCGAACCATTACTGCATTCGAAATCCACTCTAGAAAATTGATTTCTTCAATCACGTGTGCTTTCAACAACTTGTCTACTTCCTCATCAATAGTTTTTTGTCTTTCTTGGGCGAAAGATCTCTTCTTTTGCTTTATCGATTTTTTTCTCAGATCTGCATTCAAGCAGTGTTCGATGACCTTCGGGTTTATCCCTAGCATGTCCTCTGGAGTTCATGCAAAAACGTCTTGGTTTTCTTTCAAAAACTGAGCAAGAGTTTCAGAGATGCTTTGTTGAAACTAGATCCTATGTAGGTTACCTTCTCATCATTTTGTGGATCAAACATGATTGGGATCAAGTCTTCTACCGACTGCAGCCCTAACTTGCGGTCATTTATGTCCATTAAATCTACAAGTAAGACTTGATCACCCACTTTACTTGATTTAGTGGCCATGAAATAACAAGTTCTTGCCATTTTTTGATCACCTTTTACTTCACGCACACCACTTGGTGTAGAGAACTTCAACCGAATGTAGTATGTCGAAGGAACGGCTTTGAAGATATTTAGACCTGTCCTACCGAGGATGATGTTATAGGTAGAAGGTACCTTAACTACCGTGAAGTTTATCATATGTGTAACTTGACGTTGCATCCCTCCAAGGGTTACCAGTAACATGATTGACCATTCTACATTTGCCTCTGCTCTACTGAATTCGTACAATGGAGTCATACAAGGAGTTAATTGATTATCTTCATAACCCACTTCTTTGAAGGCTTCGTAATACGAAACATCCACAGAAGATCCATTGTCGATTAGAGCTATTCGTACCATGAAATTTCCAACCATTAATTCAACAACTATCGGATCATCATGCGGAAACTTCGCTCATTCCAAAACTGCATCAGTGAAAGTAATTTCTAAATCGAGACACACCTTTTTAGGTGGAACTTTAATAGTTAGACATTATCTTGCATATGTCTTCCTAGACGAAGAAGTATGGCCTCCAAGTCCTGGTCCTCCGGATATGACGTTGATGATTATTCCATTTATCTTCTCCGTCTTTTTCGGTCTCTCTTTTCTAATCTTTCTTCTCGATGCACTGGCTTTGAGTCTTTGTCGCGCTTGTTGTCCCTATGCTTAATGAATTTCTCCAATCGTCCTTTTCAGACAAGGAACTCAATTTCCTCTTTCAATTGCTTGCAATCCTCAGTGTCGTGGTCGTGATCTTTGTGAAAACGACAATATTTTGTCCCTTTCTGCGACATTAGATTGCATTGGTTTCGGCCATCGAACATATTGTTCGGATTGAATTTCAAGTAATATTTGTCCTCTTGAGGAGTTGAGAGGAGTATATTGATGAAATCTGTATGAATTTTCAATATTCGACACTGAAGTAGAGTAATGCTTGGGCCTTTTGGCTTGCTCCTTGTTCTTGTCTTCCCGAACACCTCACCATTTGCCTTCTCGTTCAGGCTGAACTATAACGACCCACTTTAATTAATCTTGATTAACTAATAAAATACATATTAGAACCCTAAGCTCAGACCCGCATGGGCGTCGCGAAAAAGTTCAAGGCATGCCTAACAAGGTAAATTTGTTGTTTTTTTGTGGCGTGTGTTTATTTATGAAAAATCACAAAAGTACTGCAAAAAGCAATTTAAATGAGTTAAATAAGTGTGAATTTTTTTATTCGTGATCTAATGTATGTCACATTTTGAAAATGCGCTATCAATGGGAGGCAAATTTGCTGGCTACATAGACACACGAATAGCGCATTTTCAAAAAATGTTATTTATGTAAATCCTATGGATCAGTTCACGTGGACTGAAATTTGGGTTTACATGAATAGCGCATTCGGAAAATGCGCTATTCATGTAAATCGATCACTCCACATGGACGCCCAAGTGAACATTTAAATATTTATATTTTATTTTTATTTATATAAATAATATTATATATAAATATAAATATATATAATATATTTTATATTATATATAATATTATATTTATATATTTAAAATATAGATATTATATTTTTATATATAATATATAAATATATATTAGTTATTTATATATTTATACATAATATAGAAAATATAATTAGAATGTCATTCAAAGTGACACCTGAACCTATGCATTGGCATGCGGGACCAACATAAAAATAAATGTGCGCAAAATAGGTTTTGGTGCATAACATGCGTGGTACATATCTTGAAGCGTGCACAACGTTTGTATGGGTTGTCCATCTTGAGATACGTGTGTGTTGTTTACATGGGTAAACCTCGATATATGAGCGTAACGTTTGCATGGTTTGCATGGATTGCGCGATGTTACATGAGTTTTCCACCTCGAGATATGTGTTTGACGTTTGAATGGTTTACACGAGGTTGCATGGGTCTCTCACCTCTACATACGTGTATGGTGTTTCCATGAGTTGTCAACCTCGAGATACGTGTGTGATGTTTGCATGAGTTGTCTACCTCGAGACACGTGTGTAGCGTTTGCATGATTTTACTTAGATTGCACGAGGTTACATGGGTTGTCCATCTCAAAATATATGATTGACCTTTGCATGGTTTGTCTGGATTGGACAAGGTTGTATGAGATGTCCACCTCGAGAGTTGCCCACCTCGATATACGTGTGTGGCATTTGCATAAGTTCTCCACTTCAAAATACATGCGTGACGTTTGCATGGGTTGTCCAAGTCGAAATACGTGCGTGTCATTACACGTATTGTCTACCTCGAGATACATGCGTGACTCGGGTTGTCCATCTCGAGACGCACATTGTCCATCTCGATACGCAGGTGTCATTTGCATGGGTTCTCACCTCGATACATGCGTGTGATATTTGAGTTGAACAAATAACTCCTTTTGAGAATGAGTCATTCATACACTTTAGTATTTTGTATAGATAGCTCATTTGCAAAAGGAGCTATTCGTACAAGTTCCTTCCACATCATCAACCATACCACGTCATACATCCACCTCATCATCATTAGCTCCTTTTGAAAAGGAGTTATATATCACTTTTGTAATTTTAAAGTAACCCCCCTATTTGATGAATAAAAAAGTAAACCCACCTTATTTCTTGAAAAACTCTTTTATTTATTTTATTATTATTTAATAATTTGTGTCGCGCTAATTGAGAATTATGCTTGATTGCATTGTGCGCGTGTAGTGACGAGAATGTACAATGTCGCGGTGTGCGCATAATGTCGGTGTATGGGGTAGGATTAGTTGCCACATCATATATCACATCACATCAATCAAATCACACTCATCCCTCATTTTTTTCTCTCTCCTCACTCACCCTCTCTCTCTACCCGAGCTCTTTCTCCCTCCCTTTCATGTTCTTCTTTTCCTCCAACAAAACTTCTCAATCTCCATTAAACTCACCCTCACCAAGCTCTCTTACCACCTTAACTCGGTCTATCACCTCTCTCGTGGAGTTCTCCCCTCTTGGCGGCATCCGTCGGCGACTTTCCTAAACCGAGGTGAGTAATGGTGAGTAATAGTGGTTATGGTTGATTTTTGAAAAAATTTAAAGTTTTAATGGTGATGGTGTTGTTGTTGTTGTTGTAATTGTTGTGGTTGTTGTTGTGTGTAAAAAAAAATCACCGGTTTCTCTAGAGACGATTTCATGGGAGAGGGAAAGGGTGGGCAGCCAGGCTGGTTGGGTTGCCCAGGCCCGGGTCAGGCCGAGCAAGCTCGAACCCAAGTAACCTCGATTGGGCCGAATCGGGCCCAACCCACCCCTAAATTAATTTTAATTAATTAAAAATTATAAAAAAATTAAATAAAATACATTTTTAAATCAAATAAATATAAAAAATAGAAAAAATAGTTAGAAAATTATGGGAAAACCCAAAAAAAATCAGAAAAACATAATAAAATGAAAAAATATAAAAAAGTAATTTTGAGGTTTTTTGGGGCATCGGCACTCCGGTATAACTCGAAAAGTGTGCCGAAACTAAACTTTTTGAAAATAAAATTCAAATTTTTGTCCTACATTA
Source organism: Stephania yunnanensis (assembly GCA_039657365.1). Classification (NCBI taxonomy): domain Eukaryota; kingdom Viridiplantae; phylum Streptophyta; class Magnoliopsida; order Ranunculales; family Menispermaceae; genus Stephania; species Stephania yunnanensis. The sequence goes on along the minus strand of CM077583.1, from coordinate 5,762,603 downwards.
TAAATCCACTTAATTGGACACCAAAGACTTAGAAGATTGCAGTCCGGTGTCGAACGCGCATCTCAAGGCCTGAGCGAGATATTTTGGAGAGATATTTGCGATTATTAATTAAGGTAAATAAACCCACGAGAAGTCAGTATAGAATTTGCTTATTTTCCTTGTAAATTATTTGTTTCACATTACTTTTCGCTAGTTCAGCTTGCATGTTTATTCTCGCATGTGTCTTTGTATGGTCGAATGGACGATGTGACCCCTTTCTGGCTATCTCGTTGATGATGATCTGATTGTTGCTATGGTGTTGTTCATACCTCAGACTACGCGTGAGATTTTTCTCAGTGAGTCGATGATCTCGAGAGCGAGTTAACGTGTGGCTCACCTCCGTCACAGATTTCCTCTCCTTCGAGACGTTTGGCGGAAGTCTACCTTCCGACCAACTAAGTTCCTCATTTCGATCTTGAAGAGGGGGTGTGGATTTTCTCACCTCCAGGGCCTTCTCGATTTAGTATTTACATCACAGGGCTCGACAGCTATACACCACAATCACGTTCCATATTGTTGATTATCTCACTACTTATATTCATGTTAATTTTACATCCCTGTTCATTTAATTTATATGTATGAATTGTAGTTGTTTTCTTGGATTTCTTGTAAATACTAACTGAGTTTCTCTGGGATTTACTCACTGGAACTTGTCATTGTTTGTTGGTGGCAAGTTGCAGATCCTACGACGAGTCGAGGGAAGGCGGTGTTTAGCGACTACCTCTAATCCAGAGCTCCTCCACTAGCTTACTCGTAGGTGTTTGTATTTATCCATATACATTCTTTTTGGGGATCATTTTAGGAGACTTCTTACCTGACACATGTATATTGACTCATGTTATACCTTTTGTCGCCTTTATTGATATACATGGTATCTTTTTGTTGGGTTTCCACCCTATATGTTGTTAATTAATGCAAGACTCGTTTATATTATTGATTTGCATATTATTAAGAATTCCGCTATTAAAAATAACTTAAAAAGAATCAAAATAAACAAATTAAGTGGTAAAACTCTTTGATGTGGTATATTTCGACAAAATAATATTTTAAATGAAGAAATTGACTAAGTCGGATTATAAAATGGTTAGTTCGCAAGCCGTCCTGAACATGTGTGCAAGTGGCGTGGCACGACTTGGTGATGTGTTTGGCGACGTGGCAATGCTCGGTTTGCCTCGGAATTTGAGGCTGTCTCATAAACGACCTCCTCGACCACCATATATTTGCCAGCTTTTTCTTGCAACTCCGCCATAGTTTTAGGCAGGTTCTTGGCTAAGGAGACTTTAAGGTGTTCATTGGTCATCCCATTAGTGAGGGCAACCACCGTTGTCAATTGGTCCATGTTCGGGACTTTCAATGCTTCATTTGTGAAATGAGTTATATAGTCTCTTAGAGACTCGCCATTCCTTTGTCTTATAGCCATCAAGGACGTTGAACTCTTCGCATGAATTTTGCTTCCTATGAACTGGTTGACAAACCGTTCACTTAATTGTCTGAACAAACGGATTGATGCTGCGAGTAATTGGTGATACCAATTCTGAGCCAGATCTCAGAGAGAGTATGCCCAGAAACTCGTTCTTGATGTTGAGGAGTCCTTGCTCCAGATTTTCTTGCTCTTACCACCATGATTGATGGCCCTCCTAACGTCAGATTGTACGTAAACTGTCACACGACATTCTGGAACGATGGGCCGCACGGATCTCGAGGTGAGCGCAGACACCCTTCCGAGGACACCAACTGCAAAACAAACCCAGAGTTGAGGCCTTCGGGGAGAACACTCTGATGCCTAAGTTAGATCAGGGATTTTAATAAGAAATGAGGATTTAAGGTTAGATAAAATAGCATACATGTTCCTCCAATCTGTCTATGTATTTATAGCTTATTGGTTTCCCATCGAGATCTTGCTGAATCCGAACTTCCTATTTTAGTGAGATCTGGCAAATCTCGATTTTCTCTTTTTTGGTAAGATTTTCCTCCAATCCAAATTTATCACATATTTGATAGAATCTTAGGGATCCTACAAGATTCTTCCTTATCAAGTCAACGTGAGACCCTGTGCATATCATAAAAGCCCCTCGAGATGTGCGTACACGGATCTTGAGGCGAGATCATAGTCAGCCTACACCAGGCGACATAGCCTACATTGAGCTCATTGCAGCAGCCAATTAAATTGAGTTGTGGCTCGGCTACGAATTGGTCTAACAACGTTAGATTTGAGTCGTCGGGGACCGAGAACACGTCTCTCACGCCAACCTCTACTAGTCTTCTAGCCAAGTATTGGCCTAGAGTACTACTGCCTTTATGTGGTGTTTGTTGTGTATTGTGATTGCGACCATTGATGATTGTTTGACTTGTTTTCTTTGGAAGAGGAGGAGAAGTTGAGAGTTTATGATTTTAATTGTTAATCTCTGGCTCTTATATTGGTTTTGTGCATATATAGGTGCGTGTTTGCATATATATAGGAAAAAAAATCTTTGGTACTATTAATTTATGGCCTCGTTTGGTTCGTTTTTTGTAACTTACAGTGTTAATAGTTGGCAGTTATCTCCTTGGAGTTAATATTTTCATGTTTGGTTCAACTTTAAACTTGTAGGGAAGTTTCAAATTTTTAAATAATAAAAAATATGAATTAACATAAATAGCCTTCAAACAAGCTAGAGAGATATGAGTAATAAATGAGTCATTAATGAGGGGCAATTGTGTCTATAACTCCTGAGAGATAACTCCTTAGGGGGTGGTGCGAAGATATCTCACACTCTAGGATGTAAGTTAGGAGATAACTTACAGGTCAGTTGGGCAACCAAACAAGATTAGTTCCCAACTCTCTGTAAGTTATCTCCTGGAAGATAACTCCACATCTAACCAAACAAGGCCTACATGAATAGTGATGTGCATCTTGATATTGGGTTTGGCGTTGCTCGGCCAAGTCTTGGGAAGAAGGACTAACTTTAGAGTCGAGTTAAACCAAAACCCTATTAATTATAAGGCATTGTTTGGTTTGTTTTTGCCAACTTACAGTGCGAGCGACTCACAACGAAAGATCGTATTTTCATGTTTGATTCAACTTTAAACTGCAGGGAAGTTGCAAATTTTAGTAAAATATATGAATTGACATAAATACTCTTCAAACAAAATAGATGAATGTAGGTAACAAAAGGTAATTAATGAGAGACAATTGTGTCCACAAACTCCTAGAATATAACTCCCCTAAGGGGCGGAGATATCTCTCATTTTTTTGTATGTGGTAAGAGCTAACTTGCAGAGAAGTTTGCGCGCAACCAAACAAGATTAGTTCCAAGTTCCAACTCCCCTCTAAGTTATCTTTCGGGAGTTAACTTCATCCCTAACCAAACAAGCTAAGTTCACCTCACCTATTTCTTTTGAAAAAAAAAAACTGAATTTGTAATCTTTCTAAATTACACACCATTAACGTCTTCCTCACGTACACCCTAGTGCTAATAATTAATGTAGGAAGATTGCATTATTTTTAAGATACTATATCAATTTATTTTTGAAAAAATAAGTAGAGTGAATTTATCAATAGAGGTTGTTACAATATAAATTGGGTTTGTTTTAACCATACTTCTAACCTTAAGTGTAGAATTTTTTATTTTTTATTTTTTGGGGAACTTATTTGTAGGTTTTAATTAAGTTAGAGTAGATGAGTTTTTCAAAATGCCAAGAAAATTAATTTAGAGTCGTTTTCACTTTAAACTTATAAGCTATTGTCTATATATATGCAAATCACGGTCATTAAAATGTACACCTGCCTATTAAGCAGGTCTTAAAGGTGGGTTTTGGAGCCTTCAAGACTATAGTCTCGAAGTAAATAAAAGCTATCTCGCATCGAATTATATTATATTAAAAAATAAATCATGAAATGTACTTGCCTTTTTTTTTTTTGATAGGAAAGAGACTTTATTGATCCAAAACAAAAAAGGTTGCTGAGAAAAAAGAATGGTTTATTTTAATTGTATTAAATAGTTCCTAACCTAATTAGGTACAACTATCTATGACAAGAATAGATATTAAGACTCTGTGTAGCCCGAAACCAAAGTTCACAAGCTGCGCACAAGAAGGCGGACGCATCCCCAAATTGGGCAAGCCAATCATGTACAATAACCCTTAAGAAAAAGGTACATCAAGCCTAATGAGGCACAACAACAAACCTAACGTACAGTTCTTAATTGATTCACAAACTACTAGACCTACTAACAAAACCCAAATGAAATTAACACACACCATGGAATGTGTTGAAGATGTGTAGGCCAAAAAGTTTAATCTCACATCGATTAAATATGATTTTATAAAGAAGTAAATAAGTGATCATCTCCCTCATAATAGCACCGTCACCTTTTAAGTTAAAATGCCAATTCTAAAAGCTGAAAGTGATTAATTAGTCGGGGACAATTTACGAAATGGAAGAGGACTTGCACAAAAAAACTAAGACCCAAAAGTGCCCTTAAAGAAGCCATAAACCACCTTAATACTAGCCTCTCTTTAAGAGAAAGTTGGAAAAGCCTGTACCCCTATGGAGCCCAGCAATCCCAAGGCATGGTTCTTGCCTCCCTCCTTTGATCGTTTGACAACAAAATACTAATTCTAGTGTAAAATATGGTAAATACTCACAAAAACCCAACAATTCATTTTAGCTAAGGGTGGGCACCAATCTCCGCAAAACCGCCCAAACTCCATGATTTAGTCTGATTTTTAAAACTCGCACTTTGGAGGTGATTTAAAAAATTTGAAAACCGCGTAATCGCGGTTTAGTTGCGGTTTTCAATTTGAAAAAAACGCGGTTTGATAAACCGATGGTAGTTTAGCATATTCTTTGATTTTACATATCAAAAGTTAAAACCCTAAAAGTTGCAATGTAAAAAAAAAATATTTTGGTTTCTCCACACTAGTCGTTCCTCTCCCTCATCTCCAAATCGTTGCCTCCACCGCTTCATCCCACTTCCGCCTCCCACCGCCACCTCTGCCTCCTCCTCCGCCTTCGCCACTGCCTCCCACCAACTGCGCCAACCAACCGAGGGCTCCCACCGCACCAATTGATGTTTCCCACCGACGCACCTCTTTACCAATCGTCTCTCCCACAGCAGTGCGCCTCCCACCAATCTCACCTTCCACTGCCCCCACCATTAGTGGTTGCCTTCCACTAGTCTCACCTTCCTCATTGCTGACGACACCAAACCGCGAACTCTTGCTTGGTGATGGTGTTTTTTGTTTTATTTTTTTTTGTTGAGAATGTATTATAGAAAAACCGCGAAACCAAACCGACCAAACCGCAATCGTTTTGAGTGTGATTTTGAGGGTTCACGATTTGGTGATAGTTTGAAAAGTGACGAAACCGCGAACCCAGTGATTTTCACCACCAAATTACAATTTGCCCCACCGTTACTTCTAGCAGGCCAAGGTGCATTGTCGCATGACTTGAACAGCCCTGTAATATAACTACATCGTTCTTATCTTAATTAATTTTGGACAGTACATCAACCTAGATGGGTTGACCACGCCAGTAAGGGCAAAGATTGTATGGATTAAGCGCATTGGGCGGCCCTGAAATAGTAAAGCTAAAAAATATAGGACAGTACATCCGAAAATCAATTCTAGATCCTATAAAACGATTCCAGAATCCCCATAAACCAAACAGACGCAGCCAAATCCACCCAACCAGATTTTGGGGATCACAAATCTCCACCCACCAAGCACCGCCCTTCTTACAAGGATCACAGATCACACGATTCACAGTTGGAACAACCACAACAATTCTCACAAAGAAAATACATGACCAAACGATCTAAAAATCTTACAAACTACATAGATAGAGTGGTGGGCATGAAGAATTACATAAAATTAACAAACTTTTAATTGTACACATCTAACATGGGATTTGAGAAGTGAACCATTCCATGACATGGATAGGAGCTTTGATCAACACCAACGCAGCTTCAACTATGAGTGTGACGCATAGGCAACACGGGCATATGCAAGTCAACAACAATCTGCACATACCCATAATTGAATTGAATTGAATTGGCTCTCAAAAAATTAACAACGACATGGGATCAATACATACAAGAGAAGATCATGAGATTAGAGAACAAACCCAACAATCCATACGAGGACGCCGACGATGGAGACGAGGAGTGAGAGGAAGGCGAAGGGTAGGCCTAGAAGGAACCCCAAAGGCCTGCAATCTTCGCAACACATCTTGGAGTTGACAAGTTTGGGTGAAGAGCAGAAGCCAAGATCAATTTATTTTATTTTTTTCTGTTCTTTTTGGTTGTGTAGAAGTAAAGGAGGATTGTTGGTGAGTGCGTTTTTTGGTTTCAGCCTTTTTGAGTCGAATTACAACTGGAATGGCATTTTGGGGTGTGGATGGCAAAGTTGGAATATTGGATTTTGCTTGTTTGGGTTGGGTCTCGACTGTTGTTCTGGTCGTCCCAAGTGCGTCATAAAGAAGTGAGAGACCCCATTGGATTTACGCCACGTGTTGTCGTAGATTGAAAGGAAAGAAAGATGAGTAGCATACAAGTGTGTTTTTTACGCCAAAGCCCACTAGTAGCCAGCCGCCTTGGACTATCTTGACCCGCGTCGTATTAAATAAACAATATAGGGAAACTACAATTCAACAACCGTGACACCCTAAACGTCGCAGCCACATGGCCAAGTGGCAAGGTGAACCTAATACCCATCCACGTGGGAATAATAGCCCACTTTACACGCCGACTTTAAACACCTAACAATCGTGTGATACACTTAGAATGCGTATCCCGATGCATATAGACAGCACCCAACCTCTCAATGTCTTAAATCAATATCTAAAATGCAAATCTCAAAAAATGCTAGAATGACACCCCATAACACTCTACGTAGCACCCCTACAATGTGGCGCACGAGCCCCATATAAAAATGAGTGTGGGCAAAAAAAAAATTGGTATTATGTATCTTGAAGCACACATAACGACTCACGTAAATGCAAGCCCGCGTGTCACTTGGAGGTGTCATTCTAGCATTTTTCCTTTACTATGACCACTAATCACCCCACTAAACTTCTTTCGTACTAAAATGGCTACTCTTGAGCTAATGAGAGATGTATGGCAACATAAACAACATCCGTCGCGTTGTTTTTTTTTTATTTTTTTATATATAGATTAGTTACCATCATTCCATGATATTACATTCAATCATTATACTATATGTTAAAAGGACTAACCACCTAGTTTCTTGGCCGCCGGTTTACTGGTTCGTTAGTTAAATTTGAGACTCGTAGCTCGACTCTATGAGGACATAAATAAACGGTAAATGTAATAATAGAACGCAGATTCAAGTACAAGGGCACCTGTAACGCTGTACCTGAATTCCTTAATGAATATTGCTGTGCATTATCGTCGTCTTCTTGGGGCCTCAGAGAGTCCGAGGCATCTTCCGGTGGGAAATATCAATATGCTTTCAACAGGCCAAAACCCAGGGTGTTGCAACAAATCATGCTTTCATAGAAAATGCGAGTTTCGGTTTTGAACTTTCGAGGCCAAATGTGTTTTGCTTCGTCTGTATACCAAATCATTGCAAGAAACATTCACAAAGTAATGTGCTAGGATTTAGGATATAAGAATCCAAGTAACGTTAATATTATAGCTTACCCAGGCTCATTGAGGGAATGACTACGGCGATTTGTAATATTAAACCTCATTGCGCGTCGGTATTCAGACTAGAGTTTTCCTTCTCCATAGAAATGATGCAAGCAAGCCTCTCATATACCTATATATGGAAGTAAGAATTCAAAAAAGTAGAGAAATGAATTGGCCAGAGAGCTGCAAATCATCTGCTGAGTGCAGAAAACTAGTTTCCAAGGAATGCATACCTCTGAAAGCTGCTCCGCCTTATTCACCTTGGCTATAAATGACTCGTCGTACCTAGATAGAAGGGGATGACAAAAGTCATGAGATTATGTTATGACACACCCATCAATATACTACACAATGTAACTTGGTACGTAGTTTTCTCACCACGCACGAGGAATTCCAGCTTCATCTCGCGCTGAATAATTGAATGGACCCTTTAGCTCAACCTCGTATTCCTTCAACAAGTCTTTTGTTTGGATATAAGTGTTAGATGTGCTTGATATAACTTCTAAATAATAATTCAAAAATACAAATAGAAGAGATTGTCACCTTTAAAAGTGGTGCACGGTACGCTACCCAACTTTTCACAGACTAACATGAACCAGAAAACACCGATTGCCACATGCGCAACTTCCTCTTCGGCAATCCTACCAACGATTCTTGATGTCCTACAGTCTCCAAATCCAACTAACTTCTGTACTAGACGTGGCCCAGCATCAAGACCTCTAGCCTCCTGAAAAAGATGGCAGACAGGTGAACTGGAGTTGTCATTTTTATGCTTTAGTCAAGACTTATACATAACTAAGAATTTGGGATTCTTCCGATGCCTCATTGACAAAATAAAATATAAATGTAAGGCATGGAAATAAAAAATACACGATTCTTAATGCTATTTGTCAAAATAATAGAAATTAGCAATCACTCCTAAAGAAGCTAGAGGACAGTCGTTGTACTTGAGCAGGAAAGCTTGTATCCTTCTACAAAAAAAAAAAAAAAATCAAGAAATCTAGCAGAATTAAGGATTTCTGAGCCTGGAGGAAGAAGATGGTAATAGAGAATTCAACACATAATATAACTATTGCATAAATTTACAAATTACAAGTTCATCAATAAAACTTCAATAGACAACTCAAGTTAACAGGACAAATAAAACAATGCACACCAAGAACGATGGAAGATTCAAAGAAAATTATTCTTTATTTCTCTATGTACCATTAAATAATCACAATTTAAATAAGAGGCCAGCCAAAATGACACACTTCAAATATTGAGTAGAACCACACTGTTCATTGCAACCATATAAATGACATTGCACAAAACAGAACTTCAATAGAATTATAACAATTGATTAATAGAGTCCAGTACTCCAACGAGTATAGAAAATCTCAATTTAAGTCAGACCAACCAATCGTGTAATACAATGATTATAATCCTAAAAGGTAAGACTACCTGAACCATAGGAATTATTGCCAAACGCGCCGCCACATCCCCTGACGATTTCTCACACTCCCTCCATAGTAAATTATGAGCGGGCATATCTCCATAACTATTGACAAAGACGACAGAAAAGAAAATCGACATGATTTACAAGAATGAATTCAAACTTTGTTGATTATTCACATCTCATACAATTTTCCTTTCACATACATTTAATCGGTGAGAATAGAAAACACAACAAAGCCAGTAATAAGACTTCCCACCTGAATCCTAGCTCAGCAAGTCTCTGAGAACACCAACTAAAATGGCGACTCTCATCGTCAGCAACATGAGCAAAATCATCAAAGAAGCCCTCACCAAGAACATCACTATGTGAAGAAAACCGCACTACGGTATCCCACGCCAGATCAATAGCATTCAGCTCCACATGAGCAAGATTATGAAGCATATAAGCATTAAGTGGCAAACCCGATTGCTTCGGCGCTGGAATCTCCTTAGGTGAAACCTAAATTACCACAACAACAACAACTGATCTACCAAACCATACATCAACAATATGTTGAACTTTATAGTTTAAGTTTGTATTGCAAAGTAACAACTAAACCTTTAGTCCCACATAGGAGAGAAAGGTTTAGTTTTTCAATTAAAATATGGTCCAACACACTTCACTCTTGGTTATGTGACTCGTGGGTTGTAGTGAGTGGCCCATAGTGACACCCTATTTAAAGCCTTTGTGTTTGGTTCAAAACAAAACTTAGCCATTTCTTAAATATGTTTGCAAATTACACTATTCTCTATAAATGAAAGTCCATTCACATAGGAACTTTGGTTTTTCGAAATTATTTCTTAATTTTCTTAGTTGTTTAGATCAGTATGATTAATTACTTGTTTGTCTTTGTGAATATTTAGATTGCTTGTTCCAACACAATACACTAAGAATCTCAACAATCGCGAATTCACATTTCTTTCAAATTTCAACAATCTTTCAAAGTAACATCACAACCAGCACACATAAACCCTAAAAATCTCAAATTTTCCAATTTATGTGTGCTGGTTGTGATGGCACGGATCATCGTCACAAATTTACACTAAAAATCTCAACTTTTGCAATCAAGGGTTCCACAATTACAACAATTTTTGAAAATTGCGGAACCCTAGATTGCAAAAGTTGAGATTTTCAGGATTTAAGTGTGCTGGTTGTGATGGCGCGGATCATCGTCCCAAATTTACACTAAAAGTCTCAACTTTTGAAATCTAGGGTTCCACCATTACGACAATTTGTGAAACAAAGATCATGAAAATTGAACAAGAACAATTGGGGCAGAGAGCGAACCAGGTAGGGTTTTGGGGGCCGAGCGGGTCGATCGGGAGGTTTTGCGACGCCAATCCCGAGGCGCTCGCGGCGCCATCTCGAGAACGCGAGATGAGAGAGCCTGGATTTGGCGAGGGGGTCGCTTGTGGAGAGAACTAGGGCTCCGAGCTCGGACAGGGATGAAGCGGAGGCCGTCGGATCGTCATCTGCCACGGATTCTGTGTACGGCGGAGATTGTGGAGATGGTAGAGGCTCTGGGCCGTTGGATCCCCATCGACGGTCCTCATTGAGAGGGCCGTCTCTCCAGCTCTGTAAGCCTCGCCATGGCGCGAAAGAGGAAGAGAAGGGTTTTGGTCTTGCGAGGGAGTACGAGCACAGAGCGCATTTCACAGGAGTGAAGAGTGAGGACTTGAGCTGCATTTCTCTGGTTTCCCACCTCGAATCAAATTTTCTTTTCTTTTATACTTATTTATCAAGTCCTAGATTAATTGGATTTTGTTTTGTGGATTACAATGCAATTCTGCATCCATTTATAATTATTTAAATCGTGTTTTTAGCAATTTTAGATATATCTTACTCTAAAATCTCTACTATCCGACTATTCTGGATTCGCCTCGACTCCTGTAATTTATAAGTGGGGGAGCTCTCAATATTGATGTCTCTATTCTCAATACTCGAACTCGAGTTACTAATTAAAAGACGACAACCCGCTTCCAATTGTGTCAACCAACCGTTAATTACCCTAAAGTCTTTTTAATTTTGGAAGGGTTAAATTTTGTAATTTTACTAATTAATATTGTCTTGTTAAGAGCAATACATATAATGTTTTGGTATACATTAGTCTAAAATGCATTTTCTTACATATAATGTTTTGGTATACATTAGTCTAAAATGCGTTTTCTAATCCTTTTATCTTCTAACAATTTGCACTGAAAATCTATCGAAGCTTCAAACCCTAAACTTCTTTCCTTGCTCCTCCTTGTGACTATACATCTCGAGCCAACGTCAATCTTCAATAAACTGCAAATCTATTAAAATTTATAAAGATTGATCTATTTTTGTTATAAAGATTGATCTATTTTTGTTGCAGTATCTCGAGCCAACGTCGATCGTCAATAAACTGCAAATCTATTAAAATTTATAAAAATTGATCTATTTTTGTTGCAATACATCTTTCGACGGTTATTCACGATCTATGTTAGTAATCTTCATTAGATTTTTGCATTTTGTGAGTAATTTTGCTTTCACAAGTTGAAAGTTTTGATTTTGTCAACACTTAATTGAAAGTCTTAAATTTTCCGAGTCAACTCAATCAAGTTGTTGACTTCTTATAAAAACAAGGATTATGAGATTATAATCTCACCTTTTATTAGTCACACAAAAAGTCAGTCTACTCAAAGTGATCAACCCCAAACACTAGAGTATGAAGCACCTTTACAAACAACATAATGTTCAATTGCTTGCTTCGGTCTCAAGGGTTGAATGATGTTTCTTCTTTCAGAGAACCAGCTTTGCATTCATGAAAACATAAAATTACCCTCTTTAAACGCTATCCGTGTAATTACAGAAGTCCTTCCTCTACCTGCGAACCGATTGCTTTGCTAACATCTGCACAACTGAATACCGCGACGCCGACTGACAGTCCCCGGCGAAAACTACAAAAAAGAAACAAGCGCACATAGTACAAGAAGAGAGCAACAAAACCAAGAGCAGCCCTACCCATTCACACAATCACATATCCTACACAAGCAATTGTACAACTTTGCATGGTGAAAGGAGTGTATAAGCAATGGCAATAAACAAGTTCATAATTGTGTTTTCCATCTTCCACATTAAGACATTCCCCATTTTTATGGGAAGGTAGCCTAAATTACTGCTGCAAACACTTCCAATGTACACGCCCTTCGTCAACAAATCCCTGTAATAATCTGCCATCAGCATCCTCCTGACAAACAAGCACGGCCACTGCACAAAAGATCTTCAGAAATGGAAAAACTTTGTCAGTAACCAAGAAGCATTGCGTCTTAGCAATTGATTTAAAAAAAAATCCAGTTATGGTAATGATTAATGAACAATACATTCTTAACAAAAAAAAAAATCATAAGCGCCATAAAAAAGAGTTGAGAAACTTGAGCCTTTCCCCTTGATGCAAACTAAAAATCACGAGAAATTCAGAGATTTTGTATCTGAAGACACATGTGGGCACTTTAACGCAAACTAATAAAACTCTTAACAATCAACGACGTTCAATTCAAAGCAAAGACAAAATAAGCACCACCATCTGCACAATCAACCAAAAGATGTCGGCATCATCAACTCCATGACAATAGTACAATAAAGACCCAACATCGAATATAATTGTCACTAGCTACTACAACTGTAATTTGTATCATGGTTACCATCACCAGAAAGTCACAATATAGTTGTTACGATCTCGATTAGAATACTAGACTCCCATGATTCGAGATCTTATTCCAACTCGAGAATTTGAACTTGATTCAACGAGTCACAACCTCACCATTTACGATAAGATGATGATCAGATCCTCTACCCCATTTAAATCCCAATTCGATTCAGTATAACCCTAAATGATTCGCTTTGGATTCACAATTACTACACCTATGGTCACAACTAATATGCCACAATTTATGGTGTGGCACTCCCTTGCTTTTGAGGGGAAGAATGTTCCCATCTCACCAATCAAAACCCAAAAAAACTTATTGCACAAGTAAAAAGCATTTATCAATGGTCTCTAAGTCCCATTTAGCAGTAAAACCTTACCTAGCCCCCCTACTAGAACTATCATCAACACCCTAGCCTAACATGAGCCACGACTACTATCAAACTTAAAGTTGTCGCAAATACCATCATAAGAGGCACTCCAACAACTATTATGGCAACTTTAATTAGATGAACTTCCAACCATACAATTAACATTGTCTACTCCAGGTTGACTTATTTTTCTGTATTCTATTTGAGAATGGTTTTGCTTCCCTGACAAAGCATTGAGCAAACAAGTTCCAAAGAAGAACAGGGAAATACACCATGAACACAGAATTCCATATACGTCCAATGTCTATGTTAAAGTAGAAATGCTTGTTCAAGAATATTCTCAAGAAACTGGGTGACAACTAATCTTCCAATAAATTCTTTACCTCTTTAGTACATCCCAAAAGTAAAACTAACAACAAAAGATCTTTCACATCCACAAACGTCCTATCAATTATACATTCAAAGTCATCCCTTTTGATTGGCCACTCATTTGCCATAACATTAGACAATGGGAACTATCCAAAGTCATCCTTCCCAAACATATGATTGTCATTTTTGCCCATTATATCCCAGCAGTAATTTTGAATAAAAACATCAAGTACCACAAGAGCCTCTTCATACTTTCATATTCGCCAAACATAGGCTAGATCACTGAATATACTAAATTTGGTTCACCTGATATTGCTTCCAATATCAATCTAATAGTTTCTCCCAAAATGCCACTTTTATGTTCGCCTAACAGCAACCTATACACTTCACAGTCTGTGAAACCGCAAAGGGACCAATAGGCAATAACAGTAGCTAACCTTTTAATTTTAACTTTACGCCATTAGCTACACCAGTTTCCATGTCAAGGTTCAAGCTTATTAAAGCAATCAAAATTCATCAACACGTGAACATGACTCTCATGCTAAAAAGAAAACTAAAATGGCGTTCAGAAATAGATGAAAAGTGAGATGAACCTCTTCCCTTCCACTAATAAAACCACAGATGGATATGAAAGTTGGCATCCATGTCTATCATCATGCACAATATGATCAAAATGAGGAGATGAAGAGGGAAGGAAGCTTCTAATGCCACTAAATGATTTAAACTTATCTCTAAAGCATGCCACCAATCCTTTCACGAATTTCTGCCAGGACCACTTAACACCTAAAGTTGCTCTTAACCTCACCGCCAAATTGTCTCAACTACTTCCATAAAGTCATCATATCCAAGCCCTTTTCCAAGGGTCCAGATTCTCAACTAAAATACACCTTCATACCCAAGGTTACTTCTTCCAATCATTCACTTTTAAAGCCTTACCTAGCTTCCCTACTAGAACTATCATCAACATCCTCCTATGAGTCCATGACTGCCATCAAACTTTAAATTGTAGCAAATATCATCGTAAGAGGCACTCCAACTATTATGGCAGTTTTAATTAGATGAACAACCAAATATGATTAACATTGTCTCCTTCATGTTGACTTATATTTTCTTTTCTTTTTATTTTTTATTTTTGTAAATGGTTTTGCTTCCCTAGTAAAGCATCGATCAAACAAATTCCAAAGATTATTAGGAGAATACACATGTGCACAAAATTCCACGTATGTCCAATGTCAAAGTTGAACCGTAGAAATGCTTGTTCATGAATTTATACAAGAAACTGAGCGACAACAAATTTTTCAATGTATCCTTTAGTACAAATCACAACAAATGAAACCAATAACAAAAGATCTTTCTCATCCACTTACGTCCTTTACTCTTTGACACGCACTTTACTTAACTATACATTGCATTTGAACAAATCATCACCATAATAACACGAAATCCATTGCCTTCTCGCTGATTGTTATTTTGTAACCAAAAAAGAATACAACAAAAACATCATGAATGACCTTTGCTCTCTCACTGATTGTTCACAAGGTTGAACAAATTAGGCTGCTGCACCTCACAAATTTTAACTTTTTGATTGGCCACTTATCTTCCGAGCTGTTAGACAAGGGGAACTATCAAAAGTAATCCTTACCAAATATATTATTATGTCATTTTTGCCCATCATTTCCCCGCAGGAATTTCAAATAAGAACATCAAGTACCAAAAGTGCCTCTTCTTCAAACTTTCATATTCAGCAAACAAAAGCTAAATTTTTCAATATTCATGTACTAAATTTGGTTGACCTGATGTTGCTTCCAATATCAATCAAATAGTTTACTCCAAAATGTCCCTTTTATGTTCACCTAACTCCTAACAGCAACCTATACACTTCATAGGCCCTGAAATCACAGAGGGACCAATAGAACCATAACAATTAGGGGTGGGCAGCGGTTTTTAAAAAACCGCCCAAACCGCCCAAACCGACCAAACCGCGCGGTTTGGTTTGGTTTTTAAAGCTCGCGGTTTGGTCGCGGTTTGGAAAACCACCAAACCGCGATTCCGCGGTTTGGTCGCGGTTTTCATTTTGAAAAAACCGCGGTTTAACCAAACCGAGGGTATTTTGGTAATAACCACCAAAAACCCTAAAGTGCTCAAACAAAACCAAAAAAAAAGAAAAAATCTCTCACTTCTCTCGCTCCTGTTCTCCCTCCAGCCGCTCGCTCACTCCGTGAGTCATCTCTCCTCTCTGTCTCTCCGCGCTCCATCGTCCCTCGTCTCTCCGCTCCCTCGTCTCTCCTCTCTGCACTCCCTCCTCTCCGCGCTCCCTCGTCTCTCCGCTCCCTCGTCTCGCCGCTCCCTCGTCTCTCAGAGCTCCCTCGTCTCTCCTCTCTGCACTCCATCCTCTCTGCGCTCCATCGTCTCTCCTCTCTGCGCTCCCGACGCCCGAGTCGCCGATCAGCACCACCTTGAACAGGTAATCGTACTCCTCGTCCGGTCTCCTCGCCATCGTCTCTCCTCTCACCGCCAGACGCGAAACGAACTTTGTTCGCTCTTGCGCTCCCTCCTCTCTGCGCTCCCTCGTCTCTCCTCTCTGCGCTGCGCTCTCACTCCTCTCTCTCTCTGCTGTGCTGCGCTCTCACCTTGAACAGCCGTCTCCGTCGTCGCGCGAACGTCCACCGCCGCCTCACACCAAAACCGCAACCAAACCGACCAAACCGCGCAAACCGCGGTTCGGTTTGGTTGCGGTTTTGGTGGTTCGCGGTTTGGTCGCGGTTTGGTAAATCACTAAACCGCAGCCATTCGGTTTGGTCGCGGTTTGGTGGTTTTCACCACCAAACCGCGGTTTGCCCACCCCTAATAACAATGGCTAAACTTTTCAGTTTCATTCAATTCAATGTGGCGCCATTCGCTACACCATTTCCTATGTCAAGGTTCAAGCTTATCAAAAGCAATCAAAATTCCATTTAACATGCGAGCATGACTCTCCTAGTGATTGAAATTTCCATCCACTTTTAAAACTACAGATGGGATGAAGGTTTTCAGCCATGTCGATCGTCACCCACAAATATACTTTATCACCACAATGAGGAGATGAAGCGAGAAGGCAACCTACGAATGCCGCTAAATTATTTAAACTTTTCTAAGCATGCCACGGTAAAACTCGAAAAGAGACAACAAGAAATATAAAATATTAACGACAAATAGGAGTAGCAGCAATTGACACAGATTAGGGAATGGCAGTTGCGGTAGTTTGGTCACCCGCAAAGACAGTCTACAGATGCCCCCACTAGAAAACTTGACTCAATAAAAACTGAAGAAATTCAACGCGGGAGGAGTAGACCAAAGTTAACATGGGACGCATTAATTAAGAGGGATTTGAAGGGTTTGAAAAGCCCACCATCAATTGCACTTAATCGAGTACAATGGAAGAGTTTGATCCATGTAGCCGGCCCCAATGAATTTGGGACTTAGGCTATGTTGATATATGATGTATGTATGATGTGTCTAAGCATGCCACTAATCCTTCTTCCACTAGGACCACTTAACACCAAAAGTTGCTCTTAATCTATCCGCCAAATTGTCTCAACTTACTTCCGTACAGATAATCAAACTCTTTTCCAAGGATCCAGATTCTCTACTTAAATAGATCTTCCATACCCAAGATATTCCATCCAATCATTCATTTTGAAACAATAAATAAAATAAATAAAGAAAATAAAGAAAAGCTAATTTAAGCTTTCAAGAAATTGGTAACATTACAATGAGTAAACTCTCAAGTAAATCATGTGCTGCAATAAAAGTTAAGATTGTCAAATCTAAAAATTAGAAGGCCAATGATGTGAAAGTTTTGCAAGAGACTAGCGGCTAGTTGGCGCAACTAAAAGCGGGTTGCTATCCCTTAACCAATGGTCTCGAGTTCGAGCCCTTGGAATGAAAACAACAATGTTGGAAGCTCCTTCCCCCAATTACAGGATGCGACTCGGGACGAACCAGATTCTCTACTTAAATAGATCTTTCATACCCAAGATATTCCATCCAATCATTCACTTTTGAAACAATAAAGAAAATAAATAAAGAAATCAAGAAAAGCTAATTTAAGCTTTCAAGAAATTGGTAGCATTACAATGAGTAAACTCTCAAGTAAATCATGCGCTACAATAAAAGTTAAGATTGTCAAATCTAAAAATTAGAAGGCCAATGATGTAAAAGTTTTGAAAGAGACTAGCGGCTAGCTGGCGCAACTAAAAGCGGGTTGCTATCCCTTAACCAGCGGTCTCGAGTTCGAGCCCTTGGAATGAAAACGACGATGTTGGGAGCTCCTTCCCCCAATTACAGGATGCGACTCGGGACGAACCCGGAGTAGTCAGATAGTCTGGATACCGGGTGGCTTAGATCGGAAAAGGAAAAAGAAAAAGGTTTTGCAAGAGAGTCTCGATATCATCGATCACATAGCCTCGGTCCCAAATAGTCATGTGTATGATTTGAATTTTGACTCCTGAAATAGGCTATTCATCAATAATCCTTTATCTTTATTTGATTCAAAGGGAGCCATATCAACTATGAGTTGTGATTATAAATTTATAAGTACTTAAGAATTAATGGCCCGTTCAGTTCACATATAAAATAATTCCATAATCCCAAGATCATGGAATTATTTTACACTAGGATTATAACATGGGTTTGGGTATTAGTCCCAATAGAGGGACTTGTTCGGTTGGGGTTATAGAGGATGGGATTAAAACCGATTTCAATAGGTGAAATTACTAAAGTGCCTTTTTATATCTACAAACCCATCCCACATCCTTGACAAGCTTACAAAGCAAAATATACATATCAAAGTAACTTCAACGACACAAAAACAAAGTCATTCAGTAGCATAAGCCTAATAAATCCATTCATTAAGCAAACCAAATGTAACTTGAACCGTCACATTTCCCATCAAATTAAGTGAACAAAATTCAGGAATAGTGAAGAAAATTCAAAGTGAACTCGTAGGCTATAATAATTGTGATATGTTGTGTGTTGTCTATTTGTATTAGTATGAATGAAAAATGAAAATTTAATGGTGGGTCACGTAGGATCACGCGATATAATTAATAAATGCGGTCGAAGTTTGAACAAATATTTAGTAGTACTAAATATGTCATCGATGGATAGTGTTGATTCATGATCATGGAAACAATCTGTTGATTTGATTCGTGCACGAACGGTAACTATAATGCTACATTGATATACTAATGTCACACACCATAGGTTTTTTGGTGTTGGAGAGTCGAGAACAGTAAATGAATGTGTGTTTTAGGTGTTTATGATGAGGGTATTTTGGTCATTTGAAAGTCACCAAGATTAGGATAAAATAATACCATTGAATTCATGGTTTTAAATTATCCCAATCCTGTGGGTTAAAATAATCCTATGGACATTTTATACAAGAACCGAACATCAGTATTATTTAGTACCACCATTTATCCCACCCTATCCCATGAACCGAATAGGCCATAAGAATTGGGCACCACTACAACACATCTAAGTATCTAACAGACAATTCAGTAAAACAACAAGGTGCCACTGCTAAGAACCTCCACAGCCATGCACTCATGCTATTGCCCTAAGCTCCAAGCCATAAAACTTGTTAAATAGAAAACATTATCATGGTATTATGGCACTCAACAATGTCAAGATAATTTACTTTTTTCAACTTCATAGGCTAATATCATATATGCATCACTGTTCCACATATATTTGGGTAGGGTATATGGCATCACCCTTACTAAACCATCATAACAATTAGAAGTACTAACCACTAAGAAAGAAAAGAGCACATGCACACAAAGGCTACAATCATATCAATGGGTATTGGAAAGAACAGATAACGGTGTTCTCGTAGTACATATAGTATTAGTACCTCCATTGATCTTAAGTAAACCTAAACCCAAGGTTGTTTGATCACAATTTTTTGGTAGAATGAATGCAATCTTCTTAAAAGCTTTAAGGGTTGATGTGGAAGTAATGAGTTCACCTCGGGAAGTGAAACAAGGGTTTGACTTCCCCATGTTAGGCTCAATAAACAATGGAGATGTCCTAAATAAACCACCTATGCGGAATGAGTAGGGCCAAGGTAACCAAAACAAGGTGGGAGGAGGAATGGGTGCACTAGAAGAATGTCATATATTCAGAACCAACTATAGATACAACAACAACAACAACAACAACAACAACAACATAGCCTCAGTCCCAACTTAATTGGGGTCGGCTACATGGATCAAACTTTTTCATTGTGCTCGATTAAGTGCAATTGAAGGTGAGCTTTTCATGCCATTCAAATCCCTCCTAATTAATGCATCTCGTGTCAATTTTGGAGAACCAACTATAGATACAACTCAGAAAAAATTAACAGAAAAATTAACAGTGCAATATAAATATAGATCAGTACCCGATTTCAAGCTGTCAGGTCCTAGGCGAGTTTCCACCATCTGATGCAGAGGAGCTATCACTGTCAGAATCTGCACAATACACATAATATGAATGTAATTTGACATCCAAGAACGCTAACTCCCAAAAGATGAATTCTTT
Organism: Stephania yunnanensis; assembly: GCA_039657365.1. Lineage (NCBI taxonomy): Eukaryota > Viridiplantae > Streptophyta > Magnoliopsida > Ranunculales > Menispermaceae > Stephania > Stephania yunnanensis. The sequence continues at coordinate 5,742,485 of CM077583.1, read as the reverse complement.
AACATAAATCTTCAAACAAAATAAAAAATAAAAAATAAAAAATAGAGGTTTCTTTTTTAATAAAGTAAAAAAGAGGTTTTTTAATACAACCCTATAAAACAAAAATGCATATATATACCACTTGAAAAGAGGTTTTTTAATACAACCCTATAAAACAAAAATGCATATATATACCACTTGAAGAGGATCCAGAATCACTGCTGGAGCTACTGGAACTACTTGATCTACTTGCATTGTCCTCGTGCTTTTCTCTTTGAACAGGAGATGAAGAAACATTCCTTTCATCTGCACTCAAAACACCAGCATCAGTGCGTAGTTCTTTCAAGAGACCTCAATTTCACGTAATTACCACATTCTCAATTCCATAAAGTTTACCTGCTTTCGTCTCCTTTGGAACCTCCACTGCCGGCTGAGCTTGACCCTGCAAAGATTAAGAATTAAAGATCAAACTAAGTGTTAAATAATAAATAATTCCATTGCAAAAACAATATTTGAAAAAAGCAAGAAAAAATTTCAAAAGAACTCAGGGACACACCCTCTCCTGCATATCTCGCTCCGCTTTTTCCCTAGCTAGAACAGCAAGTTCAGCTTTCCTCTTACTCTTACTCAAGCTCTTCCTGTAGTTTGTAACAAATCTATCAAGTTCCCATAGAGTTTCTGCATCAACAACATCAATGTCCACTTCGATCTCGTCATCTCGTTGGCAAAGTGACGAATTTCTCTTCTTAATGATCTGTACAATGCTGTCCAGCTTTTCAGGAGGTAAACTCTGAAGATTCAGGCTAAGTCGTTGCTTCTCCTCATACGTCATATCCCGCTTGTTCAGATCCTTCGCCTTAGGCTTCTTTGGAAGCACTGCCCTCCCTGAATGAGACAAATTAGAGGGCTTCAAATTAGGATCCCCTCGAAAAGTTGTCGACTCCGACCTATCCAGATTCCTCCTCATTTCGTGAAAAGGAGGAGGAACAGGGGTCTTCTTTGATGTGGGAGTTGGGAGACCAAGATCATAGTCTACACCTTGATACCTAGAATCCACATTAAACTCCGCCTCTATCGCTGCCCACCGTTCTTCAAATATATTCAACAATTGTTCTGCCATGAAGTGAACATCCTGCCCTTTCGGGTTGTATGTCATGGCATTACGAAATGTCAATCTCACATCCTCGGCAAATTCCTTAGGAGACTTGTACCAATTCTTATTCAACCTTTGCTTAACAGTACCCAAATCCATTGGTTCCTTAATAATGGTGAAATAGTCATGGAGTCCAAGACCCTTAACGTCTACAGGTGCATTGAACACCCACCCAAGTTTATGCTTCATCAATTTCGAAAGCAAAGAATTGCAATTCTTGAATACCTGGCTAGCATAACCAAACCCAAAACCAGCTTCTCCTACGCTACTTCCGTGTTTCTTCCCGCTGTTAGATTTCGATTTCTTGTTGCTCCCAGGAGGAGGGAACTTCTCTTTCCCAAGCACGAAATCAGAATTTCGATAATACTGGTTCACTTTCGGCGTTCTCTTCTCTTTCTCCACAATGTCGCTCACTCCACCTTGACTGTTCTCCACTACTGAAACACTCAACTGGTGCAATGGTCTAGATACTCTAGACTCGTGAGGACCAACAGAAGCAACTTCAGAGTTCACCCTCTTCGCGCCACCACCGTTATCATTCGCGGAGAGTTGCGAATGACTGTAATTCCCACCGGAGAACCCGCCGAGCTGCAACTCCTTCGCTTCAATCCTCTTCACCATATTCCTCACCTGCTCAAGCTCACTACTGAGCTTCCTTCTCAACTCCCTAATCTCCTGCTTCGACCTCTCCGCCACTGGAATCTTCACCCGGTTCTCCGCCCTACCCGCCCCGCCATTCCCCGCACTCGGTGGAACCGTCGCCCCTGCCGCCTCTCGGCGGTTCAAACTCGACGAATCGTCCGACGCCGCATCGAACCTGCTCAGCAACTTCTGCTGCTGCTGCTGCTGATGCTGCGACGAGTTTCCATCTTCCGAAACTAGGGCTTGCGAGCTCGGTTGCTGAAGATTCCCTTTCTTCGAACCGTTCTTCAGAACTTTTCGCGTGTAAACTCTGTTCTCCGACCACCTCTGCTTCTCGCGCGACCCCTCACCGCCCCCAACCAATGGCCCCGAAGCCATACATGAAAAACGCTGAAAAACGCAGAAACCCTAACTCGATCCGCCCAGAAAAACACCGAATTTCGACCAAATCAAGCCCTAGAAACAACGAACCACCGAACGAATGAGATCCCGAATCGAAACCCTAACAAAGCGAGAGCAAGATTTCTCGTTTTCGTGGTCGAATCGATAAACCCTAATTTGGAAGCGAAAGCTAGGGTTCGTGAGGTTAGAAGTTTAGTCGGCCTCGAAACGAAGAAAACCGATCGAACGATCCGAAATTCGCACTCGAAAACGGTGAGTTGAGGTTTGTCCTTATCCGCGTTTTTGAGAAGCGAAAGTTTTGACGACGTTGGATCCGACGGCAGTGATTTCATCGTGGTCAAAGAAATTTAAGAAGTGCGGTGTTTGGTGGTTTGATGACGTGGGAGTTCGTTGTTGGTCCACGTGGTGGATCGGAGAGAGCTCTTGGGAATTCAAAGATTTTTTTTTTTTTTTTGGTGTGGCGCTGATTGGGTAACATTCTTTCGCACGTGTATTGTTGACATAGTTGATGCGGAGTCGTTGAAGTACGTGAATAGTGAATACATATAGCAAGGAAAGAGACAAATAGTAAACTTAGGAAATGCATGCATAACTATGACATCGGTCACCAAACCGGAAGCAGAGTGATGTCCCTCAACTAGGTACTTGAATTCGAGTCTTGTAATTAAAAATATTAACATCGGAAACTTTCTCTTATTTATACAGTGTGCAACTCGGGGTGAATTATAACTTATAAGTAGTTAAAAGTTTGGCTACCGAGTGATTTAGCGATCATGCACTAAATAATGACTTTAAAAGCCACATCATCGCCCGTAATTACTAAACTTATTGTTTCAATTTATTATTTAAATGTCACTTCATTAAATTTGAATTAAAAAGTAATTTACGATGCAAATGTAACAATTTACAAAAATTATGATATAATAACAAAAGTTAAAAAAAGCCATGATATTTTAACCGATTTGGCCCATCAAATTATTTAATAGATCTAGGACCTTGCTAAAATATCCCACTTAGGGAATTGCTAAATAGGCACCAATGGTGTAGACGCCATAAGGTATATCTTAAGCAATCTGCACAATGCATCTCAAGTGCATTGTATGCCGCCTACTCCATTTGATAATGCTGAAAATAAGTTAGGAAATCATTTTCCTATATGCTAAACGTATTGAGCCAAATTATAAAAAAAGAAAAAAAATATTTAGATAAACGAATGTTAAAATAAATATGAATGCTTTCTCGAATTCACAAATAAAACTTAATAGTATATTTTTGAAGTAAACTTTTGGTTAGAACGACTTATATTTTTGGATTGAGAGAATAATTAACACGAAACTTTGAATTCTCATAACATTTTTAGATAGAACTATTATTAAATGTGTAAATAATTTTTGCAAGGAGAGATGTAAAGAACGTGAATAAGTATTGATGGAGACACACATCGACGAACTGAATGGAAAGGTTGCACACATTTGGGCCGAGTACTGTAAATTAATTAGTGCAGTTGGCGTCGACTATCTTAACCAACCATTTTGTTATTTTAGATTAGATTAAACTCAGATTATTAAATTAAATCGTTTACATAGAACGTAATGCATACAAATGTTTATTAGACCAAACAACGAATTATATCAGCGTATTAATTAATGTGCGCAATTCGTAATCTAGTCCAATTGTCGCAACTCTTACAATCCGATCATGTTTAACAAATCGAAATTATAAACTAACTAGTCGTTTTCCTGCGCTTCGCGCATGTGTAATAATAATAATAATAATAATAATAATAATAAATAAAATATATATATATATATATATATTATATTCATAGTTATTCTAATCGAGTCAAACGAAAGGTTCGTATTTACCCATGATTTCAAGTACAACGTACTCAATCTATTAATGATAAGACAACCACTATTAATTATTAATAAATGTACGCATAATGTATAATTATATCTCTTGAAATAATAAATAAGTAAATAACGAAAAATAACTCAATTCCTTGTATTTACTCATGATTTCAAGTTCAACGTACTCAATTTATTAATGATAAGATAACAACTATTAATTATTAATAAATGTACACATAATATATAATTATATCTCTTGAAATAATAAATAAATAAATAACAAAAAATAAGAAAATTGAGAAAAATAAAAAAATAGAATGATGAAATGAGGTAACTTTTAAACTTTCTCCTTCCTCCAACTTTTATATATATATATATATAGATAGATATAGATTATAGTTAAATGTACTGGATTTAATTGAATCCGCGGTTTCAATTTTTCTTCAAAAACCGCGCAAAAAAGCAATGTAAGAAAAAGAAGGAGGGCCGCTAAGGGCACCCCACCATTTCATGAGGGCACCCAGTTAATTTGTAAAAATTCCAGCAAAAATGGAAAAGACCATTTTGCCCCTGTATATATATAATGGTTCAAACCCCACAAACCATTTCGACAAGGAGTTAGGGCACCCCACCAAAGAAGCTTCAACCACAAAGCCACGACCACATTGCGTTTGGCGAAGAGGCGATCGATTCTTCTTTGCGTCAAACAACGAGGTAACAATGTTTGACAACCATTTTCGGGTTTTTGTGAAGCTGTTTAGTTGCGTATAACGATGAAAATGATGATTTGTTTGTCAACGTAGGGTTTGGTAATTTCTTCAAATCCGAAGTTGTTTCCACCGTATATAATGGAGGATCGTAATGCTTCGGTGCCGAGAGGAGGTCGTCCTTGAGGTAATGTTGCAAATGTTTTTGTGTTTTTTTTGCGGTTATCCGAAGTATCTGTCTGGGTGCGCGATTCTTTCGGCCTCGCGGGGCCGAGATGTATAGTTACGTCTCGGTCTCGGATGACCGAGATGTTTAGGGTAGGTCACGATGCAGGAACGACCAGGGATGCTTGGTAACTCTCGGTCTCACGTAAACGAGACTATGAAGAAAGTTTCAAGACCTTTGTACAATCGAGAACCGATTTTTTGGGTTTTTTGTGATTGTCTTTGTACATTTTGGTTGATTATAATGTTACACTTGTTTGTATTGCGGGTAATACCGTTATCTTGTAATTTTCCGGACTATAAGGACACTTTTACACCTTCTAAGTCATTCCCCTCTCGAGAAGCGGCAATTTCATGGCTTCAACTGATTGGTGGCGAGAACAAGTTTGTGTTAGTAACGAAGCGCTCGGATGCCGGGGGCGTTAAGCGAAGGGGAAGGGTGAAAATTGCTGTGACAGTCCTGGACATATAGGGGACTGGCTCAGAGAGTTGGGAAGGGGAAAGCGGCAAAAATTTTAAAGAAATCAAGGAATGATGAAAAGGCGAGGACTCACACTAGTACGAAGAAATGTGGATGCCCTTTCCAAATTAACGTCAAGGAGAATGCCGACTCCTTATGGTATGTCACTGTGATTTGTGGGAGGCACAATCACGACACCGCGGGAAGATTGGATAAGAGGGAGGAGGAAGTTGAGGATGCGGGGGGGAGGAGTGAAAGTGAGCGGCTCGGGAGATTAGTCCACCTTCGTTTTTGTGGAGTGCGAGCGGGAAGTTGAGGATGCGGGTGTGAGGACACCGGGGTCTCCAACCGGAGGCACCCCAGTGTGGGAGGCACCCCAATCTCCAATCGGATTTGAGTCCTCCCACTCCACAAAAGCTTCTAGGCAGAAGAAATGCAAGGTTCCACAAATGCGTCGTGCCGGTCGACGCACGCAAAAAGTGGATCTAACATGGCTTATAGTCATTGCTTAGAACCGGATTGGTTGCCACATGTTGATGCCATTATCGATGTGGTTTCCGATGGGAACTGTGGATATAGGTGTATAGCCTCTGGGCTTGGACTCGCGGACGTGGACGGGTGGAGGATTGTGCGTAGACGGATGTACGATGAGATTATCGGGTATGAATACCTATGGCGGGAAGTGCTTGGCTCGAGTTTCGAGCCTGTCAAGAATGCGGTGCATTGCCCGGAGAATCAAGAGGGGGCATCTTTCAAAAAATGGTTGACACTTCCAGACATGGGATTGTTGGTATCCACCGCATTCAATGTCATTCTCGTCAACCTCTCGCATGGGAGTGCCTCCACATTCCTACCTCTACGTAGTACTCCAACGTCGTCAATGCACAACAGACTTATCATTGCAATGGCGAATGAAAGGAATATCCATTGAGTTAGGGTAAGTTCTATGACTTTTTTGTGAATTGGTTTGTTTCCCCCTTAATCGGGTTTGTGACAATATCTTCTATGTTCTACTGTTCACTTTGACAGGTGCAGTTGCGTGTGAATGCACCGCTGCCATCCTTATATCCATCGTGGGATCGGTACGTTGAGGACTGCGCCAAAGGTTGGCGAGATGGATTCGTTTTTCGAGACATCGCGCCCATTGCAACTGTTGATCATGAAGCCACCATACCTGTTGTAGACTTAGATACACCGTAGGTGTAAGCTTGTACCTAGACGGCAAAACATTTAGAAATTTTGCCAATTCGTCCGAATGTTCTATGTATATGCAAATGTTGTGTTGTGTTTTAATTGTTGTTTACTTATGGATGGACCCTTTTTATAGTCATTTTGAATGTTACGGAGATTTATAATTAATTAAGGTTCGGTGCAAATTGTCGTCTTTGGATTTTCAATCTTGTATTGTTAGTTTGACTACTACGGAGATTTTTTTGAAACCGTAATGTTCAAATTCATCCATTTCGATGTCTCGGTCAAGCGGGTTCGTGAAACGAACCATATTTTCGGTCACCAATGACCAGACAAGTATTTCAATATATCGGTCATGTATAACCGAGTCCCATTTAATTGTCTCGGTTGAACACCACCGAGATGAATTGACAATTTCAATTCGCGACTCTCGTCCTATGACGACCGAGCCTACGGAGACCCTCTCGGAAGTGGACAACCGATACGTGGTTAACTCTTTCGGTCTACGTGGCCGAGACCGCGAGTTCCGAAAAATATTAGCTTATGTCTCGGCCAAGGCGAGACGGTTGACACTGATCTCGGCTGTGTGGCGAGAACCACGATTTCCCAATTTTTTTACATTTTAACAAACCGCCACACACACATTACATCTACTCTACCACACATTACATCTACTCTACCAAATGTAACTTAATTCGTCGATCTTCAACCGAGCCCTAATTTGGAGACGAAATCGACTCACACAACGGACCCTACAAAAAATGCAGAAACCTAGAAGAACGAAGGAGAAACACACGGCGAGGGACGGAGAACACGATTTCGGGGATTCCTCTCACTGCTCGGTTCAAAACAAACGAATTCTTCCACCAGGAATTCGGTGAACGAGGGTGGCGGTGGTGGTGGTGGTGGGGTGCCCAGGGGTTTGCAAGAGGGTGGGTGAGAGGGTTTTTTGCACGAGGGGCATTTTTGGTATTTTGGGTTTAATTTTTGGGTGCCCCGGGTAAATCGATTTGTGCCCACATTAATTGAGTGCCCTCATGAAATGGTGGGGTGCCCTTAGCGGTCCTCAAAAGAAGCGAGCGAACTACAGAATTTGAAGTTATTAGTTATATCACACACACACACACACAAGACTCTGAATAGATCTCTTGAAAATGCGTCCGAAGATTGTGCTATTCGGAGACTCCATCACCGAGGAGTCATTCCGCGAAGGGGGCTGGGGAGCGGCTCTCGCTAACCACTTCACTCGCACGGTACGTACGTAGGTCGTCCAATCGCATCGTCATCACCATCATCATCATCATCACCATCAATTAATTAATCATCATCATCATCATCATCACTAGTTGATTGATTGGTTGTGTTCGATTAATTAGGCGGACGTGGTGCTTCGAGGGTACAGTGGGTATAACACTCGATGGGCTCTGAGGGCGATCGAGAGGGTTTTGGGGGCGGAGGGTGTCGGCGGCGGCGAAGGGGTGGTGGCTGTGACGGTGTTCTTTGGCGCGAACGACGCAGCGGTTCACGATCGAGCCAGCGCGTTTCAGCACGTTCCTTTGGATGAGTACAAGCTCAATCTCCGCTCCATCGTTTCCTTCGTCAATGTCAGTGGCTTGGACTTTGAACACAACACAAGATTGGAACATTTTTGCAACATGTATTGTTTTTTTTTTTTTTTTTTTTTTTTTTTTTGACCGTGGGTATGCGGACCGCCTCGACCCATACTATTAAGGCCCGAGCCGCCTGACTAATCCCAAGGGCTTAAGCGTTTAGGAGAGGGTGCCCTTGCTAGTAACCCAGAGGTCGAAGGAAAATGGTGCAGCTGCCACTAATTGAACCCATCACTTCTACATTAGGTAAAGTAGTAAAGTCTTACAAACAGTGGCAGAACCAAAAAAATTGATTAAGGGGTGAACTTTAAGTTAGACGTGTTCATAGGCTCGAATACTCATCCGACACGGGCCCTGGTGTGGGTCTGGCTCGAGTTGTAAATATATTAATATAAACCCAACCCTACCTAAGAACACAAAAGTGCAATCATTTGACAGGCGTGCCTAGGTTAATTTGCACTTGTCAGCTAGCTAAGCTTGACTTGTATTACTTAGGTTGACCACATAAAATAAGATTTACGTCAAATAAAAGAATTGTATTAAAAAACTTAAATAGAATAATAAACTAATAATTTTAAGATTTGCAACATTAATTAATAAGATACTGCAAAGTTTTACGAGAAAGGACTTGAATTATACGTTTTTTTTTTATTAAACAAGAAAAAATATATGAGATTGACTTTTTAATGATTTCCCCTTCTTTTAAGTTTTTTCTTAATGGTTTAAAAAAAGTTTTCTCTTACTTATTTTGAGGCTTAAAACAATGAAAATGAATCAAAGAGCTTTAAAAGTTTTGTTTTCATTGGGGCGTTTCGTGATTAAATATAATTTTGTCCTTAACTTTATTGATTATGTTTGTCATAACATTCTATACCCGCAACTCAGATTTGATTTACGAAAAAGTGCTTGCTTATGTATGACTCACTTGGAGTTAGTAAAGAATTTTATGATTTTTATACGTTATCACATAACAATATTATTTTAATGATAAGTTATCCACACCCGAGGCATTCCAACTAGTTTGCATTAGCACCTATATTATTTAGGGCGTTGACAGTAATGGAAGGAAGGAAAACGGAAAAAAGGGAGGGGGGGGGGGGGAATGTTTACTTAAAAGTAATATTTCTTTTTTAACCCAGCGAAGAGTGGTCCGAGTGGCTAGATACTTGGGCTCCTTTATTGGTGGTTTGAGTTTAGAGTCCTATGTATAGTGTCTCCTTCGTTGGAGGAGCCAAAGCCCTTTATAGGTCAACTGCAACTTGAGCCTGAAGTAGTCGATTAGCTTGGATAGCGGGTGGTTCACTTAAAAAACTAACATTTTAGTAAAATGATCAAACCTGTCTCAATTATCGCAAATAGAATCTGGAAACACAGATAGTGAAGTTTAGTGAATTTGTTATCACAAACTCACAAAGGTAAAAAGGTAAGAACTGTAGAGGAAGAATACTTTCTCAAATAAGTGTAAGCGTGTCTCAATTACAACTCAAATTTCAATTACAATTTCTGCCAAAGTATCTCTAGTGAGATGGACAAAGCATCACTAGCCAAAAGGAAGGTTGGCGATTCGACTCATGTTGAAGTCAATGGTGTTGTAAACTTGTAATTGAGTTGTAACGTGTATAAACAAGCTAAGGAATGTTTACTTAAAAGTAATATTTCTTTTTAACCCAACGAAGAGTGGTCCGAGTGGCTCAATACTTGGGCTCCTTTGGTAGTGGTTTGAGTTTAGAGTCTTATGTATAGTGTCTCCTTTGCTGGAGGAGCCAAAGCCCCTTATAGGTCGACTACAACTTGAGCCTGGAGTAGTCGATTAGTCCGGATAGCGGGTGGTTCGCTTAAAAAAATAACATTTTTGTAAAATGATAAAACCTGTATCAATTATCGCAAATAGAATCTGGAAACACAAATAGTGAAGTCTAGTGAGTTTGTTATTACAAACTCACAAAGGTAAAAAAGTAAGAACTGTAGAGGAAGAATGCTCTCTCAAATAAGCGTAAGCGTGTCTCAATTACAACTCAAATTTCAATTACAATTTCTGCCAAAGTATCTCTAGTGAGATGGACAAGGCATCACTAGCTAAAGGGAAGGTTGGCGATTTGACTCATGTTGGAGTCAATGGTGTTGTAAACTTGTAATTGATTTGTTTTCTTATCAAAAGAAAAAAGAAAAGAAAATTACGATTCAAATTCCTAGATGATTCATTACGATTCAAATTCCTAGATGATTCTTACTACTGACTCACACCTTCTTATACTCTTACTTGTATATCCCATTGGTTAGGAGTCTATTGTAAAACAAATTGAATTTTGGGTGTAAAAATCGGAACTGATGAGCCCCTGGATCCGCCCCTGACTGTTTGTTACATGTATAAACAAGCTAAGGAATATTTACTGAAAAGTAATATTTCTTTTTAACCTAACGGAATAGTGGTTCGAGTGGCTCGACACATGGGCTCCTTTAGTAGTGGTCTGAGTTCAGAGTCCTATGTATAGAGTCCTTTTTGCTGGGGGAGCCAAAGCCTTTTAGAGGTTCACTACAACTTGAGCACGGATTAGTCGGTTAGTCCAAATAGCGGGTGCTTCACATAAAAAAATAACATTTTAGTAAAATGATAAAACCTATCTCAATTATTGCAAATAGAATTTGGGAACACAAATTGAAGATAATGGAGTCTAGTGAATTTGTTATTACAAACTCACAAAAGTAAAAAAGTAAGAACTGGAGAGGAAGAACACTCTCTCCCAAATACGCCCAAGAGTGTCTCAATTACAACTCAAATTCCGATTACAATTTCTACTAAAGCTTCTAGTGAGGTGGACAAGGTATCTGATAGAACACTGAATTTGATCTATTGAATTGAGAGACAACAACGATTACAAACTCGAAAGTAACCCCAGAGAAGAGTCTTAAAACTCTCTCACCCAACTCCTAAGAGTTCCCAAATTACATTCAAGATGACAAGATGCCTTTCACTCTCTTACCACCTCTACTTATACTACAACTTCAGAATTACTTAACTACCCTTGTAACTAATTTGGACTCACACCAATAGCATTGTGGTGGTCCCCCTAGCCTCTATCATTACTCCCCCCTTTAACAATTCACCTTGTCCTCAAGGTGGTAAAGAGAGAACAATTCAGGCGGGATCATGGATCTAAGTGTAAGCGTGTCTCAATTACAACTCAAATTTCAATTACAATTTCTGCCAAAGTATCTCTAGTGAGATGGACAAGGCATCACTAGCCAAAAGGAAGGTTGGAGATTCGACTCATGTTGAAGTCAATGTTGTTGTAAACTTGTAATTGAGTTGATTTATTATCAAAAGAAAAAAAAAAGAAAATTACAATTCAAATTCCTAGATGATTCTTACTACCGACTTGCACCTACTTATACTCTCACTTGTATATCCCTTGGTTAGGGGTCTATTGTAAAACAAATTGAATTTTGGGTGTGAAAATCGGAATTGATGAGATCTTTTTTTTTTTTCAAAGATTTGTTTAGAAGTTAATATTTATGTTCTTGTTCGATTATTGGTTTGAGGACAGAAGCGATGGCCAGAAGTTGTGATTATCCTTATAACTCCACCGCCTATTGATGTTGAGGGACGCCTTAGGTATGTCATAATATACTACCTCTTTCAAGTGGGAAGTTTTGAATTCATGTAGTTTGTTAGGATAGTATACTTCTTACGAGTTGGAGTATTATTCAAACTCCATTTTCGCAGTGCTGATCGTGATGGCCGAATACTTATTGTCTGAAGAAGTGAGAGTTACCAATCCTATGGTTATTCACTATCACCCTGATGAAGGAATTTTCTTTCACAATGCATCACCTGGAAAATGTTCATAGTAGACCAGCGCAGCTCTAACATGGATCACCTTTCGGTGCTATTGTTTTTTGTTTTATGGTGTCAAGCTTTAACCCTAATGATAAATTTATGATGCAGAGAACCTTATAATAAAACATCTGGCCTGCCAGAGAGGACAAATGAGGCTGCTGGCGCCTACGCCAAGGCATGCATTTCTGTTGCCGGGGAATGTGGATTGCCCGTCATAGATCTCTGGTCAAGAATCCAGCAGTTAGACGATTGGGAGAAATCATGTTTGAGGTATCCCCTAGCTGCTTAACTTTGGCGGCTTGGTTTGAGCAAACTTTTCTTTTGCTTTTCTTTGGTTTTTGATTTTGAATATACTAAAAATCGAAGTAAACTTCCTCTTAAGCTCCTATCCAAGTTAGGGGTGGTTTAGATGGAGGCTACATTGTGTTAACGGTGACCATAGGGAACTATCATGATAATGGTCAACTATCTATTATCAAGTGAATGATTGTAAAATGTTAATTATGGTTGTTTTTTTTTTTGTGGATGTCAATAAAATGTTTATGATGGTTAGTTTTTGGCTTCAGTTTACCGTGACTAGAAGATTAATAATTACTGCTGTGGCTTTTCTATGTTGATGATTGTTTGTGTGGCCATTTATTTTTTGATCATTACTTTTTAAGGTCCTCCCTACTTTGGTTCTTAGGTTCAACAATTCCCATGAGAGTTTGGTGTCACAACCCTATGAGCTAGAAGAAACCAACTTAGATGGTTTTGGACGGCAAGATTTGATCCCGTGACCTTTGGTCACCCACACATTCAAATATTTTGATGATTAATTATATTATTTTTTGTGAACTGCATTTTATTGGGTTGAAGATTATTTTTGAAAAATTAAAACTTAAAAAACTCAAACAGATGTTGCATAACAATTAACAAACCAGCACTTACCGGTTTGGTTTCATGGATTTTGTTTGTTTCATTTGTTCCTGGAAGCAAGGAGACCACATTCGCTTTAGGTTTTGGCCAAGTCCAAACTATAGTCTTGTACTCAGACTGGCTAGCCATAAGAAAATAAAACAAGGTAGCACATTGTAGCTTTTATTTTTGTTTTCTTTTCTTGAAAGTCGCATTGCAGCGTTTTGGAAAATGAGAAACAAACTCTTTTGATCGTATGAAAGTAGAGGACTTAGAACCATCATGTTTTCATACGAATTTCCTACCTCTTCGAGAAGCATGCTTTTTATATGCGAAATGAACATTTTATGATGCAATATTTTGGAATTATTAGATGGTATTAAGTATGCTCAAATGGAGATGAGTAATAAAATGCATGTGTTGTAAAAAAATTAAAGTCATTATGCTACATAAAGAGTAGAGATGCAAAGCTAGATACAGTAGTGTTTGTTTGTTGCACTCGTTCTCACCAGCATTTGAAGTTACTGGCTGTCCGCCTGTCCCTTTTTCCTTTTCTTTTTACGTTTTTTGCATGCGAGCACCAAGTTTAATTTGTGACTTAGGCACGTTGTTGTTGTTGTTGCATGCGAGCACCAAGTTCGTACTTTTATATGCTTACGTACTGCTATCTTCTTACACTTCATTTACAGCTGTTCATTGTGCTTTTCTCGAGTGCAACTGTATGGTAGTCATACGGAGTGTCAAGTTCTGGGGTCACTTTTTGTGAAAACTTCAACATTATGGTATATGTTACGCCTAGAACCTAGACCAACCTATGGTGTTAACATCAAAGGATAAAGCTAATAGCTATAGGTCTTCTCTATATATGTAGGTTTGTAGTCGTATATTCCTTACATCATTGCCACTATTTTTCGATAAGATTTTTAAATGATTTGTAAAGAATTTGGAAGTAAATAAAAGGGGCCTCATATCTGTACTTATAGATAATTGTAACTCTAATGTTATTGATTGACTTTATTGGTTAATTATGATATTTGCATAATTAAATGCAGAGATGGCTTGCACTTCACTTGCATTGGGAATGATGTACTATTTAAGGAAGTTGTGGACACACTCAGGAAGGAAAGCGTGAGTCTTGAAACTTTACCTGTTGATCTCCCACTCTGCTCAGAGATGTATCCCAATGATCCTCTAAAAGCTTTCGAGAGCCAAATTTGATTTCACTCCCAGCAAAGTGGTATTATGATATTCTTTTGCGTTTCTAATAAGATCCATTTAATACTAGAATAAAATCAAGTGCCCGTTCAGACTTTTAATATGATTATTTTTCTGGGAGATGTTCATTTGCTCTGTTTCCTTCTTGTTTCTTTCATCTATTGGCTCATTCTCTGTTCTCATGCTGAAGCTTGTATGTGTGGAACTGGAAACTATTAATGTAATGACAGTATCTTTGATTACTTCAATCACCTTTCTCTGGTTAATTATGTTTCATTTACTACAATTATTTCTGATTACTGGCTGCTGGTCGGTTTTTTCCTCGGAAGGGGCTAAAGAGAAAGCATTATGAGTATAATTGAGCTGTCCTCCATTCCTTCATCCTCTTGATGGTAAACAAGGGGAATTGCAAGTTGTTCCTAATAGTAGCCATCAATCATCATATTCTCAACCTCAATGATACTATAAATGTGCATTGTGTGTGTTTTTAGAATTATTCCGTGTAGCTATTCTACAAGGGAAAGAATAATTACTTCAAAATTCTATAATGCCTTATGATGTCTACAAGTAATGATTCATTTTGGATCCAATGATAGTTGGTCAATGAAGAATTAACAACAAAGAGCCTCAATCCCAAATTAAGTGGGGTTGGTTACATGGATCAAACTCTTCCATTGTGCTCGATTTAGCGCACGTTTATGAAGAATCAATATATTAAAACTTAATGAACTTGAACAGAGAAATTGTGTACAAAGTAGAACATTGAACTTCCAAATCACTAACTTGTTAGGATTTTTGATAGTTAACAGCTTAAAATATTGTCTTGCTACTTCCCCACGATGTTGTGAGTTTTTTGAGACTTGTTCATCCTAACTCCTAATAGAATCAAACATTCTTCTCTGGTTGGAAGTTAACAAAGATTAAGTTTTTGATAAACCATTGGCTGCCGCACATTTGACCTATCAAATACTTTCATTAGTCAGTTACCTTCCCTGAACAAATCAAAAGCAGAAAGGAAAAATAATCTATTGGATGTGACATATAAGAAGTAGATTAGGTAAATGAATTTCTCTTCAATCTAATTTCCTAGATAAAGGTGTGTCTTGAATCTCTTGGTGATTTAATATTTTGAAGAGCTGCACTATTTTGGATTTCAATTATATTTCAGTAGAACCTTGGATTAGGAATATGCTAAAGATTATTTACTTGCTCACTACGAGAGATGGATGTGTTTAATTCCTTTTTACTTAAATTAATATGAACTCTTCACATTGGATGTGTGAGATAGCATAGCTAGAGAAAAAAGGTTCTGATTAATGCTGTTCTACCAACTTAAGCATATGAAATCATTTCTGCCGAGGAAGGCTTATTTTCTTTTGACAACTTCTTTATGAATTATGTATTTAACAAATTGAAATTCAGATCCCAGCTTATCTTAACTATGCTGATAAATTGATAATTGTGAACTTAGCTCTAATGAAAAACCATGTGGTGTAAGGGTAGTAAAATGAGGTGGTTCTAAATGCCCCTTGCCTTCAGGTTAAATTAATCCGTCTCTCGCTTTTTGTCAATTAAGAGTATGTTGGAAATCGAAAAATTGGTGGTGCTTCCAAAATGACCTTTTTCGTTTTTCCAGCATACTCACTGCATTATTCATCCTTCTTTACTGCTGAGTATATTCAATCAATTTTGCGCTCTTTTTTGTTTTATTGAACAACTAACTAATTGATATATGACCATGTCTACCCGTTAACATATCAATTTCACTAAACTAGAATTAAGAAGGATATGATCTTAGAACGTTAAAAGCACATATCCCCTACTAAAGTCTTAATAGATACTCTAGCATGTAAAGCGTTATACTTTTCTTGTTAAGAATTGTAGTTCTTCAAAAGATGATAAAAAACAACAAACGACATCTTTCCGCCACCTGATTTGTCATATCGATTAGATACCAGTTTGCTGAATTTGTCAATTTGAAACAAACAAGTATCTAGGTAATTTGTACATCTGGCAGGGCTGACATTGAAGAGAGGAGTTTGAAATGCAATTTTGTTGGTCATGAGCAGTCTATGACGTAGTTCTGTTTTGGAGTATTTTGCTTTCTTCTGAGAGGAATAATCACAGGTAAAAGAGGGGACTGCTTGTGAATAAATGAGTTTCAAATGCTATTATTATTTTTTTAAAAAGGGGCATATGATCCAGTTGAACTTTGGATAAATTCTTGGTACATTTGAAGCACCTAAAATAATAACAAACAACAACATAGCCTCAATCCCAAATTAATTGGGGTCGGCTACATGGATTAAACTTTTCCATTGTGTTCGATTAAGTGCAATTGATGGTGAGCTTTCCAAACCATTCAAATCCCTCATAATTAATCCATCCCGTGTTAACTTTGGTCTACAACTACCTTGTCGAATTTCTACAGTTTCTATTGAGTCAAGTTTTCTAGTGGGGACATTTGTAGGCCGTCTTTGCAAGTGACTAAACCACCGCAACCGCCTTTCCCTAATCTTTGTATCAATTGGCGTTACTCCTACTTGTCTTTGAATTTCTACATTTCTTATTCTATCTTTACGAGTTTTACCACATCCACCTAAGCATAATCATTTATGCTACTTTCATTTTATATAATTGTTGTTGCTCTACCGCCCAACATTCACTACCATAGAGCATAGCTAACCTAATTGCGATCCTATAAAATTTTCCTTTTAACTTAGTAGGAACATTTCGATCGCAAATCACCCCTGTTGCATCAACACCTAAAATAATAGGAATAAAAAAATTATGAGCTAAAAATATTGCAAATATTGTAGAAATTTGAATGAACGTGTGCTCACACTCGACAATATATAGGTTTATCTGGTTGTGGAAGTCTTGGGAAAGTAGGCTAAAAAATTGTGTGAGGTGGTTTCTACTTAAAGGGATCATCAATTAGCTTGTCTAGAAACTTTATTGTTTAACTTGTTAGACCTTGCTTGCTTTCTTTAGGTTGAGGAAATGCGAAGTTCAAGTGGCAATGTAATACGATTTTAGGCCTTTGTTATCCCTAGACCAATTCTTAACGTGAAGCACCTTGAAGAAAAAGTCATTAGACAAGTTATGCTGATTATTACTCAGAAAATTCAAACCAAGGCTGGATAGCGATGAAAGTGAAATGTAACGTACAACAACGATGATCATTCAAATTCGTTAAGATTGTTTGTGTCAGGAAATGCATGAAAGAAAATTATAGGGGGTGCTAGTGGTGTTGAGAATCTGGCCCTGAAGGACTGGTTCTCAGGAACTTCTTACATCAACTAATCTTCTTTGATAGTTCTCAAACTTGGATAGATCAATCCCTACCCTCATAAGTAACATGTGGTTACTGACTGCCTTCTTAGTAGTTGAAGTTTGTGGAGGAACTCGAGCTGTGGTATGTCTAACTATTGTGAGCATCCACAGTAGTGCAAGGAGCAGTATGGATAATCGCACTAAATTGTACTTCGCCATTACTTCTGCTCCCAAGATCTATTAGATGTCTTTAGTAGTTTTCTTGTAAGATGGCATAGCCAATCTTCATGTATTTATAGGAGTTTATACCATATAGGTCGAAAGTCAAGGTGGTCCCAAGATCCCAAATCTTATGAATGTTGTGTGGCCAATCAGGTGGCTAGCATCTAGTCATTGTTTTGTAGGGTGGCTTAACGATAAACTGAGACGGATAAAAGTGCAATGGTGGGTAGAAGGTGATGCTTGTTGTTTTCTGATTGTGTAATCTCTGAAAAGATGACCTTTTCAAAACTAAAGATGATGGAAAATCGTCTAAGCACTGCAGCTCAGCTCAATTGGCACTATGTATTTAAGCAGATTCCAGACAAATGATCTGACTCAGTCCCTTGTCTTCTTCTCACTTCAATGGACCATGCATTTGACCTCCCATCATCAACTTTGAATCATCCATTCCCCTTCAAAAGTTCTTTCGTGGTGCTTCTGATATGGTTTTTCTTGCTCATTTTCTACACCTTTGACAATTAAAATAAGCTGCAGGTAAGGACGTGGGCATTAAGCCTTGGACGCCTTGAACGGTTGATTGCGTAGGAGTATCTATCCTTGATCTTACATATTGAAAAGTGTTGTTCTAGTGAAGTGAGGTCTAGTGCAATTAACGAAGTGGATTGTTTTAATTGCTCCACGTAGAAGTAGAGGCTGCATTAAATCACACGGAGTGGAAGAGCATCCATGTAGCCTACCCCGACTAATTTGGGATTGGGGATTTGTTGCTATCATCCAAAGACAATTTGCAAATACCCTAATTAGAAAATCCGACTCAATAAAAATTAAAAAAACTTCGACGATGTAAGGGTAGACCTAAGATAAACTTGGGATACATTAATTAGAAAAGATTTAAAGGATTTTGAGGGTACATAATCTAGTTTAATGAGTAGAGTGGAAAAAGTATGATCAACTAATTTGGGAGTGAGGCTTTTTCATTGTTGTACCAAGGTCCTAAGTAGAAGTAGAGCACAATTTCCTCAAAACTAAGGCAAATATTGATAAAGGTCGGTTTCAGATTAGAATTGATATGTAAAATAGAGTTCTGAACAATGTCTAAGAGTTGTTGGCAAAAACCAAAATGCTCTAAGTGTTGCAGAACAGAGAGTTCAAATAAGCACCCATTTATCTACCAAAAAATTAGTATCCTTTTTCTTTATTGGACTTTTAAATAGTCTAAAGTTTTTTGAAGAGCCAATATTTCGGATATAGTTAATGGAGCTCATCTTATCTTATCTAGATGACCTGGACGAAGTTAAATAAAACACAATAACATTCATGCTCCTTTTATAGTATTATTTTCCTCTTATGATGCTGCAGCTCTTTATGGTTGCTGTCCCAGTTGGTGTTATGAACACCTAGAGTTACTCGCACACGTGGAATTACAGTAAAGCTCCATAGGAGAATATACTGAGGCATGTGTACTAGGAGAGGTCTCTTTCCTATGATCCTTTGCGTCGTCATTAAAAATTACATGCATCACCAATTTGAAGTGGCAATAGTCAGAAGTTTAAATTATCGCTAAAAGAAATAGATAAAAGAGAGTTTCAGTTAGGTAGGAAGGTAAGGAGAAAGGTGTTCTTCTCCACTCCAATAAGAACAATTAGAAATGAGAGCTCCATTCGTTGCTGTCCCAATTCTATGCCTTTTGAAATTTTGGCTCTTCAGCGCATCATAGGAAAAGCTCATTAACTGTCAAATACTCTAATATTTTTTTACCAAAAAAATGCTATAAGTGGTTGAGAAAATTTGGCTTTTTCACTTTATATATTGTGTGCCTTATTAATTTTGGAAACCAGGGGCCCTAGGTATCTTATTTTTGGTTATACTTGGGTGGATTTTCTTGTAAAGTATCTAAATGGAATTTGTACATGATTATATTGTTTAATTATTTAATACGGAGGAATAAAGACATAGGAAAGAATAAAGAAACTGTTTGAAACTTCTAATGAAGAGTAAAATAATGTTTGACCAGTTTGTAGAGACTCTATATCGGTTATTCAAAGCAGTTTTAAGTAAAAGTCGGCAACATTAGCATTATTGCTGGTTGATAGTGCTTCAGATATTATACTCCATTGAACAGAAGAACAAGATAAAGAATTAAAAAGATAAGGTGGGGCACAATTTAGAAAGGACAATAATTTTGTGTGTTAAGAGCTTTACAAAAAAAAAGGGATAGGTAAGTGTGGGATTCAAACCAACTCGAGTTTGCATACTTTTCTCGAACCTTTAAGTTATATGCACAACTCCTAAGAGCTTTTAAGGTAATTGAAAATAGTTATATGGTCTAGACCAAGCTAATATATTCATCTATTGAATAAATTTTACTTTCTCTTTCTAGTCTTTTATTCTGGGCAAGTAACAGCCTTCGTCCGTTGGACAGCCTATGACACACTTTATTATAGTTTCAACCGATTGGGATGGTCGCTTTCTATCCCTAAGCCAAAAAACCTTTGACGTTGTTAGAGAGAGAGAGAGAGCATTTGGCTCTTCTCGATTTTGATATCTTGTCTAGACCTCAATTTTTTTTGCAGGTTTCCCTTTTTTAGGATGTATACTGTGACGACAGTCAGTTTGATTTATTGGGCTTAAATATATTTGTATATGTACATATCGGCTTAATTCTTTATTATTTTTAGTCGATTGTGCTGGTTTTGATTTTGAACTGAAACATCTGTAGCCAAATGTATTTAATTTACTTGGTTCTACTTGTGTATTTGGTTTCATTTTAGAAACTTAATTGCCGTCTTATGTTTTTCAAGATCATAGCGTAAAAGGTTAAGGGTAGCGTTAAAAACTCTCTTTCAGTGACCTCGCTTTGATGGATTGAATTCATTTTAAATTTGGATTGGAGATTCCTTGAGGTATCAGAAGTACATATCTGGGTTTATTTAAAAAAATTCCTGTTTACTGTTATATAATGCTGTATATTGTCTGTTTCACTTTTTGATGGTGACCTCTTAAAGTGAGTGGGAATAAATCATTGTCAAGAAACTACGTCGGTTTTCGCATAATAAAACTGTGGAGAACCTCGTAACCGAGTCAACAACAACAACATAATCTCAGTCCCAAATTAATTGGGTCGACTAGATGGATCAAATTTTTTCATTGTGCTCGATTAAGTGCAATTGATGGTGAGCTTTGCAAACCATTCAAATCCATTTTAATTAATGCATCCCATGTTAAACCTCGTATATCGTCACAACAGTTCATCGATCTCTCCTTGAGATTTCGATTGAACCCAGCATTCATATAGTGAAATTGTTCAAAGAGTTTTTATTCTATCGCAGACAAATGACTGGTAATGCATGGTTTCGATATGGTACACAGAAATTCTCAAGGCAGAAAACTGAATACTAACTCTAAACCTAGCTACAATGATGAAGTCATAAGTCTGATTGAAGCTTTACAAGATGATGAAATTCAAATTAAATTCTTAGAGTGATGTTGTGGATCAGGTCCTCCAGGACTGAGTCGGTTGGGTTCATACTGACTTGAAGTGTTTTCCTCCCTTGTTGCCCCTTTAAATGGTACATTTCTGCTACCCTTTTGTGATTCATGAACAAATGACCTTTCAGTTTGCTTCCTCTGATCGCCATGAAACGAATCAGCTAATTCCCGTGCTTCAGTCCTCACTACTAGTGAAACCAAAAGCAAGATTAGGCACAAGTAAGAGGAATATTTGGTGCTGCACATTATATTTCTGCTCTATCTTGGTTCTCAATTTTGTGTAGTATTTGGTGCCAGTTTCAGTGATATATATACTGTTCTTAGAAATTTTTTTGTGGGTCAAGAGTTCATTATTATATGTGTACTTTACCTGGACGGCTTGGCTCTATTAGGGACTCCACTACTTTGTACACATCCAACCCCCCTTCACTATTCTCATTGGCAGTACTGTATTTGTGTCTAAAAGTTCTTTAGCTTATCTAAATTATATTGGTTTTTCCTTTGTAATGGTCTAATGGGGCTGTCAACTTTTAGAATATCCTTGAAGGTTGACCACCGAGCCAAGCTATGTTAAATTCTACCATTTGAATTTTATGTACTGAGGTTGCACTGAAAGCTAAGACTGACACCTAACTACATGGGCGGTTGTGGGGCATGTATGAACTATTGTGCTCTGTGAAATCACTTATCATAGACCCAACTGAAGGCAGTGCATGTATTTGTTGGTGATTTTTGAGTGTGACTATCTGCCATGAAGAATTTCTCTCATCTAGTATTTGATTGAGATATGTGCCCAAACTGAACTTTCTGTCATGCTTTGCTTACAATTTTTTTTTTTTTTTTTTTATTGGATGAACCATGTAATTCTTTTTGTTTCTGCTTCTATTTACTGTTATGCTTACATTATTTGTCTGGTAGAATAATTAGGTGGAAATTACTGGGCAGTTGGGATATTATTTAGTTCTTTTTAGAAGCATGAATGGCCGACCTACCTAATGCAAATTTAGTCTGCCTTGCTTTTTCTACATTGATACTGACTTTGATGATCCTATTGAACAAACTGAACAGTTCTTATCAATTCTTTTTTTTTCCTAAAAAAACACATGGATTGTGATATATCGTCATCATCGTCAAGTAGGCATTATCCAAAACTTGGTTGATGAGCAAGACTCATGACGAACAACAAAGACCAAATGAAACACGCAAGGAAGAAAACAACAGTTTGTACGACGAATAATCAAATTTCTTTAGAGATTGCTGACATATCCGAGAATTTGCATTGGTTTATCAACTCATTAGGCCGACGAAGGGGTTCCATAGCATGACTCAAGTGAGGATAAATGAAGGGAAAAGGAGGACCTTTTTGTGGATAATTGATTGCATGTGGGGAATTTAAAAAATAAAAAGAAGAAATTCACTTCACATCAGTCCAACCCTCAAATCTTAGTGCATGCTTACGGATGACTACAAAAGCCACCAAGATTAACTGCACACACTCATTGGCTTTTGAAACTTCAGGTTTGAACCAATTTTAGTAGTTGTTTCTTTGATGGGTCTAGTGGGAAAACAGTCAATCAGGGCAAAGTTTTAAGTACTATACACATGAGGACAAGGAATTCATACTAGGTTTTTCTTTGTGTGCTAGTGAGGTTATCACAAGTGGTGAAGAATGAAATTAATGCTTATCTGATAAAGCACTTGATATAAATATTTCTGGCATTTCGCCGCAGCAAGAGACGGATAAAGTCAGATGACTCAAAGAGGTGATGTATGTTCAAATCAAAAGCTGCTTTTGTAGTGTTGGAACTCACATTACATCATAATTGAAATTTGTGATTTGGTCACTGTTTCTCCATGTTTTTAATCTGGCTGTCAAGGACTCCATTATCTCTGAAGTATTCTCCACCACCCAGTTGTAATATATGTGGGGACTTAAGTTGGGTATTCTAGTATTCAAGCCATCTAATCCATTGAGGCTGACAAAGCAACTGAGCTGGAGCACTAATAACTTCACCCCTAGCAGTAAAATTAGTTGTGGTGGTCATCATAGATTAGAGCAAACTATAAAGAAAATAATTACTTTTTGCCCTCTCTTTTTTTGGCTCCTTGGTATTCTGCTCTGATTAGGTTGAGTTGATTTTTTGCAGGGTATCTAAATATGATTTTCTCTATCCTTAGGACTCGATCTCAAGAATTCTAATTAGGAGGCACGGAGTACCAATCTATCAATGCAACCTCTGTAGGTACCTGCTATGTTACTTTTAGTTTTATTGCGAGGGAAAATAGATCAGATTGTTGTAAATTGGATGACCATTTAACCAAGCTTATGAATGATCACATTGTCAAGCATGACTCTCACATTGAATTGTAACATTAAGTATGACTTCTACATTGAATGTAACTTGTACACTCTACATAACTTGTATTCAACTCCAATGTATAATCACTTATCCATGTATTGTCGTGTAACTTGTAATCCCCTCCAATGTACACCAACTCTTCCATGTATTGTCAATGTTGCTTGTGATGTGTTGTATGACTTGTGGTGTATGTATAACTTGTACACATTGTCTAAGTACAATTATCATCATCATCAAATGGCCTATATAAAGGGTGCCAACTCCATTATAATTCACACACCAAGTTGAATGAAAACTTCTCATTCCAACTATCTCATTTCTTCTCTTCTCCTTAGTAGTAGTTTGTAGTAGTAGAAGTTCATAGTCTTCTATTTTCTTCTCTAGTTCTTAGCAAGTTTCAATTCAATTTACAACACGTTATCAGCACGAAGTTGTTCTACAAGAGGAGGTCTTGAAGATCAAGAAGCTTTTCAAAGATATAAAGCTAAGAAGGTATAATTTTTATTAATTTAAATAAGTTCAATTTATTTTCATGTTATCATGTTTAATTTCTTTTTTGTTACATGCATATTTAATTATACAAATGTACTTTATTCATACATTATGCATTGTAACGTCACCGACTACGAAAGTATGCTCTGCAGTTGCGTCTTGTATAATCTTCTACATCAGAAATCAAAAGTCAATGTGTGACATGTAATTTTTCTCTTAAAACTACAATCGATTAGTTATTGTTCTATTCTTGATTTTATAATACAAATAATGCTATAAGTTTGAGTTGATAGTGGGTAAGACTTGTCCCCGGTAAAGCTAAACATTGAAAGGGAGACGGGTTGTCCCGTTCGAGGAGGTATCGTATTAAGTAGACTATGTCTCGCCACCCAACCTGGAGGTTGTCCCACCAACTCATACGAATAGTATATTTTGTTTATTAATGAATCAAGTTGTGAACATATATTTAATTATATATTATGTTTTTACATAAAAGAGAAAACTATTTTATATTAAATTCTTTTTCAAAATATTATTCAACCATAGTTGAACTTATTGTCTTATTATATTACCGACAAGAATTACTTGTCATGATAATTAGATACTACAATTTGTGAATAAAACATATATACAAAATTGTGTGTTATACATAATCATTCGCCAATTTCTCTTTAGAGATTCGAAAAGTGAATATTTTACTTTATATATATTTTTGTTGTAAATTGGATGACCCTTTAACCAAGCTTATGAATGATCACATTGTCAAGCATGACTCTCATATTGAATTGTAACATCAAGCATGACTTCTACATTGAATGTAACTTGTACACTCTACATAACTTGTATTCAACTCCAATGTATAATCACTTATCCATGTATTGTCATGTAACTTGTAATCCTCTCTAATGTACACCAACTCTTCCATGTATTGTCTATGTTGCTTGTGATGTGTTGTATGACTTGTGGTGTATGTATAACTTGTACACATTGAATAAGTACAATTATCATCATCACCAAATGGCCTATATAAAGGGTGCCAACTCCATTGTAATTCACACACCAATGTTGGAATGGAAATCTCTACATTTCTCAACTCTAGCTCTCTTCTCTCTTGTCTCCTCTTCTCTACTTGTTATAGTAGTTCTTAGTTTATGCCTTCTATACTTAAGTCTCTAGCAAGTCCAACTTAAGTTCTAGTTGGCTTACAACTTAGTTTACAACACGTTATCAGCACGAGCTTGCTCTAGCATTAAGGAGATCTTGAAGTTCAAGAAGGCTAATTGTTAAGGAGACAAAGCTAGGAAGGTATAACTTTTATTATTTAAATAAGTTCAATTTATTTCTATATAATCATGGTTGCTTCCTTTTATTACATGCATCACTTCTATATGCATATTTTATTCATATACCATGCATTATAACGTCACCGATTGCGAAAGTATGCTCTGTAGTTGCGTCTTGTACGATCTTCTACATCAGAAATCAAAAGTCAATGTGTGACATATAGTTTTTCTCTTAAAACTACAAACGATTAGTTATTGTTCTATTCTTGATTTTATAATACAAATAATGCTATAAGTTTGAGTTGATAGTGGGTAAGCCTTGTCCCCGGTAAAGCTAAACATTGAAAGGGAGACGGGTTATCCCGTTCGAGGAGGCATGGTATTAAGGAGACTATGTCTCGCCACCCAACCTGGAGGTTGTCCCACCAACTCATACGAATAATACATTTTGTTTATTAATGAATCAAGTTGTGAACATATATTTAATCATATGTTATGTTTTTACATAAAAAGGGGAAAACTATTTTATATTAAATTTATTTTCAAAATATTATTCAACCATAGTTGAATTTGTTGCCTTATTATATTACCGACAAGAATTACTTGTCATGGCAATTAGATACTACAATTTGTGAATAAAGCATATATGCAAAATTGTGTGTTATACACAATCATTCGCCAATTTCTCTTTAGAGATTTGAAAAGTGAATATTTCACTTTATATATATTTTCACCTTATGGAGTTATATATATACATACCAAAAAGGTAATGCTCCAAAAGCTCAAAATGAGCGGTTGAGTCTCATGCTACAAAATTTAATCAGTCAAATATTAATTATAATTCCACAATTTTAATTACCTCTATGTTGAGGCTATGTGGAAATATGACTGATGAGACAATAAAAATAAGGTCACGTGGCCCGCCTTGATTTATTGTTGCAACAAATATCGAGTGCGCACGTCAATCCAATAAATATTAAGGATTGATTTCTTGTCTCATGGTAGCTGAGTAAAATAATGAGATATTATAAATATAATATCGCTCCCGTCAATTAGTTCAGCTTCAAATTAAGAAGCATATGTTGCATATAATGATCATGATCGCAATAATAAATTTATGGACGTGGAAAAGGTGAAAATATCAGGTAAAGGTCGTATTGACAATTCCACCAAAATGTGGAATAAAAGTGGTGCACCACTACAAAGGGCAAATAATTATTGACAATGAGCGCTCATAATTGTGACATTTTTTTAGTCATATATGAAAGGCTATTTTGCCTAAATATTGTCATATATATGCCCGAATATTTTTGTGACCTTTACCATGCCTTCAAAATCAAAGGCAAAATATTATGAATTTTATCATTGAAAATGGCTCGATAAAACAAGCACATCAAGATGTGTTTAAATCGTGACCTAAATATAGGCGATGAGTTTATGTCTTGTGTATCGTGCTACATGCATGTACATTATAATATAAAAGTGAATATTTCTCGAATTCGAACTTAGCGGAGGCTAATGTTCAGGCAATATCGGGTATAACAATTTTATTGTTAATGTCTTATTCAGAAAAAATTTACTCAGAATAATAGAAATTTTATCTATATGATTTAATCTGAGTATAATATTCTCCGCTTTAACTTCTGGAATATATAAGACACATTAAAACGAATGTCGTCATAAATCAAATGACATTCTTAATGTGGAAAGATCTATTTGATTATCCATAATCATCAATAATGCGAAAATATCATAAATTCGCACGGACATCTTTTATCGAACTGAGTTTTTTTTATCGGCTGAAGATTATCTAAAGGCAAATCAATAGGAGACTTATAGTGATTTAACTCTCCATTAATCATATTATAAGATGCCTTGAATCCCTGATAGGGAATTTATTTATAGCAAGTTTTGCTAATTGTCACTTTGATGAAGCAATTTTCCCACCATTAGGGGGAGATATAAGCCAATTCAAAAGGAATGGCGTGAAATTGCTTGAAACACATCAAATTGCATTAAATTTGTTGTATTATGATCCATGTATAAATTAATATGAACTCGAAGTTCAAAGGATCATTCAGTAGCAACAAATTATGAATCAATTACTTGATGCAAGTATTATATACAAAAGAGTGACAATTATATGCTTCAAAGATTAAATGGTTCATATAGAAAACGATGTCCATGTGCAACAAAATGCACAAGATGTCTCACCCATGTGAACATGAGGGGGAGAATCAAAATGAGTTATTGGTTAGTGTATTGCACTCTTTTTCCCTTTGCTAAGGTTTTATCCCACTGGATTTTCCTTGCAAGGTTTTTAATGAGGCAATTCTAACAATATTAAAACTCTTTATCAAGGTTGGTTAGTGTATTGCACTCTTTTTCCCTTTGCTAAGGTTTTATCCCACTGGGTTTTCCTTGCAAGGTTTTTAATGAGGCAATTCTAACAATATTAAAACTCTTTATCAAAGTTGATTAATATGAGAGCAATGTGTATCATTATTATGCTCCGTATAAAAAAAAATTATGAGAGCAATGTACTCTTTTTCTTATACTAGATTTTTTCCTACATGGTTTTTCTAGTAAAGGTTTTAATGAGACATATATATTCTCTCAAAGTGTATCAATGTGTTGCACTATTTTCCTTAGCTTTGGTTTTGTCACATTGGGTTTTTCGAGCAAGGTTTTTAATGAGGCAATCAACAATATTATACTACAAATCAAGATTGACGAGAACATTGTACTCTTTTTCCTATACTAGATTTTTTCCCACAGGGTTTTTCTAGTACAGGTTTTAACGAGGCATATTCTCTCAGCAAGTGTCATCAAAGGGGGAGTGTTGTAAATTGGATGACCCTTTAACCAAGCTTATGAATGATCACATTGTCAAGCATGACTCTTATATTGAATTGTAACATCAAGCATGACTTTTACATTGAATGTAACTTGTACACTCTACATAACTTGTATTCAACTCCAATGTATAATCACTTATCCATGTATTGTCATGTAACTTGTAATCCTCTCCAATGTACACCAACTCTTCCATGTATTGTCTATGTTGCTTGTGATGTGTTGTATGACTTGTGGTGTATGTATAACTTGTACACATTGAATAAGTACAATTATCATCATCACCAAATGGCCTATATAAAGGGTGCCAACTCCATTGTAATTCACACACCAATGTTGGAATGGAAATCTCTACATTTCTCAACTCTAGCTCTCTTCTCTCTTGTCTCCTCTTCTCTACTTGTTATAGTAGTTCTTAGTTTATGCCTTCTATACTTAAGTCTCTAGCAAGTCCAACTTAAGTTCTAGTTGGCTTACAACTTAGTTTACAACAATTCCAATAAATATTAAGGATTGATTTCTTGTCTTATGGTAGCTGAGTAAAATAATGAGATATTATAAATATAATATCGCTCCCGTCAAATTAGTTCAGCTTCAAATTAAGAAGCATATGTTGCATGTAAGGATCATGATCACAATAATAAATTTATGGACGTGGAAAATGTGAAAATATCAGGTAAAGGTCATATTGACAATTCCACCAAAAATTGGAACAAAAGTGGTGCACCACTACAAAGGGTAAATAATTATTGACAATGAGCGCTCATAATTGTGACATTTTTTTGGTCATATATGAAGGCTATTTTGCCTAAATATTGTCATATATATACCCGAATATTTTTGTGACCTTTATCATGCCTTCAAAATCAAAGGCAAAATATTATGAATTTTATCATTGAAAATGACTCGATAAAACAAGTACATCGAGATGTGTTTAAATCGTGACCTAAATATGGGCGATGAATTTATATATGTCTTATGTATTGTGCTACATGCATGTACAAAAGTGAATATTTCTCGAATTCGAACTTAGCGGAGGCTAATGTTCAGACAATATCTAATACAACAATTTTATTGTTAATGTTTTGTTCAGAAGAAGTCTACTTAGAATAATAGAGAATTTATCTATACGATTTAATCTGAGTATAATATTCCCGGCTTTAACTTCAGAAATATATAAGACACATTAAAACGAATGTCATCATAAATCAAATGACATTCATAATGTGGAAAGATCTATTTGATTATCCATAATCATCAATAATGCGAAAATATCATAAATTCGCGTGGACATCCTTTATCGAACAGGTTTTTTTTTTTTTTCAGTTGGAGATTATCTCAAGGCAAATCAATAGGAGACGTATATTGATTTACTCTCCATTAATCATATTATAAGATGCCTTGAATCCCTAATAGGGAAATTATTTGTAGCAAATTTTGCTAATTGTCACTTTGATGAAACAGTTTTCCCACCATTAGGGGGAGATATAAGCTAATTCAAAAGGAATGGCGTGAAATTGCTTGAAACACATCAAATTGCATTAAATTTGTTGTATTATGATCCATGTATAAATTAATATGAACTCGAAGTTCAAATGATCATTTAGTAGCAACAAGTTATGAATCAATTACTTGATGCAAGTATTATATACAAAAAAATGACAATCATATGCTTCAGCATTAAATGGTTCATATAGAAAATGATGTCGATGTGCATAAATCCACAAGATGTCTCACCCATGTGAACATGAGGGGGAGAATCAAAATGAGTTATTGGTTAGTATATTGCACTCTTTTTCCCTTTGCTATGGTTTTATCCCATTAGGTTTTCTTTGCAAAGGTTTTTAATGAGGCAAGTCTAACAATATTAAAACTTTGTATCTGGATTGATTAGTGTATTGCACTCTTTTCTTTTCGCTATGGTTTTATCCCACTGGGTTTTCCAAGCAAGTTTTTTTCGAGGCAATCCTAACATTATTATACTC
Source organism: Stephania yunnanensis (assembly GCA_039657365.1). Lineage (NCBI taxonomy): Eukaryota > Viridiplantae > Streptophyta > Magnoliopsida > Ranunculales > Menispermaceae > Stephania > Stephania yunnanensis. Next base: position 5,712,353 of record CM077583.1, on the reverse strand, counting down.
CGTATGAAAATTTTTTTATGAGAGTAATGTACTCTTTTTCCTATACTAGATTTTTTCCCACATGATTTTTCTAGTAAAGGTTTTAATGAGGCATATATATTCTCTCAAAGTGTATCAATGTGTTGCACTCTTTTCCTTAGCTTTGGTTTTGTCCCGCTGGGTTTTCCTAGCAAGGTTTTTAATGAGACAATCAATAATAATATTATAGTGCAAATCAAGATTGACGAGAACATTGTTCTCTTTTTCCTGTACTAGATTTTTTCCCACAGGGTTTTTCTAGTACAGGTTTTAACGAGGCATATTATCTCAGCAAGTGTCATCCAAGGGGGAGTGTTGTAAATTGGATGACCCTTTAACCAAGCTTATGAACGATCACATTGTCAAGCATGACTCTCACATTGAATTGTAACATCAAGCATGACTTCTACATTGAATGTAACTTGTACACTCTACATAACTTGTATTCAACTCCAATGTATAATCATTTATTCATGTATTGTCACGTAACTTGTAATCTTCTCCAATGTACACCAACTCTTCCATGTATTGTCAATGTTGCTTGTGATGTGTTGTATGAGAGTACTTGTGGTGTATGTATAACTTGTACACATTGTCTAAGTACAATTATCATCATCACAAAATGACCTATATAAAGGGTGTCAACTCCATTGTAATTCACACACCAAGTTGAATGAAAACTTCTCATTCCAACTATCTCATTTCTTCTCTTCTCCTTAGTAGTAGTTTGTAGTAGTAGAAGTTTTTAGTCTTCTATTTCTTTCTCTTGTTCTTAGCAAGTTCCAATTCAATTTACAACACAGATAACCCAATCAGTCTTAAATATCCTTAACTTTGTTACTTGTCTCAATTTTATCTCATCACATATTTTTTTTTTAAAATTATACTTGCGTGGTCAAAATTATTAGCAAAGATAAGGTTCGACACCTATTGTGTTGTGCTGATACTCATTCTTATTGATCTTAGTTGGCTCCTCCCTTGTAGCTAACTCAACATAGACTACTTTTTTCAAGAATTGTGGAACGTACGTATAAATCTCCCTTAGTTGTTGTTGGGCAAAGTTTGGGATATTTATGAAAAAAATCGAGTTTGGAGTAAAGTTGAGAAAATGAGCAAAGTTTGGGATTATTCGGTCTATTTTCTCGCATATATAAATTGGCTTTATTGTTTAATTGGTCAGTGATAACTTACTTGTTGTTGGGCCATTCACTTTGAGTTGAGATTCTATATTATGTTATATGGGTTTATGCATAGAGCTCAGTATTGCATAGCCATGACCCAGGTTGGATCTTATGGAGTAAACTCTCTCAAGTGGATAATTGGGCCTATGAGTCCAGACTTCCAGAGCTTGAACACAACATCTTTATATTTCAGACTATAATAATGGGCCTTTGCAAAATGTGATTTTTTTTTGATAGGATATATAGTATTTATTATAGCCTAATATGTACATGTTTGTAAAATGTGATTTCACTCACTTGTCTTTTTTTTTTTTTTTTTTTTTTTTTTTTTTTTTTTTAAGATTATTATGAGTTACCCAGAGCTTTTGCCCTTACTAGTCCTAACTCGAGGAACGTAGGACCATAAGGACAATGCCTCTAGCAAGAGGGACATGCAGGTGTATCATCCCACTACAACCCTATTGGTTACTCATCATGCGTCCTTTAAAATTATTGTGAATTGCATACTTCGTATATTTTTGTTCGTTAGATGAGTGTAGAATTTGAAAAAGAGAAGTAGAGATGATGGAAAATTTGGTTGCAGATCGAAGTTCAACCCCCGGTTGGTTAGGTTTCTCTTTCCTTCGACTTTACTGAATATTTGATTGAACCAGAAACAATGGAATTAAGTTAGTCCTCTCATGAGTTCAGATGGCCCAGTTGAGGCCCAGCTGGGCCTGGTCAGAAACTTAATTGTAGCTTGAAACTCAAGCTTTTTACAACAGGAAAGTGTTTGAGTAAACATTTGATTTTTTTCAACATGCATTGAGATGCGTGCTCGCGCACAACTCGATGTACGTCGAAAAGATCCCAACCATATATATTGTGTAGCAAATGTATATCATGTATTAAAAAGTATGTTAATTTTCCCCCTTTACATAACAGGGGCAAATGCTTTATGAGATTGAATAATGGTATTAGAGAGAGAAGAAAAGGACTGATGGATTGGTGCATATCATGTCCAACTTTGCTTTCCAAAGAGAAAATTTGAAGCCAAGGAAGCAACTAGCAAGTAGAAAGATGGATTAGCTAAGCAGTGACCTCATCATTCTTAAATGTTAAAGAGTCTAGGATCTTCCTATGCAGATTCTCGTAATATTCTTATCAAGCCACACAAGTTTGTCCATTTAATTGTGAATAATCCATGTTGCGCATCCAAGAGGTTGTAGGTTGATGAAGTTCAAGAATTAGCTTGTAAATTCTTGACAGGATAATGATGAAATCCAAGAATTAGTTAGTTTGTAAATTTTTGACAAGATAATGATGACCAAGAATTAGTTGCAAATTCTTGGAAAAATAGGAAAAAATATGACAGGATGACATTTTTGTAATTTTGATGAAGTTCGGACGTTTGAGTTTCGCGTCGGGGGTATGGGTTTATTGGAAACGACGTGGAGATCACAACTCACGACTATCTTTGTGAGTACGACGTTTTTCGGCGAAATTCCATTGTTTCGCCCTCAAACGCAAATTTTGCTATTTTAGGAAACTTTTGTTTCGCTTATAACTTTCATTAGGGATTTCCGTTTTTATTGCCTTTTGCGGCGTTTGTTTCTATTTTTCGTCTAGTTTTCGGTTTAGGGCTTTTTGGACTTTTTACTATTTTTGGCAAATTTTAGGGTTTCGCTATTTAAGCGATCTATTGAGTGTAATTCGTAGTTTTGGTTGAAATAAAAGAATTTTTGAACTTTGGCTTAAGTTCTGACCTAGATCGAGTTGTTCGTAGATTCGTTCAACTGGTTTAGAAGATCTCCATTGCGTCGGTTGGTATCGAGCACAACTTTAGCGTGATTGGAGAAATCATGCCGCCAAAGAGGAACCAAGCAGACGTATCGAGGAGGTGTATGACCGTGACAATCGAATCGACAAATTGACCAAATAATTGACCAACGCATGGGCGCGGTGGTAGAACAATTAATTGCCATAATCGATCGGTTGTTGGGTCGAATATGGATCGTATCCGTAACCATCGAAGGAATCATTGGTGATGAACCGAAGAGATTCTTCTACCGAAGGGGAGGATGAGTATGTTGAGGCACCGAGGAGGCGCTACGGGTTGCGTGCGGTTGAGGATGATCGCAGGCGGTGGGAGTCTGGGATGAAGACGGAGGTCCCAGAATTCCATGTCACCCTTCAACCTGAAGAATTCTTAGACTGGATGACGTCAGTTGAAGAAGTTCTAGAATTCAAAGGTGTGCCCGAAGACAAGCGTGTGCAACTGGTTGCGACCAGATTCCGCAACAGGGCCATGGCTTGGTGGCAACAATGTTGATGCGAATATGAATGGAAAGACGAAGATCACCTCGTGGGAGAAGATGAAAAAGCACTTACGGGTTGAGTTCTTGCCTTACAATTTCCAACGCCTTATGTATCAGAGGTTGCAGAATCTGAGACAAGGGGCAAAGTCAGTAGATGATTACACTACTGAGTTTTATCAGTTAGTCGCTAGAAACGAATTGCAGGAGACTAACGACTAATTAGTGGCTCGGTATATTGGTGGACTGAGGGTGCAGATCCAAGATGTCGTCAACATGTTTGATCCGGCTTCCTTATCTGCATCGCACCAATGAGCATTGTTGGTGGAGAAACAACAGCGTTGGGGTGTGAGTAATGCTTCCAGTAATGTTAGTGTTGGGACAACCAATATTGGAGGTAATACCGCTGCAATTAACCCTGCTAGTAGCACGAACATACCTAGCACTATTAGGATTAGATGTTTCGGTTGTGGCGAAGTTGGTCATAGGAAGTCAGAATGTAAAGGGAAGAAGACTCTCTTTATTGAGAACGAAGAGGAAGACGCAGGGGAAGAGACCAACATCACTGCAGAACCAACCTTTTATACTTCTGACAACACAGAAGAGGAGATCGTGACTGGAGACGTGGGTATTGCCTTGGTTGTGAGGCGTTCTTATATGACTCCTAGAACTATTGCTGATGATGAGTGGCTGCGGAATACCATCTTTCAGTCCAAGTGTACCATCTTAACCAAGGTGTGCAGGTTCATGATTCATGCAGGCAGTTGCGAGAATATTGTCTCAGTTGAAGCGGTTCAGAAGTTGGGCCTTGCAATCGAACAACACCCCAGGCCCTATAAAGCTAGCTTGGGCGAAGAAGAAGGTGGTGAGGTGCGGTGTCGAAGCGCGCCTTGTGACTTTTTCTATTGGTGCTAACTACAAGGATTCGATCTGGTGTGATGTTGTGGCTATGGATGCTTGCCACTTGTTATTGGGACGTCCTTAACAATTTGATAGGGGAGTTGTGCATAATGGCGTAACCAATAAGTACACCCTTATGTTCAGGAGTGAAGATTGTGCTAGTACCCGCTAAGGATCCGAAGAAAGTCAAGTCTACTAAAGAATCTAGCGACTTCTTTTGCTTTAGCAAGATTTGAAGATGCATTACAGATTCGAGGTAGTTTACATCTTGATGGGAAAAGAGGTAGATAGAGATGTTGATGTTCCTGAAGTTTGCAATTCCTATTGTGAAGGAGTTTTGTGATGTTTTCCCTGATGAGATGCCAGAAGGACTACCACCATCGCTTGATATTCAACATCAGATTGACCTTGAACTTGGTGCGTCACTACATAATAAACCACACTGCCGAATGAGTCTCAGTGAGCATGAGGAGTTGCGCAGACAGGTTGAAGACAATTACAAACAATATGCAGATCGAAAGAAGCGTCACGTGGAGTTTGAAGTGGGTGACTTTATGTGGGCAGTTCTCACTAAAGACCGGTTCTCTGTGGGTGATTACAACAAATTATCAGTTCGGAAGATTGGTCATGTGGAGGTTCTCGAGGAAATTAATCCTAATACTTACAGATTGAAGTTGCCAAGTCACATTCGCACGTCTAATGTATTTAATGTCAAACATCTTGTTCCCTATTACGAGGATACGTATGACGATGACAATTCGAGGGCGAATTATGTCCACCCTGGGGAGAATGATGAAGTCCAAGAATTAGCTTGTAAATTCTTGACAGGATAATGATGAAGTCCAAGAATTAGTTAGTTTGCAAATTCTTGACGAGATAATGATGACCAAAAATTAGTTGCAAATTCTTGGAAAAATAGGAAAAAATATGACAGGATGACATTTTTGTAATTTTGATGAAGTTCGGAAGTTTGAGTTTTCGCGTTCCGGGGGTATGGGTTTATTGGAAACGACGTGAAGATCACAACTCACAAATTATCTTTGTGAGTACGACGTTTTTTGAAATTCCATCGTTTCGCCCTCCGAAACGACAATTTTGCTATTTTAGGAAACTTTTGTTTCGCTTATAACTTTCATTAGGAATTTCCGTTTTTATTGCCGTTTGCGGCATTTGTTTCTATTTTTCGTCTAGTTTTCGATTTAGGGCTTTTTGGACTTTTTACTATTTTGACAAATTTTAGGGTTTCGCTATTTAAGAGATCTATTGAGTGTAATTCGTAGTTTTGGATGAAATAAAAAAATTTTTGAACTTTGGCTTAAGTTCTGACCTAGATCGAGTTGTTCGTGATTCGTTCAACTGGTTTAGAAGATCTTCGCTGCGTCGGTTGGTATCGAGCCTGCTTTCAGCGTGATTGGAGAAATCATGCCGCCAAGAGGAACCAAGGCAGCGTATCGAGGAGGTGTATGACCGTGACAATCGAATCGACAAATTGACCAAATAATTGACCAACGCATGGGCGCGGTGGTAGAACAATTAACTGCCATAATCGATCAGTTGTTGGGTCGGAATATGGATCGTATCCGTAACCATCGAAGGGAATCTGTTGGTGATGAACCAGTAAGAGATTCTTCTACCGAAGGGGAGGATGAGTATGTTGAGGCACCGAGGAGGCGCTACAGGCTGCGTGCAGTTGAGGATGATCGCAGGCGGTGGGAGTCTGGGATGAAGACGGAGGTCCCAGAATTCCATGACACCCTTCAACCGGAAGAATTCTTAGACTGGCTGACGTCAGTTGAAGAAGTCCTAGAATTCAAAGGTGTGCCCGAAGACAAGCGTGTGCAACTGGTTGCGACCAGATTCCGCAACAGGGCCATGGCTTGGTGGCAACAACAGAAGTTGATGCGGAATATGAATGGAAAGGAGAAGATCACCTCGTGGGAGAAGATGAAAAAACACTTACGGGTTGATTTCTTGTCTTACGATTTTCAACGCCTTATGTATCGAGAAGGTTGCGAATCTCGAGACAGGGGCAAAGTCGATAGATGATTACACTACTCGAGTTTTATCGCTTAGTCGCTAGAAATGAATCTGAGGAGACTAACGACCAATTAGTGGCTCGGTATATTGGTGGATCGAGGTGCGATCCAAGATGTCGTCAACATGTTTGATCCGGCTTCCTTATCTGCATCGCACCAATGAGCATTATTGGTGGAGAAACAACGAGCGTTGGGGTGTGAGTAATGCTTCCAAGAATGTTAGTGTTGGGACAACCAATCTTTGGAGGTAATACCGCCGCAATTAACCCCGCTAGTAGCACGAACATACCTAGCACTATTAGGATTAGATGTTTCGGTTGTGGCGAAGTTGGTCATAGGAAATCAGAATGTAAAGGGAAGAAGACTCTCTTTATTGAGAACGAAGAAGAAGACGCAGGGGAAGAGACCAACATCATCACAGCGACGACCTTTTATACTTCTTCGACAACACGAAGAGGAGATCGTGACTGGAGACGTGGGTATTGCCTTGGTTGTGAGGCGTTCTTGTATGACTCCTAGAACTATTGCTGATGATGAGTGGCTGCGGAATACCATCTTTCAGTCCAAGTGTACCATCTTAACCAAGGTGTGCAGGTTCATGATTCATGCAGGCAGTTGCGAGAATATTGTCTCAGTTGAAGCGGTTCAGAAGTTGGGCCTTGCAACTGAACAACACCCCAGGCCCTATAAGCTAGCTTGGCTGAAGAAGGGTGGTGAGGTGCAGGTGTCGAAGCGCGCCTTGGTGACTTTTTCTATTGGTGCTAACTACAAGGATTCAGTCTGGTGTGATGTTGTGGCTATGGATGCTTGCCACTTGTTACTGGGACGTCCTTGGCAATTTGATAGGGGAGTTGTGCATAATGGCAGAACCAATAAATACACCCTTATGTTCAAGGGAGTGAAGATTGTGCTAGTACCCGCCAAGGATCCGAAGAAAGTCAAGTCTACTAAAGAATCTAGCAGCTTGCTTTCTTTAGCAAGATTTGAAGATGCATTACAGGATTCTGATGTAGTTTACATCTTGATGGGAAAAGAGGTAGATAGAGATGTTGATGTTCCTGAAGCTGCAATTCCTATTGTGAAGGAGTTTTGTGATGTTTTCCCTGATGAGATGCCAGAAGGACTACCACCATCGCTTGATATTCAACATCAGATTGACCTTGAACTTGGTGCGTCACTACATAATAAACCATTACCGAATGAGTCTCGGTGAGCATGAGGAGTTGCGCGGACGGGTTGAAGACAATTACAAACAATATGCAGATCGAAAGAAGCGTCACGTGGAGTTTGAAGTGGGTGACTTTATGTGGGCAGTTCTCACTAAAGACCGGTTCTCTGTGGGTGATTACAACAAATTATCAGTTCGGAAGATTGGTCATGTGGAGGTTCTCGAGGAAATTAATCCTAATACTTACAGATTGAAGTTGCCAAGTCACATTCGCACGTCTGATGTATTTAATGTCAAACATCTTGTTCCCTATTATGAGGATACATATGACGATGACAATTCGAGGGCGAATTCTGTCCACCCTAGGGAGAATGATGAAGTCCAAGAATTAGCTTATAAATTCTTGACAGGATAATGATGAAGTCCAAGAATTAGTTAGTTTGCAAATTCTTGAGAGATAATGATGACCAAGAATTAGTTGCAAATTCTTAAAAAATAGGAAAAATATATGACAGATGACATTTTTGTAATTTTGATGAAGTTCGGAAGTTTGAGTTTTCGCGTTTCGGGGTATGGGTTTATTGGAAACGACGTGGAGATCATGACTCACAATATTTTTGTGAGTACGACGACGTTTTCTTTTTAAATGAAATTCCATCGTTTCGCCCTCCGAAACGACAATTTTGCTATTTTAGGAAACTTTTGTTTCGCTTATAACTTTCATTAGGAATTTCCGTTTTTATTGCCGTTTGCGGCATTTGTTTCTATTTTTCGTCTAGTTTTCGATTTAGGGCTTTTTGGACTTTTTACTATTTTGACAAATTTTAGAGTTTCGCTATTTAAGCGATATATTGAGTGTAATTCGTAGTTTTGGATGAAATAAAAGAATTTTTGAACTTTCGCTTAAGTTCTGATCTAGATCGAGTTATTCGTGGATTCGTTCAACTGGTTTAGAAGATCTCCGCTGCGTTATAGGTTCAAATGTTGCTCCGCTATCCGGTACTATAAGGTTTTATTCTGAAAAGTCTTTAATTAATTACTGCTATTGGTTATAAAGACGCACGTATTCTTCCCCCATTTTTTTTTATGTTCAAATTTTTTAATTTTTCGAGTCATATATTTTGCAGGACGATCTCCTATGAATTAGAATTCGTCAGGAGGGGGTGGTGGTGGAGGGCACGCGGCATGAGGACGGTGCGACGACCTTCACTTATTATTTCTCTCTCCAACCACGCACAGCGCATGATAGCGACCATCCCTTGATAAGGGCACCTATCCCTACCACACATCCCCTTCAATTCTGATGATGATCACTGGTCAGTAAATACTAAGCGGCGCTGGCCGGCCTGCCTGCCTGCCTGCCTGCCTGCCCATGTTGAAAAAGGTCTGTATCGTATAGGGGGCTCATCAGATGAGGCTCCAAGCGTGCTGTCTGTCTGTATGCTTTTGTTGCATCTATGAATTATTTGCGAGTGCATGTCTGTATCGCTAATTTTAGAGACTTGTACACACACATGTAAAGTCATTCAATCGGTTAGTCCACGCGTTACCTTTTCTTTTCCTTCTCTGTGCAGTCACCTTCACCATTTTATACCTCCATTTTATGTCAAACTAATCTTTACCAAATAATATTAGAAAAATACTATAATTGCAACAATAACCCGCGTGTTATACATCGGGATCTGTGTACGTCTGCATCCTTAAGCACACATGGATGGTTTTTGTGAGCCAATGTATCTTTAGTGTGACATTGATGTTGTCATTGTATCACTTCTCTTAATATTATAATACTTCTTAGCTTAGTACAGAGTAGAGTTTTTGATGTTCAATTTTAGTAACAATCATCACCCCACTTGAGAGACAATTTTTTTTTTTTTTTGTTAATTAATGGAGGCAAAACTCCAGTGAAAATGTATAAGTAAAAGCTATTACAAAAGTACATGGGTCCTATCTCTATGTATGGGACTCTATACAAAAGATCAAAAAACATGGCCATCAACATGTGTGGACAAGCCAACTTGAGAGACAATTTTGTTCCATTTAAAAGCTCACAAAGAGTAATTTTCAACTTACTAACGTTTAGTAATAGACACTTAATTGCATTGGTCATAATAGACCCGTATAACTATAACCTATAAAGCTAGACGAGACATCACAACCTTGTTGGGATAGCTAAAATCTAAAAAATATAACCTGAATTATTCTACCAAGGTTCATGATGTACTTAGATTAATTAAATATTAACTAAAACTCTAACATTTATTTTGCATTTCATGAGACTCGAATTTGTATGTACCCCGTGGAAATTCTAGACCAAGATCAATAGTGGATTTATTATATATATCTTTCTTTTGAAAAAAAAAAAAGGAGATACAAAAATAATATAACCATATTTTTTTATTTTTATGATTGAGGGCATTGGAACCTTTTCTCACCCTTATTCTCTACTCATCGATCCCAATTGATCTCGACTTCATGATGCGGGAAACCATACATTTGGATCTAAATGAAGAGTTTAACTAGTACGCATGTCCTTTTAATTTTGCATGAAATCAATGCATAATTTGTATGACTTTAATTGATCGTACTTTATTGTGTAATCGTTCAAAGTAGAAGATCTAGTATAATCTATGCACGTAGTAGACTCCAATATATTTAGGATTGAAGTTTCCAATTGATTTAGGATTGAACTTTTTTGGATTAATTGAACGACCCTTTTTCTTTGACATTGTTGTTTTGTGATTTCAAAATGACTTGCTCTTTTCTTTATTCTTTTCTTTTTCAAAGGTGTGTGCGTGATACCAACAATACATGCATAACATAGAAATGTACGTATTGAATTGTTGTCTAAGTGACGTCCTTGTTAAGAAACTTGACAAATAATCCATCAACATGTAGTCAGAACAAAGTAGCAGTACAAGCAGTAGAAGAAGAACGACAGAGAAAAAGAAAAGAAAAGATGAACAACTTTTGGTGCATAGGATCACGAGCCTCCTCACTAGTAATTATCACTATTTTTCATGAAAAAATCAAAAGAGAGAGAGAGAGAGAGAAAAAATTCGTTGCATGGTGCCGTTGTACTTCATTTTCTTTTTCTACTGTGATCGATCGGATCAGATATAAACTGCAAAGGTGTTTCAATTAATGGTGCAGTACAAATATATAGACTGCTATATACAGACAGTGTGCTCGTCAAAGTTACAAGCTTGTATGTATACTATCAATAGTTGATCGTTGTGCGCATGCATGATTATCATGCACGCACGCACGCACGTTTTCTTCTTTTATTTTTATTTTTATTGTAGTGTCCGAATTAACTGCCTCAACACATCCTGATTAAGGTTCAAATAATCTTCACCGGCTCTATGAGCCTACGAGGACGCCCATACTAGTAACCCAAAGATCGACAAAATAAAAAATGGCGCAGTTGCATAAATCGAATTCATCAGTTCTACCTTAATACTAATTAAAAAGATCTGTTAGTAGTCATTCCTCCTCCACTCTTATGAGGCCGCACTTTTTTGTTTATGAATTAGGTATACCATTACATTTTTATCACTTTTTTGTGTATAAATGCCACGCATTCAATTAAGTACTTCACATATATTTTACTCAAAACTTAATTAGACACCATATGTATAATACATAAAGAGAACTATGTATATATGGAAAAAAAAGAGCATGATATATCTAGTACATGGGCCACGAAGATTTAGTCAATAGACTCAATTCCCTACTCATGATGTGTTGTTTACCTAAAATGTAGAGACCCTTTTTTAGTTTCAGTTAAAAATGTTTTGAACATTTAAGAAAATATATACTTAATGCATACATCAGATCGATGGAACTTTTGGATAATTGAAGTGATGTGTGGATGATGTTTGGGAATGAATTATAATATGAAAGTTTCCTTCCCAAAAGCATGTCTAGTGCTCAATATTGATGTAAAATTCCTTGTCACGCCATTTTGTTGTCAAGTGGTCTATGTCCGTATATAACTTAAGTCCATATTCAATCGGCATGGAGTACATATATGATAGTGAAAGGCCGGGGTTTTTCAAAAACTATGGTGAGAATAGTTTTTTATTCCAAACATAAAGTTGGCTACTTTTAATTTACAAAACTAAGGTATGTCTCATTTTGAAAAGAGTCATTGGTGATGATGTGGCTCCATGTGGCGATGCGTGTTGATGAGGTGGAGTGAATGACTCTTTTAGAAAATGAGTCATCTATACAAAATAAATGACACCTTTTGAAAATTAGCCATCTATATAAAATATGCAACCTCTATTTTACTCTTCAAAAGGATTACTTCGTTCAACTCGAAGCGGTGAACTCATGCAAATGTTATGTACGTATCGAGATGGATAAGCCGCATCACGTACGTATCTCGAGATGGCAACCCGCATCATGCACGTATCTCGAGGTAGACAACTGATGTAAATGACACGCACGTATTTGGACGTGGACAACTCATGCAAATGCCACACATGTATCTTGCGTGGAGAAGTCATGCAAACGACATGCGCATATGTCGAGGTGGCCGACCCATACCCTCGTGCAATTCATGCAAACGTGACACACGCATCGTAAGGTGTGCAACTCGTGCAATCTCGTGCAATCTATGCAAACGTCGCGCATGTATCTCGAGGTAGACAACTCATACAACCTCGTCCAATCAATGCAAATCGTGCAAATGTCATGCACGTATTTCGAGGTGGGCAACCCATGTAATTTCGTGCAATCAAAGTAAACCATGTAACCGCACACACGTATCTCGAGGTGGATAACCCATGCAAACAACACGCACATATCTCGAGGTGAACAATCCATGCAAGCGTCACGCGCGGGTCTCGAGGTGGACAACTCATGCAAATGACACGCACGGGTCTCGAGGTGGACAAATCCATGCAAACATCACGCACGTGTCTCGAGGTGGACAACCCATGCAAATGACACGCACATATCTCAAGGTGGACAAATCCATGCAAACGTCACGCACGTGTCTCGAGGTGAACAACTCATGCAAACGACACGCACGTATCTGGCGGTGGACAACCCATGCAAACGTCACGCACGTATCTCGAGATGGACAACTCATGTAAACAACACGCACGTATCTCGTGGTGAACAATCCCACATTATTTTGACATCCACATGGCGCCCACGTGGAACACTCCACGTGGCGCCGTGTTCAGAAAACATGAATGATGCATTTCCAAAATGCGTCATTCATGGTAGGTGTCACACCCCAATAACGTGACCCGAGTAGGCTGGGTTGGGCAGCGTGAAACCTTTTCTTTAGGGTAAACCCCTCACTTAATGGCCCCGTGACAATAGGGAACATCCACGTGGGCGCCATGTGGATTGTTCCACAATACACAAATGACGCGTTTTGAAAATTTGTCATTCGTGTATTTTGAGTGGACTAATTTTTCTCCAACTAATAACGCATTTCCAAAATGCGTTTTACCTTACTTTTGGAATTAAAAAAAAAACTAACTTATTTTACTCATTTATATTAATTTTGACAGTACATTTGTAATTTTTTCATGAAAGACCACACATTTATTGTATTAATTTCTTAGAATTACAAGGGTACTTGGATTTAATTAATTAAAGATCTTGAGCCGTACGTGCATGCATGGGTTTTCATGAGGAATGTATATGAATTATTAATCACATAATGAGTCATATAACATGTTTTCAATTAATGACATTCATAGATTTAATTTGATCACAATCTTCATGAAATTGTTGATACCATTAATTGTACGTAGTACTATAACTTAATAATTTAAGGGCATTTTAGTTTTCAAAAAATGTTTGGTATAATTAATAATTTAAGATATCTATTTAAGTAAAAGACATTTTTTGAATTAAGGGTTTTATGTCTTTTTGGTTGTTTGAGTTGCACTTTTTGAGTCGGTTAAGGTTTTAGGGTTTAAATTGCATACGTTTTTCTTTATATAGCCATATATATATATATATATATATATATATATATATGTAGGAGCTGTGCAATATATATTTCGCATTAATTTACCTAAGCTACTATCTCCAAAGAGACCATTTTTCTAAAATAAAATAGAGGTTGTACCATAACAACTTTTAGTCAAAATAAGAATTAATAATTGTCAATGATTAATTATTATAATTAATACTATATATACTAGCATAATATAACCAAAAGATTAATTATTAATTAATAATGCCTGCAGTATAATAAAAACATGAAACAAGTGGTCTACAAGTGACTTTCTAAGATATCTAAAAGTCCAAAAGGCAATAAGTTCGATCCTTTAATTATCAAATGATCATCTTTGTTTTCTACTAATTAATATACTAATTAAGATCCTTTGACCAAATAATAATTGATAATAAGCGGTTGTCTTTTCTTAGTAAGATACCAAACATTAATTATATATGTCCATATGTAACTTTATATAGTAGCCTACTACGTCAAGAAAGGTGATTAGTGAAAAAGAGACACTAATGGGCGTTTAGGAACCACATATTAATTAATAAACAATTAAAGCACAAAACAAAGATATAAAAATTGAAAAAGAAATCTAAACTATAGCTCCAACAGCCATAAATTATAAATCATGTAGTACATTCTTTGTTAATTACCATATACTACTCCTCTATACTTTTAATTAATTTCTAAAGCTGTATGTGTCTGCGCGCCTATCACCGAACCTGACTTTTTAATAAAGTTCAAACTATTTTTATATAAAGAAAAGACTAATCACTACAAAAATGTATGAAAACTCATCACTAATCCTGTCGCTAAAGTTGTCACCTGTCATGTCGCCATTCCAGCCATGTGTGCACGATCAACACACTTGATCCAGCTACGTCAGCCAAATAATGACAAGTGGGAGCGCGATAGCCACGTGTCATCATTTGGTGATGGAAAGCCGTCGCTATCCCGTCGCTATTTGTTCGAGTTTTTATTTTTTAAAAATGATTTTTTTTCTTGTTACCAAAAAATTATTAATTTATATTTAAATTAAATTTAAAAGAGTTTTTAATTTTAAAACATTATAAAGCTTTTTTAGTTTAAAAAATAACTGACTTTATTATTAAGTTAATAATAAAATGAATATTTGAAGTTAAAATATTATAAAATTATAATTATAAAAATAACTGATTTTTTAATTAAATTAATAATAAAAGAGTTTTTAATTTTAAAAAATACAAAATAATTAAATTAAATAAACAAATTTCGATTTTTATGTTATATTTGGTGGAAAAACATTTTTTTTAGATCGGAGTAATAGATTTACAAATAAATAAAAACAAATTTAATTACTTAATTGAAAGAAAAAAAATCAATTTGTATAAATATAACAAAAAATTGTTACAAGTATAAAAAAGTAAGTGTGAGTACAAAATATGAAACAAAAAAGTCTAAAATCTAAGTAATAAGTGTGTACAACAAATGAATCAATCGTCGAGATCGTCGTCTGTAACGGTGAATTTAATTCGCCGTTAATAATGACGTGTTTGCAGACTTGGCTGATAGCTCAGACGGTCGTGGGATCCGCAGTTAGGCTTGTGCGCGCTTAAAGCTAGGTAAATAATAATTTTTGTATGCTGAATTGTTAATTTGTGATGTTTATATTGAAATATTGTACATGGCATTGCAATGTGTGTTAGTATATTACACTTGACGTGTGAGACCGTGTGTTAAGTAGTCGCCTAGATATGCGTGTCGACGCGGGTATCGGGTAGTTTAACCGACTTAACACTATGCCGGAGGAAATAATACACACAAAGTGAATAAAACTGACTAAATAAAGAATATGGAATGCATATTTTGTGGTTAGGGACATGGTAGTATACGTATGTCACGATTCGGGAAGAGAAATCGGGCGTCGGAACACCTGAAAATTGACTTTTTGAGGTGAAAACAAGGATGAGTGTCCTAACCGAGTTACAATTGGAGTCACTAATGGTTAGAAATGGAGCAAAAGAAGGTCATTGGATGGCCTAGAGATGTGGTTGTAAGTTGAGATGCAAAAATCAACTATATAAAGTCAAGTTTGACTCATGTTCACCACATTTTCTCTTCCTCAACTTCTTATCCAAAATTTAGAGGAAGAAACCAGGGTTTTGGTGGAGCGAAATGGTAATTTGTGGAGCTTGGAGTGGGGGAAATCATCAAATTCAATGTGAAAATCACTTACACCACACCTTTCTCTATCTTTTGATCATAATTTTAGAGGTGTCGGTGAGGATTTGGAGGTTGTTGAGTTGTTGTTATGATGAGTTTAAAGTGTTTTGAAATGTTGTTGATGTTGTGGCTGTTGTTGGGTGTGTGCAAAACCCAGAAATTTCAGCAGTTTTGCTATCCAGAATGCGATAAGCGCGCTGATCACAACATCTAGCACGCTAATGACAATTAGCGCACTAATGTTCATCTGGGTGAAGAACGTATAACTGTCGGGGCATCTAGCGCGCTAATGCCGACCTAACACGTTAATGCACCCATGTGTTATGACATAATTTGTGTGAAATGACTTAACACACATACAACTGACTACATATCACTTATACATGAAAATAGGTCAGTACGTGCTATAATTTGGGACATCCGGGACTAGGCAGAGCCGAACCGGGGGTTAGTGACGACACACGAGTGCTGTGTGTAGTATCTCAACTGAAATTTCTTGAGCAATATTTACTTTTGCTTTTGAATTCATTTTTTGTCTTTCATTACTCTATTCTTGGTGTGTTGTAATGGACGAACGTTGAGGCTCTTCCTCTGTGCCATTTCTGTGTATACGTCCACTAGGCCATAACACGTGTGTTATCTTGGTGAATATGGCTACACGAAGTGCTGTGTGTAGTATCTCAACTGAAATTTTTGAGCAGTTAACATGTATCAGTCATGTGTATGCTCCATAAATTTATTGATCTTCCATTGTTTTTTGTTCTTATTTTTTATCCTTGTCCATTGCTTTGCCATATAAGTCTAGCTGCTTGGTTCATTGCGATTCTTTGCATCACTAGGAGGTAAATAGGCGGCATTTTTTTTTAATCTTTAATATCTCGATTACATTTACTTGTTAATTTTTTAATTATCTCACTACCAGTCTAGCCATTTAATTAGTTGTAACTTGTTCTTGCGATTGCTTTCACTGTTTACTAAGTAGAAAATGTTTTATATGAGATTTATTTTCTCTGCCTGTGGTAAAGGATGGAGGAAAACACTTTTTCAGAGGACAACTCATCTGGGCAGCAATTGTGGACGAACTCATGTCAGCTGGAATGGCTAATGCCAAACAGGTAGGGGTGGGCAGCGGTTTTCGAAAAACCGCCCAAACCGACCAAACTGCGCGGTTTGGTTTGGTTTTTAAAACTCGCGGTTTGGTCGCGGTTTGGAAAATGACCAAACCGCGATTCTGCGGTTTGGTCGCGGTTTTCGTTTGAGAAAACCGCGGTTTAACCAAACCGAGGGCATTTTGGTAATATAAACCAAAAACCTTAAAAGTTAACTATAAAACCAAATCTTCTTCACTCTCTCACTGTCGCACAACCCTCTCCCTCTCCCACACCCGCACAACCCTCTCCCTCTCCCTCTCCCACGCCCGCACAACCCTCTCCCTCTCCCTCTCACTCCCGCCGCCGCCACCTCCTCACTCTCGCCGCCATCAACTCCCGCTCACAGCCGCTACTCTTCGATCTCCTGCGCTTCTGCGCTTCGCTGCAAGTCTCCTCCTCCTCTCTCCGCTCACAGCTTGCCGCTTATCGTCGCCGCTTTCCACCGCGCGAACGTTCACTCGCCGCTTCGCCCATTGCTCGCGCTGCCTTCACACCAAAACCGCAACCAAACCGACCAAACCACGCAAACCGCGGTTCGGTTTGGTTGCGGTTTTGGTGGTTCGCGGTTTGGTCGCGGTTTGGTGGTTTTCACTACCAAACCGCGGTTTGCCCACCCCTACAAACAGGTATACCTTCTATGTTAGGTACTTAGGATGAATATGAACCATGTGCTTAAGAAATATGAATGAATTGCCAACTACTTAGAGTTGCATAAAAGTTTTTTACGATCCATTAATTATTTATATTATTTGATTCCTGTGAACTTTTGCATTTAGAATTGACAACTTTTAGAAAATAATAATTGTAGAAAAACTTACCATAAATTCATCTATTTTCTTTTTAGATAAAGTAAGTTCATTTCTTTTCTTGGTCTTCATTATTTCAAGTTTCTAACTTTAAATTTCTCCATGTCAGGAAGGACATATCTCGGAACTACACAATGCGCTCCTTCTATCATGAAGTTGTGAAGCTCTTGAATTCTAATAGGTTTACTTAATAAAGTATAATGATTTATGTACCTCAATTATTTGGATTTTATACACGTTCTCTGCATTTTCCAGATTACAACTAACTAGAGTACTAAGAACCAATTTTTTTATTAATTTTCCTAATTTTAACTTTTATAGCAGTTGCATTAGTCCTTTTCAGAAGTAAGGTTGGCTTTAGTAATTTAGTTTTCTGTTTTAGCATTTCATTGTTTTTTCCTTGAATACCTTGTTTTCAATTTCAGGGTGTTGCACAAAGTTTGAACAAGCATTGTGTCTCGAGAATGGAACCATCACAAAGTGTGTCTTATTTTTACCTTTCCTTTCGTTTTCGAATTTTGTATACCAAGAGTAGCTTTTGTTCCTAATGAAAAATATATTTCATTTTTGGGCTTGCTTGACTTTTACCACGCTTGTTTTAGGGATATATTGTTTAGTTAAATAAAATGTTTAGATTGAATACTGAAGAGGTTGTGCTTTTTGTGTTGATATTACTTGTAATTCTGAAATATGTTGGCAATTATATCTGAGTTAATAGGAACTTGGAACAATGTTGGAGGTGTGCAAAAATTATGATGTTGCCCTTGTGTTTTGGTGGGAAGCTACACTGTTAGTGGCATATAATGGCAGTGTAACGGTGTTAGTATCCTGTATCTGGTGCTCAAGGATGGGTGCAATCAATAATGACACGTGTGACACGTGTTTGTGTGTGTATGCTGTATAGTCATTCTATTAGTTAAAACCCCTAGTTTTAGGAGAAACTTTGCTAAGTATTTTGTAGGAAATTAAGAGTTAGAATTTTTTTTTTCAGAATGCATTCATTGTAATAATGTGTTGAAGATCATGAACATCACTTGTCTCTAAAAAAAAATAGTTATTAATATTGAAGTACTTATGAAAATTGGTACTTGTCTTGTATCATTTATTTATCATACTTCCATTACACATTGTTTATCTTATTGAGTCTTTTATTTTAGTTTTCTTTACTTTTAATTTGTGTTCTATCTTTTGTTTCAGTTTACTTTAATTTCATTTTGTATAGTGTCTTCTTAATTTTTTGGAGCATCGATGACAATTGACTCTTGTTTGTGTTAATCTAGAACTAAATTTCATGTCATTGTTTGGAGCGAGAGATAATTTGCTAATTAACACCATGTTCCTTCTGGATAATGATGAATTTCTTTTTCTTTACTACTTTATTTATGTTGTGTTTGGCTCATACACTTGTGCTTGCGATGATACGTAGTTCTCCCATAATGTTGTTTATATTCCTATTATTGTTTGTATAATTTAGTGATTTTTTTCTTTTTGATATTTTTTCAGGTGTTTTGTACGAAGTCAAGTATTTTTTGAAGCACAATCAACTTTATATAATCTCAGAACACTTCTTCATTTTTATTTTATTTTTTCATTTAGAATAATTTTTGCTTTTACTTTTGTAGAAAGATACGAAATAGAAATTTTTTAAATTGTTTTTGTTGTTTCGTGTACAGTACATTGAGAAAAGATAATTTTAAGGATATGATAATTTTATATAAACTGTGCAATATCAAAATATTATTTAGCTATGATTTGTATTATATATTGGCAGGTTAAATGTGCTTGGATTGAGACCTATATATATATATATATATATATATATATATATATATGTATTGACTAAACAAAGCGGATCAGAGACGGAATTAGCAACGGAATTCAAAGATTCCGTTGCTATTCCGTCTCTAATTTTCGAGGAATAGATGCATGAATCAGCAACGGATCAGAGACGGAATGCATTATTTCCGTCTCTGATCCGTTTCTAATCATATACGGAAATAGAGACGGAATGCAAAAATTTCTCGATCCGTTTCGATTAGCAACGGAATCGAGACGATTAATTACAAATGTACCATTTTTGAAAATTTTCATTTGTGTTCCTTCCTGTTCTGTTTCTAATTTTCGTCTCTAATGCAATTACAAATGTACCATTTTTGATTGAATCGAATTACATTTCGATTGAATCAGCGACGACGATTTTAGAGACGTAATTTATTCCGTCTCTGTTCCGTTTCAAATTTCAATTAGAGACGGAATTTATGCAAATCAGAGACGGAAATTTTTGTTTCTGATCTGCTTTTTTTTGTAGTGCACACATGAAATGGTTGTTGCACCTAAGATTCTCGAGGAGCCAAGGAGCCAATCTTGGAGAGGTAGAGATGATAAGGATTCAAGTTGCTATATTGTAGAAAATATCCTTATGCAATTAAGGTTAAGGGACGTCATTCCCTAAGAATGTGATTAAGGGATTCAAAGGCGCCTCTACACAAACCGCAACCATCAGTATCAACGGCCAAGTAGCGCATCATTAAAAGATAACCAGAGGAAGGTTTGTATTCTCTCCATGACCGCACAATTCCAAATTGCCTTATTAGAACAATTTCGGTATTTAATAGAGGTTTTTACCCTATTAAAGGGGGTGTTATTAAATAATAACACCTAATTGATATGAGTTTTAAAAAACCTCTATGTAATACATGTATTAAAAATTAAAACATAACACATTTTCACATGACATTTAATTAATAACACTCTATTTAATAGGGGTTTTAAAATCTCTATTAAAGGCAAAAAATATTTTAGTGGATATATATATCTCCTGATATGATTTCGTGCAGGCCAAGAAAAATGTGTCGGCGTAGCATATGCGGAGGAAGTAGAAAACTTACATGAGTCCGAATGAGCTCAATAGATTGAGTCTTTCCTCAAGGGTATGAGGATCTGGTGATGGAATGGCCGCATACGGAGAAACACCTTAACAGGAAGGTAAAGTGCATATTTTGATATTAGAGTATTTACAACATATAAACGTACACAATTAATAATAAGTTAAGCTGATTTTGTGTTGCTAGAAGATCAGCTTGAATATTACAATGGGGAAAATGCTAAAGTAACACCTATGACAACACAACGTCCACAGTCCACCCCCCAATACATGTAAGTCACTAGTGTTCACATCCCGAGATGCATAGCATGGTGGGATAAGGAGTGTGCATTCTCTTGTGCGGTCAAGGATGTTAGTAATTCTAGAATTTCTTTTACAAAATACACATATTCAATTACGAGACACATGTATATATGTGTTTCAATCCTCATCGATCGATGATCCGATAATGCTTTGGATTAAGGATAATCACTCTTAAATTAATTTTGATATATGCATAAGTGCTAGCTAGTTAATTAAGGTTTTGCAATTTTGCATGAATTAATTAACATATATCATCAATATATATATATATATTTCTAAATTTTTATGTCCATGAAGAATCTTTGACAAGCATGAAAGAGATGGATAGATAAATAGATGGTAGATATAGAGATATATGTTTAAATTAAGAGTAAATTAATTACACTCCCATGTGCATAGTTTGAAGATATTTCTGAAGCAAATAACAGTAAAAACAGTCCATATATATATTTTTGTTTTTTTTTTTAATACTTCCATCTATATATATTATATGGTTAAACTGATGAAGTTAATTAATTGTGGTTCGCTTTCCCGGTACTAGAACATTTTTTACTTTTAATAAAGATTTTAAAACTCTTATTAAATAGAGTGTTATTAAATGTCATGTAAAAATGTGTTATGTTTTAATTTTTAATACATGTATTACATAGAGATTTTTTAAAACTCCTATCAATTAGTTGTTATTTAATAACACCCCCTTTAATAGGGGTTTAAAAACCTCTATTAAATATTAAAATTGTTCTAGTGTTAGATTATCTCATATCCCTGCAATTATCTGTGGTGATGTGGTTAAATAACACCTGAGTGGTAGTGTATTAAAAATTAAAACATTGGAGACTGCATTGGTTTGGGCATTGTGTGCTTGGGTACGTTAACATTTTGGTATCTGCAGTTGCATACAGTTTGGAGGGATGATGGATGATTTGCTTATTTGGTGGGTGCAAAGTTGATAGGTGGTGTCTCTCTCACATGGGCTTTCACAGCCGCGGTTTGGGTGTCATGGGACGGCTAGCTTTTGGTGACATTTTTGTATTTTTGTCATTTTAGAGTTGTTTTTGGTAGGAATAGGGAAGAGGGTTCACACTTCACATAAACCCATTTTGTTAAATTTTATATATTAATAAAAGGAGCATAGTCTACATTTCATAAAAAAAATATCCCTACAATTATTAAAAACGTTCTAAAACAACTACAATGCATATTTTGATAGATTCAAATAAGTTTTATTTACTTGCATGGAGAAATATTTGAGAAAGTTGATTAATTATATATAGATGGCTTCCTTAATTTTGACACTATCATATTTGAGACAGTTGCTATAATGTCCCTTTGAATAGGTTTTTTTTTTTTTTTTTTAAAAACCATAGAATAGAATGTAGTTTTAAAAGGATTGGATCACCTTAATTAATTACCTTACAAAAGTGGAGGCATGCATGCATTTTTCTAGTGTGCTACGAGTTGAACCAGAGGATCCAACATGATTCAACAATGACTTCAAAGCATATAACTATGCCATTTTCTTAAAAGAAATTTGCTCTTTATACTGTAAGAGCTAGCAAAAATCATAAAGGATACAATAAAGTAAAAATTAACTTGCACTTGTAGTAGTGAAAGCTATGACACAAGCAATTGCTGTCGATTTCGAGATGTTCTTCGTCCTCAAGCATCTTTTCTAATAGTTTCTTAGGAGCGTGCCTCATGCTAAGGGCTAAGTGCACACCTATAAAAGTGTCATATGTGCCGCACTTGTGGCTCTCTTTGCATAACAATTGTGATTTTTCTTTTACGCTTGAAGTAGTACTATAAGAGTATATCTTTTCTTTAAAGTAGAACTTTCTTATCAATATGAGATTAAAACATTTACTTTTTTTTTTTGAAAATGTCTAACGATACGGGCGTGGTTGGTTGCGTTGAAAGAATGTTACTATATATGACATTTTCCAATATATATTTAATTAATGCCCAGAACAAAGGAGAGAATTCGAGAAAAACACAGGCACACACACAAACCTAATAGCATATTGAGATTGTTTAATTAAGTTCCTATAGAGATGGTCGAAGGAACAATAGATGTGCATATATCAGAGAGTCACATAACACAAGGACCCAATAAATAATAAAGCCATGTGTGCACATATATATGTAAATACATGTGTGTCTGTGTGCGTGAGCTTTGGCAGCTCTACTTGTTTTTGAAGCTTTTGTATTAGTTTTTCTTTCTTATTTATTGTATGATGAATGGGAGAGGGAGAGAAAAGGATAGATGGGGTGGTAGTGATGGATAGTGATGCTACACAAACATATTCACACACACATATATATATAGAGACTAAAGAGAAAAATAAAATGACAATAAAACCATGCCTTTTTTGTCAGAGGCCTCTCTTAGCTCCAACTGGGATAGCTGCAAGACCTCAAAAGAAAACTAAGTTATTAGAAAGAAAAGCAGACAAATTTTGGGGGGCCTTGGAGTCTTTTTTCTTTTTTTCTTTTTTCAAGAACGATACTTTATTTATTATAACTCAGACTATACAAATATATAGTATAGTGTACACAAGGTGGAAAATAGTGTATTTCTCAAAATAAAGTCGAAAAAATTCCTACTAGTGTTATAAGAGAAAAACACGTCGTTCCTTTTACTACCTCAAAACCGAAGGGTGTTGGAGTCTTATTAAATGCTAACCACACATGCATGGATGTACACCTAGTTATATATATATATCAATACATCTAGTTATGCCCAAAAAAAAAGAGATAAACGCTAGGGATGCACTGGGTCGGGCTTTGTAGTGAAAAATGAGTTTGCTTTGCCACACGCTTGGAGGGAAGAGAAAAATGAGCAAGGGTTACCACATATAGCGCACAATATCGAAAGAGTTAATTTGATTCATGTAGGTAGCCGACCCTAACTAATTTGGGATTGATGTTATATAGGTTGTTGTATTATGCACAAAAAAAGAGCTAACGAATAACTAGATATATCAGGAGTTAATTTTTTTTTGAAGGCCCAACAGGCAAATTCATTTCATCAGAGATGATCCGAGGATGGCATCCTTCCAGATTACATTAATATCTTTACCCATATTTGGAATTGGAGTTAATCTAAATTGCTAATAATATGCAACTTGAAAAAAATATTGCAATATGTTGGGACGTGTGAATCCAAATTAATAAAGTCATACAAACAATAGCAACAACGTAGCCTCAGTCCAAAATTAATTGGTGTCGGCTACATCAATCAAACTTTTTTATTGTGCTCGATTAAGTGCATTTGATGGTAAGCTTTCCAAACCATTCAAATTCCTCCTAATTAATGCATCACATGTTAACTTTGGTCTACCATTTTCTCGTCGAATTTCTACAGTTCCTATTGAGTCAAGTTTTCTAGCCATCTTTGCAGGTGACCAAACCACCGCAATCGCACTTTCTTAATCTTTATATTAATTGGTGTTACTCCTACTTGTCTTTGAATTTATATATTTCTTATTTTATCTTTACGAGTTTTACCACACATCCACCTTAGCATCCTCATTTCTGCTACATTAATTTTATGTAATTGTTGTTGCTTAACCGCCCAACATTCACTTCCATAGAGCATAGCTGGCCTAATTGCATGCGATCCTATAAAATTTTCTTTTAACTTAGTTGAAACATTTCGATCACAAAATCACCCCCGTTGCACTCCACAATTTCTTCCATCCAACTTGAATTCTATGTATGACGTCATTCTCAATATTATCACTATTTTGTATGATTGGTCATAAGTATCTAAAGTGGTTTACCTTAGGAACTTCTACTTCCTCTAATTTTACTACTTCATCATCTCGATGTCTAGTTTTTCAAAACTCATAGTGCATGTATTTGGTTTTCGTCCTACTCAACTTAAAGCTTTTAGATTCTAATATATTCCTTCATGGCCTGTTTGGTTCACATTTTAGTGAATCCTAACACATGGGATTAATTAGTGATGAGACTAACACATGAGTTTAGATAGTTTAGTCACATTTGTGTATCTTGTTTGGTTGGGAGTTTTAAGGTTGGGATTAAATGGGGTTGTACATGTACATTTACCAAAATACCCTTAAATAAATAACACCAAAAATCTCCTCATTTCACACATTTCTCATCTCCTCCAATGAAGATAGCTGAAGGAATGCCCTGGGTCTCTCTCTCTCTCTCATTCGATCAAAACTCGTTTCCATCATTGCACGCCTCTCCCACTGTTCAATGTCTTCTTCACTACACACCCTCCTCTCTATTCGTTGTCATCTTCTCCTCTCTGTGTTTTGATTGTTTGTTGTGTCGATGATGTAGAACTGTTGATTTGGGGAGATGATGAAGTATGTTGTAAGTTATGGAATAAAGAATCGATGAAAAAAAAACAAGCGAAGAACAGTACGCATTGTTAAGATGGCCTAGGGAGGTCCCAAGCGGTGCCCTGGCGCCGCCCCGAACGTTCCAGCCATGGAAAGGTAGAGCCTTGCAAAGAAGGGCACCGTGTCTTGCAAAGCGACCATCATCCTCTTCGCCTTCTCATCTTCCTCTCCTCCATCATCCTCTTCGCCTTCTTCATCCACTCCGTCTCCCAAATTTCCAAACATGAAAAACAGGGACTTGGAATTGTGATTTAGTTTATGTGAGAGGTAAAGTGGTAATCTCCTCTTTCAATTACAATGGATTAGCTAATCCCACAAAAAATGGTAGTATTATTTAATCCACTACCATGCCTCTTAACTAATCCGCTGGCCTAGTTAATCCTCCAAGCAAACGGCGGATTAACTAATCTAGTGTGGCTAATCCGGGCTAATCCCACGAACCAAACAGGCCATCAAAGTTTTAATTTCTTATTCACTCCATCTTTTTTTCCCAATAGAGGTATAGAAAAGTACAATTTTACCTCTTCGTAATTCATAAGCAATTTTGTACTTGGCTCCCCTTAACGTACATAACTTTTTGGTGTTTGAGATTACAAATTTACCCTCTCTTAATTTTCTCCAGTAATGCAGCCTACGTTTTTGCAGTTTTTATTTTATTTTTATTGTTCAACGTACAAACATATCTCTATATCTTATAATCAAGGGATTTTAATAGACTACATCCATATAAATATACTTTCTATTTTTTTGCTCCTTCTACAATATGAGATTTTATTGGAATCAAATAAGGATACATACATGTATATATATTACAAAAATAAAAATTACAATCTCTTATAATTAAAGCAAAGCAAGAAGATATAAATATTCGTCATCATATTCATCTACGTCATCGACCATTAGAAAAACTCTTCCACCTCTTTGCCTATTGCAACTATTGTTAATTTTTATCATTCTTTACTACGAGTCTCCAATAAGAAGTTCTTGCTCAAGTCTCAAATGTATGTAAAATCTTTTATATTTTGTTAATAAATTACTAGTCTAGTATTTTTTTCTTGTTTTTTTTTTAGATCGTATCAATATTATGAAAGTGAAAAATAATAAATTACTAGTCTGATATTGTTTTCACAATAATAATTTGATTGCACAATCCAAATTAATCTACCGTTATCATTTTTTTAGATCAGAATGATGTTGTGCATATATATATATATATATATATATGTGTGTGTGTGTGAGTCAAAATAACAAAAGTATATGGAAGGCTTTTCTTTTCCCTTCCCTATAGAAGTAAAAGTATACAAAAAAAGAAAAATCAAAAGTTTCATCACTTTTACAGCCCCCATCGCCCTAGTTCATCATGTGCCTTTCCTCATTCTTCCACTGTGCCATACCCTAGAAGGCTAGAACACAGACCGATTCTTTATTTTGAATCAAAGTCTTCCATTTTTCTCTATAGTTTGGAAAACAAATTGGAAGATGACTTTCTTTCCAACTCTTTGCTTGTGTATATTGAGAAAAGAATTGCTAAAAAGTTTGACATGGACTCTCTTATAAAAGATTTTCAAGATATATATGAAGGAAATAAGATCTCAGTTTTAGCTAGGTTGTTATTAGTTTTTTATGTGATTAATTTATTTTCAAATGTTAATAGTTAATTATGAGTTAGACATTAATTAAATGATTTTCGTTTCATGTTATCATTCATTTTCAATTATATAATATATGATCGTATACTATTTTTTTATATGTATTTATTCATAAGCTTTTTTAAAGTAATTATTTCCCCCTCAGTCATACATTGGTTAAAAATGAATTTAGAATAATAGAAACGTGCAAATCTCATCAATATGAAGTGGTAGTTCAATGATATATTATTAGGTATATATATAATAACTTATGCAAGAGAGTCATCTAGAAAAATAACTTATATAAAAGGGTTATGGATTTGAGTCTCCTCGCGTAGGAGTTTGAGGTGTACTAATTTGTTGATTTTCCATCAATAAATAAAAATAAAGTGCTAATGGCTGCTCCTGAAATAATAAGAGTAATTAAAACGGACACATACATGTCGACTTAATGTATATCCCAAAGTAAATTATATTAGTCCTATATGTTCCATAGCTGTCAACATATATATATATATATATATATATATATATATATATATGAAAAAGATTAGGATTTTAAGTTTCGATAAAGAATTCAATACTAACGCATTCCTCTAAAAAAAGTGCATTTTATTCAATGTAGTTGTGTCATCCCATGATAAAATTAATCCAATCTTTAAGTACTATCAGTATCCCAGTGGATTTGAATGAATAGTTAATATGTCATGAATGTATGCCTCTATTGTTTATGTTTAATTTCACTAATAACCCACAATTTGATTAATCATGTCTTATCGGACACTTTAAAACTCCGATTAGACATATTAACTCACAAGAGCTTTTCATGCGACATCGACTAACGTATTATGCATTGAAATTTATGTATGCCCATATCTCAAGCGCGAATGAATGACTCACAATTAAAGCTAATATGTCGTGAATGGATGACTCACTTAAAGCTAATTAATATGTCTTGCGCTCTGATGTATATGTGGTTGTCATTCTATTTTTTTATTTATTTATTTATTTTTATTTATTTTTTGGTAAGAATCAATTGTCTGACCTTACCAAGGAGCTTGTGTGCTTTTGGCCCTTTTCCAATCCGATAGTGGAGTGGTTGGCAGCACCATCACAAGTTATGGTTGAAAAAATGACTAAATGAAAATGAAATATTAATAGATTTGAAAAGATTTAATGTTTGAATGACAATGGAAAGTCACGAGCTTTCGAGCCATTTGTGCACTTTGAGATTTGAGCATACACAGATCTTGTGACATAATACACGAGTCGAAGCTATGTAGACATTTTTTTGAGTCAATATATTTTTAAAGTGTGATTGATTACTCATTTTTATTCTAATATTTTTTATATTTTTTAGGCATTCTCTCTCGTAATATCTATAGCCAAATTGTGGCGACTAATCAAGATTCATATATTTTGAACATATATATGGAGAAATATGTACACATTGGTTATCATTAGTGACATTTTTGGTATGGATGCATATATACCTTTGTAATACATCAGTTGAAGGACTTTGGATTTTACATTGAGATTCGCCCACACAGGAGTTCATCATCCCGGACAGGAAGCAAAACTAGTAAAGGCTGATGCTTCTTTCATGAAAAGCATTAAAAATGTCTCTACCAAAAAAAAGTATTAAAATAACTAAAGAAAAATTAAAGAACAAAAAAGAAAACAACAATAAGGAAATACTCCAAGCAAGGGAGCCAGTCGACCATACAACGAGGGAGTTACATGAGGCCTATAATTCGTTATTGTGCACCTCGAGATGCGAGCACACAAAGACTCCGATGCATAACATGCGAAGTCAAAGCTGCATGGACAACTCATGTGGGTTAATATATCTTGAGGTGTGACTTATCTGTTGTTTTTCTAGTATTTTCCCTTTTATTATATCTAGACGTAACGGAGAGAGGGTAGAAGGATATAATTGTGTATGTGAATATTTGACAAAAGAAAAATTACGCAATGAAATCAAAAGAATTTATTTCAAACAATTGCCTAGTCTAGTCTGAATGACAAAAAATTAAATTCTTTTAAGTTAAGTCTCGATTTTGAATCTCGTGGATGGAATAATAAATTATGACGAGAATGCTCAAATGTAAATTGATCGGTCCTAAATATCACATGACAAAAAAAAAAAAAAATCAGAAATGCTCAAATGTGGACTAATCAATGTGAATGAATGCAAAATCACTTGAAAAATCAAAATAAAGCACAAAGCAAAAGTACTCATTTTCATTTTATCTCAATAATTCTACTAAATAAAAGAGAAAAAAATCAGAAATGCTTAAGTGTGATCCAGGTCTCGCGAAGAAGATGAGCAAAACAGGGAGGGAGGTCGATTGATTCAGTTGTGAGAATTGTTGTTTGTGATTTGGTTAATGTGAGGGGTAAAGTGGTAATCTCCTCTTTCACTTACAATAGATTACCTAATCTCACCAAAAATGGTGGTATTATTTAATCCACTACTATGCCTCTTAACTAGTCCGCTGGCTAATTAATCCTCCAAGCAAGCAACAAATTAACTAGTCAGTGTAGCTAATCCGAGCTAATCCCAAGAAAACTAACACATTAGAATTAAATGGAAGAATTCAATCCATGACTTATTTGGAGATTTTTATTTTTTTATTTTTTGTTTTCTAAAACACAATAAAGGAAGAGCAGTGTAGTGTGTGCAGAGAAGCAAAAGAAGCAGCAGCAACAGAAAAAGCTGGAGCAGTAGGAGGAGCAGAGATGGTGGTGATGAGATCATGAGATCTTGTAATCTCTCTATCTGTCTGACCCAATTCTGCACACATCAGGAACACCCGTCAACGGCTGCAATCTTCCCATGAAAAAGAAACAAAACACCCCCCCCTCCAACAAACACTAAATAGAAAGCTTTTCAGTTACTGTTCCATTCATCAACTATTACCATTTTCATTAATCACCCCTTCTTCACCTATATATATTAATTAAGTTTTAACAAGGCAGCCTCAATACAAATTCAACTCTCTCTCTATCTCTATCTCTCTTTCACTCTCCATCCACTTTAGCTCCATGGATGAAGTAGCAGATGATAGAGAGAGCCACCCCCACCCCCACCCCCTTTGTGGGGATTGAACCAGAAGGTGTACAAGTAGTAGTAGTAGTAGACTAGTAGTAGTAGTTGGTGTGTGATTCAAGTGTTTTTAAAAGTGTATTTTTTGGTTTTGGTGGGTGTATTGGCAGAGCGCGTGTAGATGGGTTAGAAAGGGCAGTAGAGGTGGTTTAACTTTTTATTGGGTGATGGAATTTGGGGAGTTGAATGGCAGGAAAGGGTTTTGGAAGAAGAAGAAGAAGCAGCAGCAGGAGCAGGAGCAGGAGCAGAGGTGGGCATCATCATCATCAGCATCAGAGTGGTGGCAGACCAACCAGAACCAGAACCAGGGGCAGAGCCAGATACAGAGCCACCAGAAGAATCAAAAAATGGGGAAAAGCAAAGCAGCAATCAGTTGCTATCTGCACTACTAGGCCTACTACCACTAGGACACAGTGCTCCAAAGCAAAAGCTGGAAGAGCAAAAGCACACCACCAACACCACCACCACCACCACCACCACCACCACCAACAACAACAACAACAAGGACCTGAGTCTGGATCCTCAGAGGAACCCACACCACCACCACCACCCCCATCTTCATAGCCATCTCCCTCTCCATCAAAACACCCTTGAAGAAGAAGAAGAAGAAGAAGAACAAGACCCACATCACCAACACCACCACCAGCACCACTACCACCACCACCTCCACCACCAACAACAACAACAACAACAACAAGGGTTTCATGGATTACACCCAAATCTACACCAAAGCCAAACACAAGGACAACATCAACAGCAACAGCAGCAGCTCCTCTACGAAGGAGGAGGGGATGAAGCAAGGTCTTTAATAGAGTTACCGCACCCGCCGAAGAAGAGGTCTTCCTATTTCCTCCCATCACAACAACAAGAGCCCCCACTTCGGAGGCCAATCGAATATGCAAGCTTTGGGGAGAAAATGGGGACAGTGACAGAGACGCCGCGGCGGCAGCAGCACACTTCAAGAATTGGATCGTTGAGGAGCGGCGGCGGCGGCGGCGGCGGCGGCAGCATGGGTGGAGGGGAGATCGTGGAGGTTCAAGGAGGCCACATTGTCCGGTCTACCGGCCGGAAGGACCGCCACAGCAAGGTCTGCACCGCCAAGGGTCCGAGGGACCGCCGAGTCAGGCTCTCTGCTCACACTGCTATTCAGTTCTATGACGTCCAGGATAGGCTTGGTTATGACAGACCTAGCAAGGCTGTTGATTGGTTGATCAAGAAGGCGAAGCCCGCCATTGACGAGCTCGCTGAGCTCCCGCCGTGGCGCCCTACCGCCACCACCCCCACTGCTGCCACCACCACTACTACTACTACTACTACCTCAAATGTCAATGTAGAGCAAGTACAAGGAGAAGAGAATAGCAATCAACAAGCACAGCAAGAACAGCAAGAACAGCAAGACCAACGAATTGTTGATATTGGGACTAGCATTGGTAGGAGAGGAATTGGTGATGATTCAGGGTTTGAGTTTAGCAATCCAAATAGTAGTAGTACAAGTTCAAGCTTCCTTCCGCCGCAATTGGACTCCGACGCTATTGCGGATACAATCAAGTCTTTCTTTCCAATGGCCGCTCAAGTTTCTGCTGCTACATCTTCTTCTTCAATGCAATTTCAAAGCTACCCACCAGACCTTCTATCGAGATCGAATAGCCATTCGCAAGATCTTCGACTTTCGTTGCATTCATTCCATGAGCACCACCACCACCACCACCCTCATCACCAGCCAATTCTACTTCATCACAATCAGCAATCGGCGGCGTCTTCACCCGCGCAACACGCCCTTTTTCCGAGCACCTCCAATGCTGTTCCCCTAGCCTTTGATGCTGGCTCTGCGGCGTGGTCAGAGCAGCAGCAGGAGATGGGGAGGTTTCAGAGAATGGTGGCTTGGAATGTGAGTGCCGCCGCGGATACGGGTAATGCTGGTGGTGGTGGTGGGGATTATGTGTTCAATTCACTACCACAGCAGCCGCCGCAGCCTCAGTCGCCGCTGCAACTATTGCACGGCCAAGGCCCGGTGTTTTCACAGAGGGGACCCCTTCAGTCCAGTAACTCACCTCAAATTCGAGCTTGGATCGACCAGTCCTATGCCGCCGCGGATCATCACCAGATTTCTGCTTTCCACCAGTCATCTTCAGTGTCTGGAATTGGTGGATTCGCCTCCGGTGCTGGTGGCTTCCCGGGCTTTCGAATTCCTGCTCGAATTCAAGGTGAGGAGGAGCACGACGCGAATAAACCGCCGTCTTCTGCTTCTCGCCATTGAGTTTGGAACCGAGCTCTTCAATTTATCAATCCTTCGTGGAGGTATCAAAATTTCAATTCATATTTGATTCAAAAGTTTCTATTAGATTATCATAATTCAAGTGTTCTCAATTTCAATTTCGTTTTCACCATTATGATATTATTGCAGAACTCACTTTCTACATTAAGAATTACTTGACAATGAGGAGCAATTTAGACGAGAAATGAAGTTTCACGAAGAGGGAATGAGCAGAAGAAGAGATTTCGGTTTCCATATCACAATGGCCTGCCGTGGGAAGAACAAATCTGTGTCTGAATCAGGTTTATTTTTCCGCGGTTTGCTACTTTATTTGTTTTAATTTACTGTTTGCTTTCTTTCCTATTTTATTGGAGCTCTTATATGAGCTCTACAGCCTTTTCTTTTACTTCTGTTGGACTGTTCAATTGTTGTTAGACTTGCATGTGTATTATTGCTCTTCTCTCATTATTGTTGAAACTTTGAAAGAAGAACAATTGTTTTGATGTAGTGTCCAATCTCTTTAACTTGATTAGTAGAATAGAGATGACCTTTTTGTGCCGATTCGGTTTCAATAGGAGCAAATCTTGACGAGAAATTAAATGTCGAAAATTCCATCTGTCTTCGGCTTCTGCTATCTATTTGTTGTGATGTTGTGATTCAAGTTGATAGTTCATGTTGGTTGAAAATGAGAGAAACCTGCAAGGTCTTAATCTTGTATTCAGATATAGAAGGAACAGCTGGTCTTTTCTTGTCAAACAAATAAAGGTCACTTTTTGATTGTTTCCTACTTGTTCCATGGAACTAACTATTGATGATTCTACAGCTTCCTTAAATCCCCAAAGAATTGAAAGAATACATCTCTATCATATCCAAATGTTCTTGTCAAGAAGTTCGGATTTTAGGATGCAAAAGAGGTGTCATTGTCCATGAACAGTATCGTAGTTTGGGAGTTAGTATCAGTAGTATACTTAGCAAACAATTTCCCTCCAAGGCACTTATATAAAACTTTAGACAAGGTGGGGAGCCCGTGTTAATTAAGATCTTTTTTTTTTTTTTTTTTCAAAATAAGAATCTCTTACTAATTTAGTCCTGAGATTTTGTTGTACTTGGAGATATGTGAGAGGTATGACTTCGCCAAAAGTGTCAATAAGTGTATTAGGTCAAAACCAAAGATATCTTCTCTACTTTGTTGCTACATTGAGTTAGATTTTAGGATTTAGCCGAGGTCAACATATTAGTGCTTGATGATGGTAGATAACCGCAATGTCTGAGCTAGAATTGGTAAGGAATCTAGTACCTGCGGCCTTTGCAATTGAAGGAAAATTAGAATAATCATGTAGAATTGTATCAAGTGGGGCTGATAGTTGTAGTATTTTAGATGTTGATGGAACAAGGAAAGACAACATATAGGATATATACAAAACCAAATGTGGAACATTTTGATACAGTAAGAGACTACCAAATTGGTAATTAGACATGGATTGATGGTCCCCTTGTAGTAAATACCTTATGTTTTTCCACCTAAATCTTGGAGTTTATTCGGTGTGAGTGTGTTTCTCCTTGGTGTCAATAGGATTCCCTTTAGAAGTGTAAATTTGGAACAATTTTATCTCAGATGGTAGATGCTGAAGTTTCATTTGTTTGATCAGGCATATTCATATTCACTCTTTGCTGCTTGATCCAAAATAGTAGTTCCACTCAGTTATTGATCTTACGGTTTATGCAGCGTTTCCTCTGCTTTGTTTTTAATTGATAGGTATCGGAACATTTTGTTTTTACCGATCTTAAATTTGATAGGTATCGGAACATTTTGTTTTTACCGATCTTAAATTTCTTTGATAAGATGGGAGAACGAGGTAGCAGTGCTCTACATGTTATTTATTTAAGTTGTGTCTAGAATTTCTTGACCTTGGCTTTGAAATTCGGCTAACTAGATTACTGGCTCGGGCCGATGATGAGTTGTTATCTGTTCGATTGCCGTGGACTGAGTGCATTTCAGGCTGTGGGGCATCAGTCCTCTAAATAATTGAATGGAAGTAGTACTGCTGTGTGGTTGGTAGGTGAAGGAAAGCTAAGTGGGAGGAAGGTATTTGATGTTATAGGTTCTTTAGAAGAAGAATGTATAGTTTCTGTAGGGTCACTTTGCTTGGCCATTCTAGCTGGTTTTAATACATGTGTGGTTCAGACTTCTCCACGGTTTCATCTGATTTTTTATCTTTCAAGCATTGAATTCACAAAAACAAATTTAGGTGTAAAACTAAACTTGTGAATCTCTATAATTAGAACCAAATTGGAGGACTTGTCTTTTTTAAACTTGTCATTCTTCTTATATGTCTGCATTGGATTTGAAGACTGACATGACGATCAGGTTCTTTTAGTGAAGGAAAAATCAGTATTTGTTGCAGAAAATTATTTGGTAGTCACTGTAATGGTATTCTTGTGCGTGCATAGCGTTAAATTACTACGGTCGCTTTAGCTGTACTTGCAAGGATTTGATTTCTTCTATTAATACATTCAATCAACTCTAGAAGAAGTTCCTGTTAAGGAAAAACCTAGTGGTGGCTCTAATGGATTGGTATGTAGTCACTATTAACGGCAAAGATCAAGAAGGAGAGTATGAGCTAGTAGAAAGAAGGAAGATATGAGGCATGACTCGCACCTTCTTTCTACAAGCTCGGACTTTCCTTCTTGATCTTTTTCAACTATGCACGAGGGTTAAGGGTTTTAGTCTTACTACTTGTAAGTTTGAGGGGTATAAGTTTATTTCGTATAAAAAAAATATGCTAAGAACGAAAATGCAATATAACCGACATTCTTGTGGACGAATGACGTAAAACTTCAATTGATGCATTCGTTTTAGCTGCACCAGCGGTCTAATTCTATGCGGGGTCGTCTTATGAAAAAGATCAAATTGCTTTGATAAATACATTCGGAAGATGATAATCTAATATTTTAGAGATATACATTTGTTATACAATGGTGTAAATTTGATTGAGATGTGTGTCACACGAATTTCAAGAGAATTTATACTATTGTGTAGCAAATGTATGTACTAAAAAAATATCAAAAAATCATTTTTCAATACATTTGATCGACTTCAATACTTTTACTATTTAGAATCTAAGAAAAAAAAATTCGAGAGTTTTAGTGGTTTTTTGATTATGAGTTGTCGTTAGATGACCTATTTTATGTACCAATTGGAACAGAAATACATAGAAGCTATAAAGGTTATTCAGAAGAGAAAGAGAGGGGATTGGGTGGATGGACCCACTGAAATTGCATTCATGTGCATGTGGTGATGAGAAATGAATAGAATATGTACCCTTTGCAGAAGCAAAAATCGTCCTGTGCTGGAAACATCATTTAAAGTCATTCATTCATGGTGGTGGCTCCAGCCATGGATGAGCTGTTCTGATGGTGATCTCTGCTTTCACCACCCACCATTGTTGCTGCTCTTCTAAGCTCATGTTATGTTATGTTTGTTATGTTTATGTAAATACGTCATTTTAGGCCTTAATTTGATTTGTTTATCCTATTAGCTTTAGTGGTTAACAGATGATTTCTTTTTTCAAAATATATTCAGTGACAGTGATGGAATTATTGTTTCTGATAATACTAATCATTCTACTAATGATTGCTCAATTATTATATCTAATATGGAATTAATGAACATTATGGAGCTGTTCATACATTTTTTGTGCAATAATTCTTTCACTTTGATACTAATCATGTGTTCCTATCAATTTCATTATCTTTAATCATTCCAATGTCAAATGATTGAATCTATTTTAGGTGAAATAGAATTTCTTCACAATAAATATGGATGCCATTCATTTTGATAACCAATTTTACCTCAATCACAAAGAGTGAACTATTTCACGCTGGTTATCAAACTATCACAGACCTCCTTTATTCAAATTGAGGCAAATTGAGGCTTGGTTGTTGTTAAGTTGTATGAATTAAAAGGTTCGAGAACAAATTTTATTTGAAGAAAGCAACCACATTCACTCTCAATATGAAAAAAAAAGAACAATTTAATATACAAGCTCAACTTAAATTAATGTCATAGTCCCAGAATATCAAAAGTACTCTAAATATGAAATTCAAGAAGTTTTTGAAAAAAATGATGCACCTATTTACATTATAAACAGATAAAATCATGGGGTTGCATGAACATGTCTGTTCCTTTATTACACACTGCATGGAAAAAACAGCACCTCAAACCAAGCCTATTAACAGATGGCAAGTAGAGTTAACTACATCCATCACTCTGCAATCGTATTTCGCTTCACATCAAAATAATCAAAAGAAGGAAAGAAAAATCACCATTTTAATTCAATCAATCTATGATGAACTCTCAGATGCCACTCATCATCCTTGCTAGGAATTGGTTTCTTCTGTCTTTGATGGAGATGAGTCTTCAGCTTTGGCATTTTCTTTTTGGGGGACTGGCTTCTCTGCGGCTGCCTTCGAAGATGGCCCTTTCACCTTTGTAGCAACCTTGGCATTTGGTGGTGTTGGTTTGGTTGAGATGGATGGTTTCTTTGCCGGTGAGGGAGTGTTTTGGCCAGCCTTGCTTCCTGGTCTACTCTGCGCTTTCTTGGGACTGTTGGAGTGAACTGGGACTCGGACTTCCCATGGGCGAGCGGCAATCCAGCGCTCCTTCCAACTCCAACCCCAGTTACCTTTTCCAACATCGCAAATTAGTCGTCCCAAGTACTGGGTGGAGTTTGCCCTCCACTGCAAATGAAATTAGTTTTCATTCATTATAATTATGGTCTTCTAAACAAGTATGTCAAAAGAATGGAAGAATGCACTTAAGTCTTCTGAGATTAGAAATACCAGCATTAGTCACATACCTGATGCGAGAATGCATAAGCCATGGCACGTTCTCGCTTAACTGCTGCGTCTTCCCTCTGCTGTATCCTTGCGAGAATTTCATCCATTGTTTCCGTGCCACCACACCATTCCACCTGAGCAGTAGTCATTATTTTGACAACTAGATTAACGATAACATAATGATTTATTGCAGATGCGCACCGGCATTCATATTTGCGACCAAGTGAGCCAAAGAGAAATAAGCATGAGGAGAAAAGAGAATGCATATGAGATGAGACATATTTATGTCTCGAGTCTGGTCTTATATTTCAATGCCTTGCGCGTATCTCTACCAATCAATCATAGCATGAAAATAGAGGTAACAGATATCAATCTCTAAGTG
Source organism: Stephania yunnanensis (assembly GCA_039657365.1). NCBI lineage: Eukaryota > Viridiplantae > Streptophyta > Magnoliopsida > Ranunculales > Menispermaceae > Stephania > Stephania yunnanensis. The sequence goes on along the minus strand of CM077583.1, from coordinate 5,674,842 downwards.
CGGCTTGAATCGATCCAGCATATGAATAAAGATCGCAAAATAGATAAAATTTGTTTGGATACACATGAATTAGTCAGTCTCACCTCCAAATCATGAAGCTTGGCTTCAAGCTTCACTTGATTATCTAGCTTCTTTTGTCGAATTCGATCTTCTAGAACCATGTGATATCGACGAGCTCTGATCTGGCCTTGTATCTTGTTCCATGATTGAATGTAATTCAATGTTGTCGATGATTGATTCCTAATAGTGTCTTCACGGGCAAGGGCCCTGAATCTTACAATTCCTTTCATCTGCCTCAAAGATTTCCTAGCCTGGATCCAGAAAGGCATATCTGTTTGATGAACATATCAACCTATAACATAAAAACAATTGTACCATGCAGGTTGCCTAGACTACCACCACAAAGAAGGGAAAATCTTCAAATTAACTTGGAATAATTTTTTTTTTTTTTTTTTTTAAAAAAAAACTTGATAAGAAACTGACTTAATTACAACACCCTTGACTCCAACATGAGTCGAATCCCCAACCTAACCTTTGGCAGGTGACGCTTCATCCATCTCACTAGAGATACTTAAGCATTAACTAGAAATAACTGGGAAATTATAGTCCAAAAACTGAATGAGAAACAGAAGGTCTATGTTATTCATGGTGCTCAGGAGTATCATTAGTTATTTCACACCAAGTTGTGGGTCTTCTTATTGATATCATATTAGACGGCTCAAAAATATAATATGATTCTCTCCATTTTGACGGAAGTTGTCGACAGATTTCAATCTGAAATCCCATATTCAATTAAAGACCATTTTTCATTAAATACTCGTGCCCTAGCCACCTAGATCTTTTGGGATGATGATGTTTGCAGAACTGCAAGCAAGCATTCACTATCTACCAAAAAAAAAGAAGCAAGCATTCACTATGTTGTAGCTTTGTCCGATAGGGTGGCCAAGCAAAGATCAAAACAAAAGCATAAGAGACCCAGCAACTCATATTATATGATTACCTTATAGGCCCTAAATGCAGTCTGAATCCGAATAGCTGCTACATCCTCAATTGGCATACCAAGAGTTCTGGGATCTCCCTTAAAACGGCCATTTATTGATTCTTTACGCGAGTGATTTCTCCACTTTCCATTACATTTCTCGGGAGCTGAAGATCCCTGTCTCATGGGAAATGGGAAAACGGATGAGCAATCTTATAAATAAACATAGAGCAGGGTTATCTCCGAAACAGTCAAATTTCAAAAATTAACTTTGCCCTCACCAGATAGAAACATGCTTTTAATTTTCACAATCACATGGAGGTTTTTTGTATGATAAAGCATATAAGTTTCACACATCTTAAATATGAAGTTTAAGACAAACATAGTCAATCAAAGCTTTAAATCAAGTACCATTACTAAATTAGATTGGGATGTATTTACCTTTAGTTGTTTCAAATTATCTACTTTCGGTTTCTTTATGCAAATTATGCTCTTCAACCAGTCACCAGAACCCATTCCTTTTATCTGTGATCTTTGATGATCGAGTACAACCTAGCATAAACCTGCCAAAAAAATTTCAATAATAACAATTCAATAAACAATGTGTAAGCAGACACCACTCGGATTAAGATACAGGCCAATCGGTATTCAATGGAGTTCTCAAACGCTAAACACTAATGCCACTGTCAAAACTGGACTAGATTCTTGGATTTCCATTTTGACATCTTTCTCTATCAAATTCAAGAAGCAGCAGACCTGAAATTCTGAAGCAAAAACTCTCTAACAGTGCAAATACTTTAATTGTTCTTCTCTAGACACTACTGTGATCCCATAGCATCAAAATAACGAAATTAAAACCTTACAAGGATTTCTCAAATGGCCAAAATTAATAACCATACATGCTAAAAATTTTCCGTTGGAAAATTTAATGGATACATTAGAGTTTTTTTTTTCCACAAAGTAATTAAAAATCATGGTGTGGCACCTTCACTGGATTCCTTTTGACGAAATTAAGCGACGAGTGATCAAATAAAAATTGGTGAAGATTTTCCATGATTCGATCACCTTATTGACTCAAACAGATGCTTGTCTAAACTAAAACCATAAAACCATAAAAGTCTTCAAAGTCAATCTTGTATAACCTCAAAAACCTGAGAAGTTCAATTTATTGTTGAACTCACAAGGACTCTTGACGTTAGCAGCCAACGAATACCAACACGGGTCCCTTCCACGGGTGGCTATTTTAATCACTACATACAAAGCTTCTAGAGGCCCATCTCCTTCAGAGTCTGTATTCTGGAACACTTGGTGAACAAATCGACTGAATCTTGCACAAACTTTTATTATTTCTGTTTTCAGTCTGTTTACTGTAACATTTACAAAGCATCAAAACTACAAATGTCGCACCTTCAATTCTCGTATTGCCTATCCCTCATTAGGATCCATATTTTTATTAACATTCAAGAAAAGATTACCCCTCCTTGCACCGTGTTATGTACATAAAGAGTCATCAACTTATTCTTAATCGGCTTTTAACGAATCCAATCAGCGCACCTAGTGACTCCAACAAATCAGGACTCTCCTTTTAAGTACAAATCTAAATTGAGAAAGTTTTTAACGTCCCTCCAACACAACCATATTAACCACAAAGCCTCAATCCCAAATAAGTTCTGGTCAGCTACATGGACCAAACTCTTCAATTGCAAGTTGTTTAGTTCAATTGATTATGTGAACAGAACTATATTACTCCATTAACACTAAATCAAGATCCAACTCAACATGATAATTAAAAGAGAAAAAAACCCAACTCAGGAAATTGATACAACATCAACACACTTTCCATTTTCCACTTTCCACACAAGCCTGAATCCCGAATTAGTTGTGGCCAGTTATATGGATCAAACTCTTTAATTGCGCTCGATTCAGTACAATTGATGGATGTGAGCACAACCATACAACAACAACAACATACTTCCCGATTTCCACACAAGCCCGAATCCCAAATTACTTGTGCTCGTCTACATGGATCAAACTCTTTCATTGCGCTCGATTCAATAAAATTGATGAATGTTTCTATTTCCACACAAGCCTGAATCCCATATTAGTTGGGGTTTTCTAATCAAACTCTTCCACTGTGCTCGACTTAGTGCAATTAGATGTGAGCACAGCCAAGAAAAAAAAAAAAAAAACCCAACTCAGGAAATTGATAAAACAACACAAACAACAAGACACTTTCCACACCAAACCCCTCAATCCCCTCAAAAACTCTCCACTACCCAGATCTCATCCACCACTATTTCAGCAAAAAAAAAAAAAAGGACATGGGCACACTCAAAACACAAAGAATCAAATGAAAACACACAAACAAACCCAAAATGGACAAGAACTCAAAAAGGGTATGGATCAAACATACCAGAGAAGACGAATCCAAAGCCAAAGCCAAACATTCTCCAAGGAGATACCACAAACAGGTGGTGGGCAGGGCAGAAACTGGATAAGAAAACTGTAATAGTTGGAGTAGTGAAGAGAAAGAAAAGTCCAACACTAATAAGGGTGAGTGCAGATCGCTATGGCCCATCAAAAGCAAATCACTGCACAGCAATCAGAGAGACTCTGAAGGCTCAACCGATGATCACCCAACTCATCAAATTCAATTGCGACTCAAGAACAAACAATGACGTGTTCGGGACAACAATGGGTCTCCTTTTATTAAATGTTTTGTGTGCATTTTCAAAATTTGTCGGTCTCAAACATTCGCTGTAGAAGAAACAACAAAAAGAGAATTTATTTTTGTATCGGGCGTGCGAGTTTGTGATTTGTGATGACAAGTGAGAGCTAATTATTTTGGTGGGTGAGGAGTGTGGACATGTGGTGGGCTCAGAATTTGCATCATTGACCACCATGTGGATAGCTTGGATGGTGAGCAAGAGTACCCTGTTTTCTCTCTCCAAGTTGCGGGTTTGTCCTCCCAACAAGAGAGAGAGTGACTCTGGTGGTGGGCGGATCTAGCCATTTATAGTATCACTACTTATTCGTCCTTCCCGCATTTTTACGATCCATGGACGCTTGCTCTGTATATAACAAGTGTAATATTATAAAAAAAAAGATGTATTTAAAGTTTAAGTGTAGCATTGTCAAAATAAAAAGTTTGTTATGTTTAGTTCTATCGTAATAATAATTTTTTTTAAAAAAGTTAAAATTAAAGTTCAGACTCTCTAACAAAATTTTTTAGTTCCGACATTGATATAGAGGATACCACTAAAGACTATATATAATGCTATAAAGTTTGAGACCATGTAGTTGTTGATAATAGTTATGTATTGTGACTTCGTCAGAGTTTCAAATTGAACTAATAGACAAATTTATTTTAACGTTTTGATTTTGCATTAATCATATCATTAGTCAGATCTTGTTTCAAATGTTGATCACGACGCAACTCAATTTTGTTTGCCAAAGCATATTTGGCGAGATGGTAGAGACATAACTTGTCAAAAAATAAGGTTTGGAAAGTTTGTGAGGCCTTCGACTCGCACTTGAGTCTAAAAAAAGAAAAATAAAATAAAAGTCATCCACAAAGTATTTCTCAAATAGTTTTAATTGACTCACCTCAATTTAGGATAGATTATCATGACATTCAAAATGTTGTGGTTCTTGTCATCACTTGGAATTGAATTCATAGAAATTCTAATTGACAATAATGCTAATCTTTTTTTTTTTAAATACTAGAATGGCAACAATAATATTACATCACAAGAGCATTTTATATGACCTCGACTCGCATGTTATGTATCGATATTTGTGTATGTTCACATTATGAGGCACGTATATATGACTCCTGTGAGTCAATGTGCCTTGTGGTGTGACATGATATTGTCAAGCACTTTTCTTTCTTTTCTTTTTTTGATAAAAGATGATAAACTAATTAATTATAACAATGATCAATGTAACCTGAACTTGATTAGCCATGTGTGACTATCAACCATCAATTACCCAAAATAACTTGATAATAATGCATTAAAAGGCGATTAATTTGAAAAGCACGTCAAACTAATTACATCAGAATTTCCCTCGGTAAGGGAGCGAAAGAAATTATAACCCTAAAAGCAGTGTGGGTTTGCCCTTGTGCCAAAAATATATGGATTTTTTGCTATTGGAGCTGTGCATTACTGACATGGATCCTGTGATCACCATAACAAAAATTAAGGGAAAAAAAAAAAAGATTACTTAGGTTTGTTACATGGATTATGCGATCAAGTAAAAAAAATGAATTTAAAATGCTAAAATGCCAAATATGGTCCCGGCGGGGCTCGAACCCGCGACCTTCGGCTCATAAGACCAACGCTCTAACCAACTGAGCTACGGGACCTCACTCACTTCTAAGATTTAAACTTAGATATTAATTAAATATTTTTTAATCCACTTTTAACCCACTTTCTCGTTCAAATCCAACTCGGTTAGAGATAATTGAATTAAATGTATCTATTTAAGTTCGGAATAAAGTTGGCTAGCAAAATGCTACCTACCATGAATTTGAAATTTGTATAGTTTTTAACCATTAACTCCACCTATGTTGTACACTATGTGCGCTACATAGCCGGTCCCAAGTTCGGATAAAGGAGGAGGACTCTGACGCCCATTTTTTCATATCGAAAAATAGGTAAGGGAGGTCTCAAACTCACTTTTCATACCCGAAAAATGGGGGAGGGAGACCCCAAGCTCATTTTCTATTCTTAGAAAATGGAGGAGGGTTGCGATAGGTTGACAGCCAGCGTAAAACTTTTGTCATTTTTCATGAAATGGATCAAATATATATAAACGTTGGGGCGTTCCCACCTAGCGACGCGCTGCATCGGAGCTCGGGTGTAGTGAGAAATGAGCAAGGGTGTGTTTCACATCGCCGCCTGAGTGTGAAGAAAAATGAGCATGGGTTCCCACACTTAGAACATGCGTGGGTAAAGTAGCTAGTCCCTTCACATCGTCTCCCGGATGTGAAGAAAAATGAGCAAGGGTTCCCACACAAAGGACGAGTGTGGGTAAAGAAGCTAGTTCAAAACAAACACGAAAACAAAAACAAAATCATAGATATGGACACTAGATCTTTTAGACAAAATAGAAATAGAAAATGAAAACAAATATAAAGGGGAGAAAAAATTCGTTTAGGAACATGGAACATAGGAACACTTATGGGGAAGTCAATAGAACTAGTAGATACCATGATTAAAAGGAGAGTCAATATTGCTTGCCTGCAAGAGACAAAATGAGTAGGAGAAAAGAGTAGAGAAATAGGAAGCACATGGTTTAAATTATGGTACAATGGTATAGATAGAAAATGCAATGAAGTAGGAATTGCGGTGGATAATGATTATAAGGATAAGGTCGTAGATGTTAAAAGAATGGGGGATAGATTGATTTTAGTTAAATTAATTATTGGAGATGAAAAAATTAACATACTTAGCGTCAATGCACCACAAGTAGGATTAAGCGAGAGCATTAAACGCAAGTTTTGGGACGATATGTATGAATTTATGCAAAGTATACCATTAGATGAAAATATTTTTATTGGAGGAGATTTAAATGGGCATGTCGGGGCAAGTAACGAGGGGTTTGAGAGAGTTCATGGAGGTTTTAGTTACGGTAATAGAAATGAAGAAGGAGAATCAATCTCAGAATTTGCTTCAGCATACGATCTTGTCTTAGCAAATACTAGTTTTAGGAAGAGGGAGTCGCATACAATTACTTTTAGTAGTGGTCATAACAAGAGTTAAATAGATTTTCTTTTAACAAGAAAAATATGTAGAGACTACAAAGTAATACCTGGTGAAACACTTACTACCCAACATAAGTTAGTAGTACTTGATATTATGCTAGCACGACGACATAATGTGAATAAAAGAGTTAGCGACCCTAGAATAAAGTGGTGGAACCTAAAACATAGTAAACAAGTAGAGTTTAAAGAAAAATCACTAAAAGAAAATGTTTGGAATCTTGACTTAGATGTTAATACAATGTGGCTAGAAATGAGTAGTTGTGTAAGGAGAGTGAGATCAAATGTATTAGGTATATCTAAGGGCTTGGGACCTCCAAAGAAGGAAACATGGTGGTGGAACAATGATGTCCAACGAGCAATTAAAACTAAAAGAGAGATGTATAGGAAAATACCTAAGTGTCAAGATGAAGATGTGTACAATCAATATTGAGAAGCTAGAAAACAAACTAAAAAAGTAGTTAGTCAAGCTAAAACAAATTTTATGGAAGATCTATATACAAGGTTAGGTAATAGAGATGACAAAAATATATATATATATATATATATATATATATATATATATATATATATATATATATATATATATATATATATATATAGGCTAGCCAAATTAAGAGATGAAAAGAAACAAAACCTAAGTCATGTAAGATGTATTAATGACGAAAATCAAAATGTTTTAACGCACGAGGAGGATATTAAGGAGAGATTGAGAAGTTACTTCGCTAGTTTATTTAATGATGGCCAAGTTGATACTATAATAGATGAAAACCTACACCAAGAAAGAAATGTAAACTATACACGCAGTATTAGAATTGTAGAAGTTAAAGAGGCATTGAAAAGAATGAAAATAAGGAAAGCATGTGGCCCATATGAAATACCCATAAAGGTTTGGAAATGCTTAGGAGAAATTGGATTGACTTGGTTAACAAAACTTTTCAATAAAATCTTAAAATCAAAATGGATGCCAATGGATTGGAGAAGAAGCACGCTTGTGCCAATCTTCAAAAACAAAGGAGACATTCAAAGTTGCTCAAACTACCGAGAAATTAAACTTATAAGTCACACTGTGAAACTTTGGGAAAAGATAATTGACAATAGACTAAAGACAAACAACAATACCAGAGAACCAATTCGGTTTCATGCCTGGGAGGTCAACTATGGAGGCGATTTTCCTTGTAAGACGATTGTTAGAAAAATATAGAGAAAAGAAAAAAGATCTTCATATAGTATTCGTAGATTTAGAAAAAGCATATGATATGGTCCCTAAAGATGTTCTTTGGTGGGTTCTAGAAAGAAAAAGAGTGCACGCTAGATACATAGACACTATTAAGGATATGTATGATGGAGTAGTAACGAGTATAAAGACATTTGAATGAGCTACAAAAGAATTTCTCATTACGATAGGACTACATCAAGGATCGGCTTTAAGCCCATATTTATTTACTTTAGTTATGAATGAACTAACAAGACATATTCAAGAGATATACCATGGTGTATACTATTTGCAGATGATATTGTCTGAGTGGATGAAACTAAAGATGGAGTGAATAGGAAATTAGAACTCTGGAGGAATACATTACAATCTTAAAGGCTTTAAGTTGAGTAGGACGAAAACCGAATACATGCACTGTGAGTTTAGAAACACTAGACATCGAGATGACGGAGTGGTAAAATTAGGGGAAGTAGAAGTTACTAATGTAAATCACTTTAGATACCTAGGATCAATCATACAAAATGATGGTAACATTGAGAATGATGTCACAGATAGAATTCAAGCTGGTTGGAAAAAATGGCGGAGTGCAACAGGGGTGATTTATGATCGAAATGTTCCTACTAAGTTAAAAGGAGAATTTTATAAGATCGCAATTAGGCCAGTTATGCTCTATAGAAGTGAATGTTGGGCGGTAAAGCAACAACAATTACATAAAATAAACGTAGCAGAAATGAGGATGCTTAGATGGATGTGTGGTAAAACTTGTAAAGATAGAATAAGAAATATAGAAATTCAAAGACAAGTAGGAGTAGCACCAATTGATACAAAGATTAGGGAAGGGCGGTTGCGATGGTTTGGTCACCTGCAAAGACGGCCTACAAATGCTCCAACTAGAAAACTTGATTCAATAGAAATTGTAGAAATTCGATGTGGTAGGGGCAGACCAAAGTTAACATGAGATGCATTAATTAGGAGAGACTTAATGGTTTGCAAAGCTCACCATCAATTGCATTTAATCGAGCACAATGGAAAATTTTGATCCATGTAGCCGACTCCAGTTAATTTGGGACTAAGGCTATGATGTTGTTGATGTTGTTGTTGCATGCTTTATGGAAGTGAATGTTGGGCGGTAAAGCAACAACAATTAAATAAAATGAGCTTAGCAGAAATGATGATGCTTAAGTGGATGTGTGGTAAAACTCATAAAGATAGAATAAAAAATATAAAAATTCAAAGAGCAGTAGGAGTAGCACCAATTGATACAAAGATTATGGAAGGGCGGTTGTGGTGGTTTGGTCACCTTCAAAGACGGCTTACAAATGCCCCAACTAGAAAACTTGACTCAATAGAAACTATAGAAATTCGACGAGGTAGAGACAGACCAAAGTTAACATGGGATGCATTAATTAGGAGGGATTTGAATGGTTTGAAAAGCTCACATTCAATTGCACTTAATTAAGCACAATGAAAAAGTTTGATCCACGTAGCCGACCCCAATTAATTTGGGACTGAGGCTATGTTGTTGTTGTACAGTTTTGAACAATTAGATAGCTTGCTATCTAAACCCGATTATGTAATAGGTTTCGAATAACGAATACCTGACCATAGTACCTTATCATTATTTATATTATATATTTTTTATTGCATAATAAAAATAAGAGCGCCGCTATGGGAACCCCACCAATTAATGAAGGCACAACACTATTGAAGACACCAAGTTGTTTACCAAAGGCACCCAAAACTAAGGCTGACAATTTGCGTCATGAAACGATTAACACGACACGATACGTAATAAACATATCGTGGGTTTGGCTTAAGTGGGTCTGAGTCATAAACATGTTAACACGTTTATACACGGTTAATAAACGAGTCATTAACATGTCAACCTGCTTAACTCGTTTATGACTCGCTTAACACGACTAAAGAATAGTATAAATAATAAATATGGTATAATAAATAGATTGGTACAAAATTCACCCATTTGAATGCATGTTAATAGCATGATTTATTTATTTTATTTATAGACATCTTTTATCATATTTTATTTTATATTTGAGAGGAAATATCCATTTTACTTTTAATATATTATTTATGTTTTAGATTTTATTAATAATTATTTATTAAGAAAAAATAAAACTTTTCACCAAAGTAAAGTTTATATATTTTTTTAGATGATTCTTATAATTTTGTTTATGTTATTATTACGAGTCATTTTTGCTTTATTATTAAGAGTAACAAAGACTTGAATGAAAAAGTAAAGTAAAATTGATGACTATATACAACCACATGATATTGTATTGGTCATTTTAGTATGTTTGTTCGAATTTAATCATTAAGATATATTTTAAAAAGTAGTAACCAAATTATAAAAGTTTAAATAAAATAAAATTCTTAAATACAATATTTAATAAATGAGTGACACAAATACACGGCATGTTTAACACGACCCACTTAGACATGAAAACGGTTAACACGATTAATAAACATGTCATGTAATAGGTTTGCATTATATGGGTCATGACATATTTATGACACGACACGTTTACGACTCACCGACACGAATTTTCACCTCTACCCAAAACATTTGAATGAGATCTCGAAATTGCCTCCAAGTGCACCCCACCACCAAATTTCGAATTCGATAAACGAACAAGGAGAAACTCAGTTTTTTTGTCGAACCCTAGGTGCAATCCACATACTAACGAGCAATCAATCTGACAGAAGGTGTTATTTTAGAGATCTCTGTTAACCAATCTGTGTTTGACCATCTCCTCTGTTTTGTCGCTCATTCAAGTAGAGTTTTTTTCCATATTAATAGATCTTGAGTTGTTTGCATTGAGTACGTTGTAGGGCTCGGTCTTAGGGTACCAATCTCACATGAGGCATTTATTCGGCAGCTTATAGGTATGTTTGAACTCGATTTTTATAGGTTATAGTTTGATTTTTGTTTGTTTTGTGTGGTTCATCTGCAAGGTTAGGCAAATTTGCGAACCCGCTTTTCTCGACCACACAGGTCAGAGAAGATGCTAACAATCTCGGCTAACTATAGCCGAGATTTAGGTTTAAGGTTAGTTGCACATAAAGTATCGATTACATAGTAACGAGAGACACATTGTTGTTTCGATTATCCATAACCGAGATTATGTTTATGTATTATTATTTAGGCAGCGTAACGCTGGAATTGCTCTCGGTCACCACATACCGAGAGTAATTCAGAGTGTATAGTTGTGTTATTCTCAGTGATGTACAATCGAGAATGAACCAATTGTCTCGGTTTTCAATTACCGAGACTTGTTGTTTTATCTCGGTCATGTGTCACTGAGATTGTAATTGTTTTCTCAAACCTGTTTGACTGAGACTATAGAAATGAAAGATTTTGTTCTTATGTTTTTTGAATTTTACTTATGTTTCTGCTCCAGGTGCTTACATGTTGTAGTCTTATCAGGTATGGCTCGTTTGAAAACCCGGTGACTAAGGAGGAGGTTGGTGTTGAGGCGTTGAGGGGTAATTGCGGGTGAGGTGGACGGAGATCCCCGACTGCATCTTATCGAAAAGAGAAAGAGAAAGTAGATGTGAAGGGAAAGGGAAAGACTGCTGGGAATCGTGCAAAGAATGTTCAATTGCACGATGAGGGTTCCAACATTTACACGCGTCAACAAAAAGATCTTCTAGTTGCCCGAGGTGAAGATGAGGCTCATGCATCAGAGTCTAGTAGTAGTGATTCATAAGCACCAGCAGACACTACTAGTACCGATCGTAATATGGGTGGGAGTACTAGTGGTGGAGGTAGCCGTAATGAAGGGGAGTCACAAAAGTAATTGGAAATGTTTGCTCCTTTCCCCGGTAGTCCTTCAGATGGATAATTGCTGAAGAGCTTTAAAGATCATGTCGCATTCAGAATTTAGAGCAATGAGGTATATAAAGTTTCATTGAATGGAGTACTTAAAAACCTATGGTTTTCATATAACTGATGAAATATTTTTTGTTGTTGTAGGATCGCTCAATACTCAAATGTATCAATCACAGTGCTCAGATCCAAGAATGGGACTTACAGTTGTGCCACCCTAACACCAAAAGCCTTCAGAGGATTATCCAGCAGTCTGGGTTGAATACGCTGATAGACTGCTCATACCGCAAGGCTAACAAGGAGGTTATATCTACCTTTGTGGAGCGGTGACAGCCGAAGACGAACACATTTCACTTACCATTTGGTGAAATGTCGATCTTCTTGAAGGATGTGAGCATTCTCCTGAAGATTCATTTGACGGACAAAGTAGTTGCAGTTGAGAACTTTGCGAGGTACACTGATTATGCGATTAAGCTGGTGTCCAAATTACTTGGGGTTAGCATTGAAGATGCTGAGGATGAAATGAACATCGGCAAGGCGCTCACAGTGCGAAAATGTTGTTTGAAGAGTCGATGGTGCCCCAAACTAATTCGAGTGACACTACTTATCCCCCGTGGAATGCACAGCCTGGGAGTACTTGTTGTACATACATTCTTGCACCTTTTAGCGGATAAGGGTGGATCTAGCGTATCTATTGTGTTGTTGAAGCTTCTAGAAGATTTGGATGACGTGGGAAAATATGCATTGGGTGCAACTGCATTAGCGTACTTGTACCGACACTTGAAGTTTGCCACCAGAGTAAAAGTTTCTTAGATTGCCAGCTACCTCACATTACTTGAGGTATATTTTTAAATCAACTTGCATTGTTTTCTGAATAATTAGAATTAGGTTTTGCATTTTCCTAATAACTAAAGTCGTATATATTTGCAGGGATGGATGTACGACCATTTCAAACTCGGACCCACTACACCTAATGCAAAGTACATGGAGTACGTGCAACCTCGTGTCTGTAGATGGATTCAAAAGCATGAGACCGTGATGAATATTAATAAGGTTGGGTCCATAAGGAGAACGTTGGACATGTTATGGCCAAACGATGTGAGTTACTTAGCCAATCTTGTTGGTAAATATTAAATTTAGTTTATGTTTACTAATTATGGTTGTTTATGTTTGATTAGGTCACTTGAGTGCCTTATGTTAATTACATGGATAATGGAGTTGTGCAAGCGATGACCTTCTATAGTGGCACATTGAAGTACATGGGTGCGGTGGAGCCCTACCATCTAGAGAGGATTCTGAGACAATTTGGCCCGTGTAACCTATACCAAATCCTCCGTACCGTCCATTGGAAACACATCGAGGCCCATCTGCACTCAAATACTCTATCAAGTATGAGTTCCAACAAGACAATTGGGAACGTTGGTGTAACCATTTGTTGGCCCCTGAAGTTCGCGGTGAGAAGGCACAGTTCGAGTCTTTGGCTACAAACTATCTACCTTAGTTTCTTAACGTGGCTCAACCTGTGATCGCCAACCCGAACCATGAAGATGAAGACATGGTTTCCACAACCATCGCTGACAATGAGCTATTTGAGGTATAAAATGTGTTTTAAGTGTTATGTAGATGTGTTTGACATTTCGTGAAAACCTGTAATTTTTAAAATTAACATATTTCTTTTTGTTTTCATCAGCGTAATAGGTGTGGGTTGAACGCGGCACTACGACGGATGGACTCCTCGCCGGAGTTGTGCACGTTCGAGTCTGCGAGGAAAATGGTGAGCGACGTCGTCAATTTCTTTTTGGGGAGGAGTCTCGGTACTACCACTACCACTACCACTACCCAATCTACACCATCGCCGCCGCCACCGACACATCAGCCCCTACCTAAGCAGGCCCTAGGCAGTCTTAGTAAGATAACATTTCTACACATGTTCCACCGCCACCGGTCGATGTTCGCCCCCTAAAGAGAATGCTTGAAAAAGAATACATTAAGAAGAATTTGAAGAAGCCAAAACAGTGAGGGAACGTGATTGTGATTGGCACTTGTATTGTTTTAGCTTTTGTTGGATTATGGAACTTGTTGAATGTTGTTTGAATGTGATACTTGTTTGAATGTAAGGCTTGTATGGTGTGAATTTGTTAAATAATTTACTGTTGTCTATGTTTTGGTGCTATTGTTTGTATTGAGACTTGTATTGTAATAATTCTAGTTGATAAACATGTTCATTTTGTGATCAAAAAATAGTCTCGGTCCTCCAGGGCCAAGACCGGTATGACAATATCGGTCCTTTAGGACCAAAATTATTGTTGTACTTACGCACATATGTCACCGAGTTGTATGTGCAATGTACCGGTTTGGCAAGGTTTCAGTTGGACATATCCGAAATGTTCACATAACTCTTAAAAATGTATCCCCGATAGCTTTACATCAGTCTCGTTGACTACAACCAAGAGTTATGTAGACAACTTAATTTGGTAATGTCTCGGTTGGATGCGAACGAGAATATGGATCCCATATCGGTCAGTTGGGGACAAAAATATTACCATAATCTCGGTTATAGCATACCATGAGGTGACCTAATTGCATGAATTTTATATATTCTTGGTATGTAGTAACCGAGACCACGATGACATTCTCAGTTACGTCATACCGTGAGGTGACCTAATTGCATGAATGTACACCACAAGAAGAATACCATGATATTATGCAATACAAAAGGACACATAACTGACTTATTTTTTAACTAGTTCTTAGTTTTATATATTTGCCTTAGCCTTTGCCTTGTTCGTCCAAAACTCAAGAACACATGTTCTTTGTCATTATTATTGCAATGTAGTAACTAATGACACAAATTAACAATAGCATAAACTCCATAAGGCACCGCTTTAACATGCAAGCAATGTTCTTAAGGCGAAGCTAAATCTACTACGGAAGGCGTGCCTAGCTAAGAAGTCATCACCGACATGATTTCCCAAATTATGATTCCATCACGCCAACATTTAGCACACTCCTCAGCATACCTTTCCCACAATGGATATAATGATGGAAGCGGTGCATTCACAATCAACTTCGCCTACAAAATACAAAGTACAACGAATAATACATTATCAAACATGTCAAAAGTGATAAAAACATAATGTAATGTACAATTAAATGTACGAACGTACCCAAACCCAATGGATGTTCTTATCATTAATCATGTCAATGATAAGTCGACTATCTACCGATGACGGTGGGACATTACGTAAAGGAAGAAATGTCAAGCAACTACTATGCGAGAGGTTTACTAGAATGACATTAAAGGCTGTTGATATTAACAGCCCCAGTCTAGAAGTGTCAGTCATTCCTCAAAAGAGGCACCAACATTATCATCCGGATAATGCACAGCAGTCTTCACATTCTCGTAACTCGCTCCAAGCACTTCCCGCCAAAGGTTTTCATACTCGATTATTTCATCAAACATCCTTCTACGTACTAACTTCCTACCATTGACATCGGGAAGTCCAAGCCCGGAGGCAACACACCGATATGCACAATTACCATCGCCCATCACATTAATAATGCTCTCAACGTATGATAAACCAATCCGATTGTATGCAATGAGAATAACCAATCTTAGATACACCTTGGGTCTCCCGACATGTACGACGTGTTTTAGGCCCACTTTATTTTTTTTCTGTCTTGAACTAAATGCCTCTTCTTTCAATAGTACGTACTAAAACCCGCTACGCAATCTTGTCGTCAAAGTATCTTCTTCATCGTGTTTCCTCTTTGATTCTATATTCTTTTCTCTATTAAGCAAACTTCCTATTAAAGACCCCTGCGTCCTTCTCTTTGTCTTTATTTTTGTAGGCGGGACAACTCTCAGTGTATATGAAAATGACTAATCTCTCTAAGCAGCTGAATAATCCTAATGTGATCGTCCTCGTCAGTGCAAGCATGAAACTTTTGCAACTCTTTCAATCTCATCGTTCACATTGTACCCAGCCCAATCCACAAGATTCTCTGGTATCATACTCAACTTTCACCAGTATACATTAATGTCATCGAGAGGGATAGGTGAACCGACAAATTTATGAAAGTTTATCTCGTGTGCACAAGGAAGACCATGCATAGTACGTATCTCACAACCACAATGAGTAGAGTCATGTCCAACATCCTCTCCACGTTCCAATTCATCTCTAATTAACTTAAGCGCCATTTGAAAGAAATAACCATGCAATGGGCGATAAAAACCATCAAAATATTCATGTTGCACCACATTCAAACTGAGCTCAATTGATGCCTTGATGTTGTTATGTTGGATCCTAAAAAGACCATCAACCACACTCCACAAAGTCTCAAAATTTGTCTGACTGTTACTAAGATGTAGCTTCAAAGTGGAATGCACAGAGTCAACCCTCTGTGTCGTTGTTTCCCCAAAGTGCATAATTCGATCTGTCCATGCCGGTACAAATTTCTCCTTGTAGATCTTCACCCATGCGTTATCCAAGTAATTGGTAAGACATTCACATGACCGA
Organism: Stephania yunnanensis; assembly: GCA_039657365.1. Classification (NCBI taxonomy): domain Eukaryota; kingdom Viridiplantae; phylum Streptophyta; class Magnoliopsida; order Ranunculales; family Menispermaceae; genus Stephania; species Stephania yunnanensis. The sequence continues at coordinate 5,658,516 of CM077583.1, read as the reverse complement.
ACTCACAATGTAAGTCATTCATCCTAAGCTCAAATAAGGCCTCCGACTTAGCATACAACACGCTCGTCCACCTATCCATGAAACGAGCGAAGCCTTCGTTATCCCCAAATATCTTCTTAGTCTTAGTCAATGCTACTTTGTTGATGTGCCAAAAGCAAAGAAGGTGAGACGATGATGGAAATACTTATTCGATGACACTAATAAGGCCTAACTCCCGATCCGTAACAATCACGTCAGGTTTAGGCCACCCATCCTATATGGATGTCAAGTTCTGAAGTGCCCAAACATAATTTGCATGAGTCTATGATGATATGAAAGCAAACACAACTGAGAACATCAAATGCGTCGAAGTGATGCCAACAATCTCGAATAACGGCATTCGATACCTATTTGTTTTGTAAGTGCAATCAATCAAAAGAACCGACGAGAAACACCGTAGCAACTTGATTGAATCAGGATATGCCCAAAATAAATCAGTGACGATATTCGTATCGGGATGCTTCATATGCCATGACATCTACTTATTTTTCTCAAATATGTGCAATAGTTGTTGCATTTGAGTCCTCCACCCGCATCCTCAATTCATAATTTTTGTCGTGCATTATATATTGTCCACATTGTCGATACGTTTTTAACATCTCTTTGCTTCAACTTGTTGAGGATATCTCTTGGTTTTACAGTACCCTTAGTCATCTGCACCACAACCACCTGCTTACCCTTATCCAATCTTCCTGCAAATGAGTGGTCATCCAAGTTTTTCGTGGGGTCATGATTGTGCCTCCCACACATGACAATGAAATATCACAAAAAATCAACATTTTTCTTGATGTTAATAAGGAAAGGGCACCCACATTTCTTTCTACCAGTTTGAGTCCTCGTCGTTTTCTCTTCCTCTTCAGTTCTTGGTGTCAAAGTAAGTTTTGCCGCTTTGGCTTTCCCTACTCTTTGTGACATTCCCCTAAATGTACCAGACCTCTCACATACAAGTTTGACCCTTCCCCTGCGCTTAATCCCTCCGTCTTTAGAGTGCTTCGTTAATAACACAAATTTGTTCTCATAACCAATCATTTAAAGCCATGAAATAGTCAATTCTCTAGATGGAAATGACCTACAAGGAGTAAACGCATCCTTGTAGTTTGGAAATAAAGTTGAAACCGACATTACCTGCAATACATACATTGTAACATTAGGACTCAACACCAATACACAACAGATTCACAAAAAAATCCAAAAACCCACATTATCGGTAGTACAAGTCCGCGACTTGAAACCAACTTTTATTCACTGGGAACCGAGAGTTATGGAAGAGACTCGGTATGCTAAAAATGAGACTCTTCCATGTGTCTTGGTCATAGCATGACCGTGACTTACGGATAAGTCCCGGTGGATTTTGAGCCGAAACAATCGAGCCCGTGTAACTTCAACTGAGAACATGAAAAAACAAAAAAAAACCACAATAAATAGCAAAAAACACCTCTTCTTATACCTTTTCTTGCACCATTGTAGTACATTCATCCATTTTAAGCTGAAAACAACTTCAAAATGGTCGAATCTACCAAACCCTACAATGAAAAACCAAATCATCAATGTCACTATTTTGAACAAAAAAATAGTTCATTCAAATCTTGATATGGTTGTAAAACAGTGTTACCTCGCTATCAGATGATGTGAAAACGCAAGAATCGATACACGCTCGACAAACAAATATGTGACTTTAGGTTAGAGATGAGAGACCAATGTAGTAGGGTGCCCCAAAATTTGTTTCAAAATGTGTTGTGAGATTGGAGAGAGTTTATATGAAAGGGCAATAGTTTCATTTACATCAAAGTGTAATTTAGAGGTGAGAATGACAAAAAATGGGTGCCTTCATTAATTGATGGGGTGCCCATAGCGGCGCTAAAAAATCATTGATAAGCAAGGTTTGATATCCCTTGACCTCTTATATTTGCTACTTAGAAATTAAATATATAGTTGAATGAGTACACTTTTACTAATTCTTAAAATTTATTTATTAGTGTCAAGGACTCAAACATTTCGTAGAGGTTTCCAAAAAGAAAGTACTTTGTAGCAAATGTAGAATTTTCACTTCCTCAATAAATTAACAATTAATCAAGCAAAATAGTGCATAGTGGGGACCTTAATTGAACGTAGGGGTGTTTACAAATCAAACTAATAAAGGGGAAGGCCCCATGTTGTAACTCTTTTTAGGAGCAACTTTAAGAGGGTCCCATTTGTTTAATTTCCCTCTCAAATTGGCCCTACATGAAAAAGGAAAAAGTTAATTAACTTGGCAACCAAGCGATGTAAAAGTGTTGTTGTGGGAGCACATCATACATACATCAATACATGTACACTTCACGTGACAGACACACACACACTATATATATATATATATATATATATATATATATATATATATATATATATATATATATATATATATATATATACACACACACACTCACGTTCGAATATATACCCACGTACTACATATTTCACCATTGAATTACTTTGAGATTTTAATATAATGGTGATTGATGTAGTGCATTTGATGAAAAACACATTAAATGCGCAATATAAATATAAAGGTAGTACTATTATCATGGGAACTAAATATATATATTCATGCCATGTGTATACTATTTTTAACCATTAGATTTTAATCTAATACATTAATCGATGCGTTAATTATAAATGCACATATCATTTAATGCACAACACATTTTGAGGGATTCTCATGGCATTGGTATCATTATAGAATTTCCCTATATATATAGGGTGCTTCTACAATTGAGCTCAAATATATACCCATGTCATGGGTACTACATATCTCATCATTAGATTATTATGAAATTTCAATCTAATGGTGATTATGGGTTCTATTTTAGAAGCTTTTATATATATATATAAAAGTTGGAAGAGAGAGAAGTTTCACATGCTCTCTCCTTCAAGCTTTTCGTTTTTATGATTTTTCTCAATTTTTTATTTTATGATATTTATTTATTTGTGTTATTTATTGTTTAAAGACATATTCATCCCCTCATGTTTTTGAACAACGAAAAATTCAACCTTGAACAACTAAACTACGGTCTAATTAATGATGAGTTTATTCAATGAATTAAGTTTATGTTTCGTATCTTACACTATTCATTTGATTACCGCAACATCGTTTATACATTTTAGGACAATGAAATAACAATTAAGTTCATTTGAATTATTTTTTGTTAATAAAGGGTTACTTCAATCCATTATGTCTTCGTTTCGAATCTTGCACATCTCTTTGGTTACCACAACATCCTTTATACTGCTTAGGGTACCGAAATCACAATTAAGTGTACTTGAATTTTTTCTTGATTAATGAAGGGTTGTTTCATTGCATTTAATCTCCGTTTCGAATCTTACACCATCCATTTGGTTACCGCAATATCATTTATACAGAACATTAACCTTTTTCTTTATATATAGATCGTATGTTCACAAGTATTGTAGGTCTAGCAAGATCCAAATACTTCTCTTAAAGTTCTTCACACACAAATTAATATAACGTTGTGGCGATTAATTGTCGAGTCGTATGACACTCCAAAACATAGCAGAGATTTTGTAGCGCGATTAACAAATTCACATCTCTATGTTCATTGTTGTGAGGATTGTTCATGATGTTCGCTATGTGCGTGATTTATAAGTAAATATTTTTTTACCATTTATTGTATATTTTTTCTAAGAAATATGGGTTGATTATTGTGAATTGTAAAAAATATTACAGTACATTCATGTAAATTAATTTATTAACTTTCTCTTAAAGTTTTAATAACTCATTCGCATAGCGCAGGAAATTGACTAGTATATATAAAAGTCGGAGGAGAGAGAAAGTTAAGAGGCTACCTCTTCTCACCATTCCAATTTTTTATTTTTCTCGATTTTCTTATTTTTTGCTATTTATTTATTTCTATTATCGGTTGTTCCAAGAGATATAATTATATATTATGTGTGTATTTATTAATAATTAATATTAATTATCTTTTCAACGAATGTGGATTAATAGAATAAGTATGTTCAACTCGAAACCAAGTGCAGATATATGGAAATAAGTATGTTCAACTCGAAACCAAGTGCAGATATATGGAATGGAGTGTAGTGAAACCATAGGCAAATATATGGAATGGAGTGTAGTGCAAATTTATTCCCCCTATAAATTTCATCTCCCATTTATTCTTCTTGCAATACACTTAGTTTTTTCCCTCCCCCCTTCAAAGAATAAGAAAAAAAAAATCACAATTCCACATGCTTCCTTCATGTCAATTTTTTTTCTTTCCCTTTACTTTCTTTACTTTTATTAAAAATATGATGTTGTTTTAAATTCAACACTTGAATGAAAGGTCCAAATGTTTATCTTTACTGATGTAATTATAGTCTTTGACAGATGATATAGTCATAATATCATCCAAAGATATCAATATCGATGCTTACTTAAGCATGTAAAATAATTTAATAAACCTTCTATTATATAGTTTCAATTACACAACTACTAGTATACTAATACACAAGGAGAAGACTTTCATGCTCTCGTGTATAGTGTACATATTGCCTTAGAAACTACGTTAGAGACTTTGACGTGCTGGTTGCAAGACCAGCAATCTGTTGTTGACGCATCATGTGATGATCAACTTTAACTGTGCGTATGCCACTGCATTTAAGTCAGATTTCTTAATCAAACTTGGTATAATTTCGACTCTATGTGTAGCTGCTTAATTTTGCGAACTTTGGTTATATAGTCATGATCTGTATATACATATAATGACAAGCAGGGGCGGACCCTGCCTTTCGCCGCGGGAGGGCCAATGGTTACTTTGTATAAAAAAATAGTATATGATCATTATATAATTGAAAATGAATAATAACACAAAATGGAAATCATGTAGTGTCTACCTCATAATTAATTATTAACATTTGAAAATAAATTAATCACATAAAAAACTAATAACAACCTAACTAAATGAATAATAACATAAAATGGAAAGTCGTCTTCCAAACTGTTTTTCAAACTATAGAAAAAAATAGAAGACTTTGATTCAAAATAAGAGGTCGGTATGTGTTCTAGCTTTCTAGGGTGTGACACAGTGGAAGAATGAGGAAAGACACATGATGAACTAAAAGGGCGACGAGGGCTGTAAAAGTGACAAATTTTTTTTTTTTTTTTTGTATACTCTTACTTCTATAGGGAAGGGAAAAAAAAGCCCTCTATACTTTTGTTATTTTGACTCACACACACACACATATATATATATACACACGCAACATCATTCTGATATAAAAAAAATGATAACGGTAGATTAATTTGGTTTGTGCAATCAAATTATTATTGTGAAAACAATATCAACTAGTAAAAAAATATAAAGGATTTTACATACCTTTGAAACTTGAGCGAGAACTTCTTGTTGGAGACTCGTAGTAAAGAATGATAAAAATTAACAATAGTTGCAACAGGTAAATGAATATGATGACGAAAATCTATATTTTATTGCTTCGCTTTAATTATAAGAGACTATAATTTTTATTTTTGTAAGATATATACATGTATGTATCCTTATTAGATTCCAATAAAATCTCTTAAACCGCAAGAAAAAAATAGAAAGTATATTTATATGGATGTAATCTATTAAAATCCCTTGATTATTGAACAATAAAAATAAAATAAAAACCGCAAGAAATTAGGCTGCATTACTGGAGAAAGTTTAGGGAGGGTAAATTTGTAATCTCAAACACCAAAAAGTTGTGTACGTTAAGGGGAGTCAAGTACAAAATTGCTTATGAATTAAGAAGGGGTAAAATTGTACTTTCCTATACATCTATTTAACAAATAAATGATAAAAAATTAATAAATTGTAGAAGGCTCACGATTGTCTATATATGTTTCTTCCCAATTATCGTGAAGAAGAAAATATCAGTACAAATGATTTTTTTATAGCAACGAGGCTTTATTTATAATAGGTTAATATATACATATTTTCAAATGGAACATAATCAAAATTAAGTCGTTAATTAAAGGTTTTTCTTATATATATAAGAAACAAAAATATATAATTACAACACCGGCCAATCAAACACACAAAAAGAAAGAAAAGAAAAAAAACACATCATGCACCCTTAACTCTAATAAAATGCATGAGTTGAACCCCTAAATTTACATTTGACAAGTGATGCTTCACCCACTTAATTAATGAAATGTATGTCTCATATAATGTTAAATTATCATATTCCTTTTATTAAAACGCTTTGGCCATTCGATAAAGAATAATATAAAATAACTAGGATCGAAAGTTAGTCCCACATCGATTAAATTAATAAAATTTCATAAAGAAGTATATAATTGATTATTTCTCCTATAGAATCGAAGCATTTTGAGATAAAACCTCACACCAATTAGTTGAAGAAGATGACGATATTGGCACTAGCGGAGATCCACGTGCCCACGAAGAAGTGTCGTGGGCTAGCGACTTGCTGATGTTGTGTCCCCAAATGAGAAACTTTAATATTGTATCAAAATCGACAGTTTTGTTGGGACCTATCAAGAAAAAAAATCCCTTCGATCATGAATTTCAATCCAGGGTAAAGTGAGATGTGTGGACCGAAATTATAGTTCCACATCGATTAAACAAATTTTCACAAAGAAATAATAAATAATTGATTATCTTTTCTTAATTAGTAATTTAATACCGATGTCTTTTGAATTAAAACCCAAACAAACTAATGAGTGGTCACAGCTATTCCGACCTCATGTTTTGCTCCCTTTACCCCATTACTTCATTGTATCCTATTTTTGAATTTTTTTACTGGTTTTACACTACCTTTTTGTAAATAATTCCAAAATTACTCCTCACCCTCAACAAATCTTTACCCCACCTCCTACCTTCATCCCAACACCTCTTAATCCTTTCTATTTCTCGATTTTAGTCATTGTAGAACACTTGAACTAGGTCACCAAGTGTCGTAGAAGTGTTTTTTTGGTTAAACAAAGTCAGATATGGTCGTGTCGTATCGAAGAAGTGAAGAAGTGTCGCCCACGGGGTTCGCCCGAACTTCGACCAATATAGCTAAAAAGGTAATGATCAACTCCGATCGATACCCCTAAAGAGGTAACGACCGACTTTGTTCGATACCTCTTTAGAGGTATCGACTGACTCTAACTGATAATGTGAAGTGAACTTAGTTTTAATTAATCACGGATGGGTTCAGCCGACACTTCTTTAGAGGTGTCAGCCTTGTGTGACCGACACCCGCGGGTAACAAGAATGAACAACAAAGTTTTAAAACTCCTAAAAAATACATGATAATAACAAAAAATAGTGGATTTTGCTCGTAATCACTTAATTTTAACGATTTCATTGAGACTTTGTACCCAATGCAAGATTAAACCCCAAAATCGAAGCCTTAAACTCAACAACAAAATCACGAACAATACCGACTCAAAAATAAAAAAAAAATTCAAAAAACTTTGAAATTGACACTAAAAGAGATGATGAATGCACTCATGACGTCGAATCGATGTGGTTTTGCTCGGATTTCATCGAATTTGGGTTAATAATGCGTGCGAATGCGATTTTGAGAGAGGAGTTACTGTAGTATGCGTGAGTAGGGAAAGTGGGGTATGGGTGAGTAATAATACTTTTATATGGAGGGGTAGTTGAATCATTTCACTAGGGGCTGAAAATTAAAAAACTAGTAAAATGAGCAAAAAGTGAAGTCCGAATAGCAAGTGCCTTAATGAGTTGAAGGTGATTTGGGGATAAAATAGATATTGAAGGAGATCATAGGCTCGTGGGCACAAGTGGAAAGTTAAGAATTGACAAGAGGTGTTGGTTTAAAAAAAAAAAACTAGAGATGTTAATTAGTTCAATGTGTTTGAAGTATGGATGACCATGCATGTACACCGACATATTGTGTAGACATGTAATTTGTATTTCTCACTAAATAGTTCCATCACTTGCCTATATATTGTCGTGTAACTTGTAACTATTTTCAATGTATATAAACTCTTCCATGTATTGTCAAATTACTTATAATTTGTCGTATGACATGTAGTATATATGTTACTTGTATACATTATCTAAGTACATTTATCATCATCATCAAATGGCCTACATAAAGGGTGTCGACTTCATTGTAAAAATATACTAACTTGAATGAAGAACTTCTCATTCCAACTCTCTCATTTCTTTCTTCTCCTTTGTAGTAGTAATAGAAGTTCTAAGTCTCCTATTTTCCTTCTATAGTTTCTAGCAAGTCCCAACTCAATTTACAACAATTTATCAGCACGAGCTTGCTCTTGCACAAATTTGAGATCTTGAAGTTCAAGAATGCTTGCTAAGGAAACAAAGCTAATAAAGTATAATTTTTGTTAATTTAAATAAGTTCAATTTATTTCCATGTTATAATGGTTGCTTTCTTTTTATGCGCATCACTTATATATGTATACTTTATTCATACACTATGCTTTATAACGTCATCGATTGTGAAAGTATATTATGTAGTTGCGTCTTGTAAGATCTTCTAGATAAGAAATCAAAAGTCAATATGTGACATAACTATATTGCATAGTCACTATGCTTTATAACGAGACACATTCTCTAAGCAAATGTCATCCAAGAGGGAGTGTTGTGAAGTATGGATGACCATGCATGTACACCAACATATTGCGTAGTCATGTTACTTGTATTTCTCACTAAATAGTACCCTCGCTTGTCTATCTATTGTCATGTAACTTGTAACAATTTTCAATATACACCAACTCTTTCATGTATTGCCAAATTACATGTAATATGTCATATGATATGTTGTGTACGTGTTACTTATACACATTGTCTAAGTACATTTATCATCATCACCAAATGACTTATATATAGGGTATCAACCTCATTGTAAAAACACACCAAGTTAAATAAAGAACTTCTCATTCCAACTCTTTCATTTCTTCTCTTCTCTTTTGTAGCAGTAGAAGTTTTAATTCTCCTATTTTTCTTCTCTAATTACTTGCAAGTTTCAACTCAGTTTAGAACACAATGTACCGGTTGATCACGTTTAAAAGGATCAGTGACCCAATAGGTCATAAAAATGTGGGAATTGTTGTAAATTGAATTGGAACTTGCTAAGAACTAGAGAAGGAAAGTAGAAGACTAAGAATTTCTACTACTACAAACTACTACTACAAAGGAGAAGAGAAGAAATGAGATAATTGAAATGAGAAGTTTTCATTCAACTTGGTGTGTGAATTACAATGGAGTTGACACCCTTTATATAGGTCATTTGGTGATGATGATAATTGTACTTATACAATGTGTACAAGTTATACATACACCACAAGTCATACAACACATTACAAGCAACATAGACAATACATGGAAGAGTTGGTGTACATTGGAGAGCATTACAAGTTACATGACAATACATGGATAAGTGATTATACATTAGAGTTGAATACAAGTTATGTAGAGTGTACAAGTTACATTCAATGTAGAAGTCATGCTTGATGTTACAATTCAATATGAGAGTCATGCTTGATAATGTGATCATTTATAAGCTTGGTTAAAGGGTCATCCAATTTACAACAGGAATATAATTATATATATATTATAAATTTGAACGACGAGTGACGTTCCAATGACGCTAGGAATTCCTGAAAAAAGAAAATAACGCTTGGAATTAATGGGCACGCAGGTGGCCTACATCGATCTAACCTTGCTATTTTCCTAATCTCAATTTCGACATACATCCATGACCATGCATGGTCAACTACTTATGAGTCATGATGAAGTCACCTTTCTGGAACATAACATCCGTAATGATCACAACTGATCATGATGAGATCTCGAGGAACGTTCAATTGTATATTTATATAGGGGTACAAATTAAAATTAATAGACGACATATATAGATTTCTTCCTTCTTTTTTTTTAGTTACATATAAATAGTCTTCTTTACATGTCATTAGAGTACTAGCCCGTATCTTGGTTGGTTTTGTTTTGGTTAAAAATTTCACTTAAACTTAAACCTTATATCATTCAAACTACATTTATAATCTATAAAAAACGTTTCGAGTGTGGGAGGGCAAAAGAAGTAGTCGGAGCGAAGTATTACAAGTGGGTCCTAGAGTCGAGGGGGAGCGCCCGCCCACCCTGCTCCCCCTTTTGTTTCGCCACTGATTTTGGACAAATATCATGGCATAAATATATATTATTGTTTTCCAGCTATATACTCCTTCGGCTCTATATTATTTGTCACATTTGAGTTTGTTTATAAAAATTAAAGTGATAATTAAAAGTCTTAAAAATAGACATTGAGACTAAATTACTCCTGATTAACAACCTATTTTTCATAAGTTTTTGCTTTAGAAATTAATGTGAAACCACAATTGGTGGCATTAATTACATAACTTTTATATTAGAGGTAAAATTTTAAAAAAGACTATAAATACATCATCGATTTTCTAATGTGACACATATTGTAGAACAAAAAAAAATTTAATGTGACAGATAATATGGAACGGATGAAATATTTATCAAGGAAATGCAAATATGAGTATATATATAGACAGAGCAAGAGAGAATCGAGGCTACGTTGTTATTGTTGTTGTTTTTGTTGAATATATATTTTTATTAGTATGGCTCGAAAAAATATTTCCATTAATTTGAGCCAGCCTTATATCAATTTCAACCATGGTAATTGGTCAGATATCTACTATAGATCTATAGTAGATCTGACTTTTGTTTTGAGTAATTATGGATATTTAGACATTTTGTCTGATTAATCCCACAACCTTAAAATGATAAAAACAGACAATCATTGACCCGACGTCTTAGCTATTGCGAGGAATCAAAATTGATGTCGTGCACTTAACCTATACAACCTTGTCTTCCCTTATCACTAAGCCACAACTTGTCTGTTAGATTTGACCAATTACATGTATATATACCTTTCCTCATCTATACGTGCATTAGTTAATTTTTACATGTAGATTTCATCGATATTAATTAATAGATCAGAGTTCTTATTAAAAAAATATATTAAGAGATCAGTATATACATAACAAGAACCAACCATCTCCATTGGTCCAACATATACATCTTCCTTTAAGGCCTATAAAGGGGTAAGGTTGACTCCCATCCGGTAACAAATATGGTCTTTAATTAATTTCTAACATTTGAGCTACTATTACTGTCATAATCGACAACTTAGATTTGTCATTGTAGTTGTTACGATTGACGTTTAAGTCATCCAAATCCAACACATCATACATGTGCTCAAAATCAGATCCGAAATAGTTGGAGATTTTAACTGAAGATTACGAAGATGTTAGAGATTGCAATTTAGAAGACTGACATGATCACCACGTGTTAATTATGGAGGAACGTAGTTATTTAGATATGGAGATTGTTCAAATCTTGCTAGTTTTAGATAAGATTATATAATCTACATTTGTCTATTTTTTTGTCAAAGTAATTGAGTCATGTACACCAGTTATTCAATTTACTTTGTATTGTGAACCTGTTTTATTCACATTATTATCGAGTTATAAAGCATCCAGGGGGACTAGGTGTTCCAGTGAGGGGAACCTCACACACAAGAGGGATCTTGTGTATGAGAGTGTGCTAGGAGGATCTCAGTGAGAGAGTTAAGATAATGAGTCATGTAGTTCGATTCGTCATACTAGTGGAGTTTACATCTGGGCGTGGTCCCCATACATAAGTCTTGGACCGAATTGCAATAACATATCTAGTGTTCTGGTTTGATTTATTTTACTTCATACTTTTACGTTTTAATTATTTTTTTACTTTCTGTTTCCCAGTTACAACTAACGTTACCTTCGGTTGTAACCCCCTTTGGTTATTTCAGTCACAATTCAAATTAATTAAGGTGATATAAAAACATCAAATTTGGAGCATCATTTTGATCCTTGGAAGAAATCCACAAAGTCAATCAGAGAAAAAAAAAAGAGTTAATTAAATAAGTCTTAAGTCAAGCCATGGAAAAACTTGGCAGTCATAGCAGCTTGAGATGTTTAATCAAACACGCATTTAACAATTCATACATACATGGAATTAAAACAACAATTGAAACTGGCTATGCTCATTGGGATGCGTATGAATCGCACCTTGATGTAAATCGCATAGTCATTGCGTTCTCATGTGCATTGTTGAAACTAAGACCACCAACCCTCCAAAAGTAGTCAAAATAAACATAAGAACACGCTTAGTCTCTCCTCAACACATATAACAAACACTTCAAATAAACAAACTCAACTCCAAACGATCAAACTCTAATTAACAAGCAAAATGGATCCGAGAGACGACGATGGCTTCAATTGGAACGACTATCAACGGCATCGAGAGCGGTTCGGCCTCAACACGAGGATCATGCTCACAGCCATCATAAGCTTGCTCTTTGTCATAGTAATGGTTGTTCTGCTTCACTTATATGCTAGACTTGTGCTCAAGCGGCAGGCGAGGCGTCGACAAGCGATGCTCCAAATGGGCATAGGACTAAATTCATCAGCACTCCAATCCATTGCAGACCCTCCAAGAACTGGGCTTGATCAATCTATAATATCTTCCCTCCCTATATTCATATACAAGAGAGCATCATCACAAGACCAAACAAGTAGTAGTGGTAATACAAATTCTATTGAGTGTTCAGTGTGTTTAAGCACTATAGAGGAAGAAGAGATGGTTAGGCTTCTACCCAATTGTAAGCACACTTTCCATTCACAATGCATAGACGTGTGGTTGAATGGCCACAGTACATGTCCTGTTTGTAGGACTGAGGCTGAGCCCAGGTCTCAATTGCTGGTGACGGTGGTTCCGGGGACTGCTCCGCCGATGGAGACGGTGAGTTCGAGCTTGGCCGGCGGGGAGGGGACTTCGGATTTGGCGGCGCAAACGCCGGGGAAGGTTACCGGGTCGAGTTTGAGATTGAGCTCATTCAGGAGGATGCTTAGTAGGGAGAGGTCAGAGAGGAGAGTAATCAATCAGCCTACTTCGTGTGAACAAGCAGATCATCATCATCATCAAGAAGGGGACTTGGAGAGGCAATGATTTATTATTTTGATTTTGATTATTCCATTAGTTTGATTAAATCTTTCTTTTACATGTTTTTGTGTTTTAATTTGGTTACATTAAAACAAAATAAGATGCTTTATGCATCTTGTTTACAAAGCTGCTTGTGATTATAATTATAATGTGTAAATGAACTTATACACTTTATAGAATCATAAATTTGGATGAAACGTTAAAGAGATGTGATTTGGTATATATAGTTTTAACTAGTTTTATGTATTTCTGACAAAAAAAAAAAAACTAGTTTCATGTATGAAAGAATTAATTATGTTAGCTAGAGATTTTTTAGGTGTTTGTTCTTATTGACTATAGAGAACAAAGGTTGATATTTCAAAGTGTTTTAATTTGGTTACATTAAAACAAAATAAGATGCTTATGCATCTTGTTTGCAAAGCTGCTTGTGATTATAATTATAATGTGTAAATGAACTTATACACTTTATAGAATCATAAATTTGGATGAAATGTTAAAGAGATGTGATTTGGTATAGTTTTAACTAGTTTTATGTATTTCTGACAAAAAAAAAAAAACTAGTTTCATGTATGAAAGAATTAATTATGTTAGCTAGAGATTTTCTAGGTGTTTGTTCTTATTGACTATAGAGACAAAAGGTTGATATTTCAAAGTGTTTTAATTTGGTTACATTAAAACAAAATAAGATGCTTATGCATCTTGTTTACAAAGCTGCTTGTGATTATAATTATAATGTGTAAATGAACTTATACACTTTATAGAATCATAAATTTGGATGAAATGTTAAAGAGATGTGATTTGGTATAGTTTTAACTAGTTTATTGTATTTCTGACAAAAAAAAAAAACTAGTTTCATGTATGAAAGAATTAATTATGTTAGCTAGAGATTTTCTAGGTGTTTGTTCTTATTGACTATAGAGACAAAAGGTTGATATTTCAAAGTGTTTTAATTTGGTTACATTAAAACAAAATAAGATGCTTATGCATCTTGTTTACAAAGCTGCTTGTGATTATAATTATAATGTATAAATGAACTTATACACTTTATAGAATCATAAATTTGGATGAAATGTTAAAGAAATGTGATTTGGTATAGTTTTAACTAGTTTTATGTATTTCTGACAAAAAAAAAACTACTTTCATGTTTGAAAGAATTAATTATGTTAGCTAGAGATTTTCTAGGTGTTTGTTCTTATTGACTATAGAGACAAAAGGTTGATATTTCAAAGGTTGGTTGTGAAAGATTAGGTGCAATTTGCTATTTAGATATCACAAGATTGCGTACTATGTTTTATTTAATTGAATTACGTTCATGCACACAAAACTCATTATTTTCTTAGACAGAAAACTCCTCATTATGACTAATGCATGATATCATGTACATTTTTTTTGTGTAGTTTCATGACAGTTTACCTAACCAGCACATGCTTTGCAATATGTCTCATGAGAGAAATGTCTTCTATATAATTACCCTATGTACAATATGATTTAATTTGATTTTTTTTTTTTTGACATAAGTGAGAGTCACCTTTCCAAACTTTCCCTTTTCTTTTTCTTTTGACGAGCGATGACTCTACCATCTCACTCGAAATATTTATCAAATTAGACTATTTTGTTAATCAGTGAAGTTCAAAATTATCTTCCTTACACAAGCGAGCTTTTAGCTAATCTAATTTGATCTTAGGTCCTCCATTAACCAAAAATAAAAAAAGAAGAGAGTATCAATCGAAGTAGATTTATATAGCTTAGATGATTGGAATAGCATACCCTCAATCTCAAATTAATTAAAATCGACTAGATGGATCAAACTATTGCGTCCGCCGAACAAATTGTATTAGGGTCTAATACAACTACTGGAGATACACTAGGGTCTTAAGTTTATTTCTTGAGAATAAATTCCACTTTCAAATGAAATTAATCAATCGATGTTACACTGTTTTTTTTTTTTTTTTTTTTTTTTTTTTTTTTTTTTTTTTTTTTTTTGTCAAACATTAATGTTACACTGTTAGATAGATCAAACTAATTAAATAGTTCAAAATTACACAGGGTCCGAACAAAATTGTCCACCTCCCTCGTCACACAATCCTAAACAAACTTACAAAGAACAAAACCAACGGCTGTGATCAGTGCTTGAACCCACAAATCACCAATCTGATTATCACACCCACTGTAATCAGGCGAAGCGGACCCCACTCCATTAGCTGACGCAACAAATCCTCCATTCGACACCGCTTGAACACTAATCAAATGAGTGAAAAAAAAAAAAAGAACGATAAGAACATTCCCGAAAAGCCCAGAAAGAACTCTGAAATGACAACCATGTCCCACAGCAACCAGATCAGAGAGTGAGTGAAGAAGATGAGCTCACCTGTAAGGCAATTTGCAGTCGCCATGGCCTGACATCGAAAACCCACCAAGAAAACCGTCAGATCAAAAATGGGTACTCGCTCAAATCCCAAAATCCCAACCCAAGAAACCCCAATTCAATCACCAAAACCCCAGAAAAAACTCACTCGGATCCAGAGAGGAGAGAGCAGCAGTGTTGCCAAAATCACAGCTAGCATCATCGCCGTGTTTTGTGAAGTAATCGTTGAAAGCGTAGGTGGCGGTGGCCTGGAAGTTATTGGGGTCGTAGCAGGAGCGGCCCTGTTGAATGGGGGAGCAATCGGCACCGCCGGCGCCGCACGCCCAGTCGATGGCTCTCTGGAGAGAGGCGTCGTCGGCGTTGTTCTTGGCCACGCACCATAGCTTCTGGGACGCGGCGGCGGCGGCGGCGGAAGGGGTGAGGAAGAGGAGAGTGAAGAGTGAGAGGAGAGGAGGAGAGTAGTGGTGGTGGTGGACATTGTTGTTAGGGGTGGGAATAGAGCCGTTTGGGGGGGTCTTGAAGAGAGAGCTGGGGATGTGACCGTTGGAGAGGTGGAGAAGAGGACAAGATAGAGCACATTGATTGAGTGCGTGAGAGAGTGTACACTCGGTCCGTTTAGTAGAGTTCATTCCGTTGCAGGCTTCAATCGTTGAGAGCTCTGTATCCTAATTAAATGGTAGCCTACAAAGAATCTGAAGTAGTTGATTTAGATAAATATAAATAAATAAAAAGAGACAGTTTTTTTTTTTAATAATCTCATATTAAGGCCTGAATAATCTCACAAGATTAGGAAGCTACCACTACCACTAACTTAGATGTCCAAGAAAAATAGTGCGAATCAAACTCATTACATCTACCTTAATCAGAGTATTAAAACCTCGATCATAGCCAATCCACTACACCCCTTAGGGCATTTTTAGAAATTTTGATTTGGTATTTTTTTTTTTTTTGACATCGGATATAGATAAAATGACTCAAATGTAAGTAAAACTTGAGAGCCTCAAGTTCTTAACTTTGCTTTTTAACAAGTGATGTCTTGTTTCTAAATAGAGATGCTTTGCCTTATTTCTCATTAATTTAGCACTATGGCTCAATTGTGTATTTCAAACAAATTATATTTTGCAAGGTGATGTGGATATTAGTTATGTGTACTTCAAATGGTTGTGAACTCATTGATTTGGAGGAATTTGAATAATTTGTAAAGCACATTATCTATTAGGCTATATTTGTGTATTACGGTATTGCTATATTCATATCGGTTTACTTTCTTTATTAAAGTGTTGTAAGCTCTATAAATAAAAGCACCTCATTGTCTTCAATTTGCTTTGATTCGCCCTTATTTAATGCAAATTTTGATAGACCAAGCAATCTATAATAAACATAAATCTAAACATGGCACTGTTATCACAAGCAATTAAACATGCTGATTAAACAATAAAGAAGATTAATAATCAAATTGTACCAGAGGCTTGCAAAGAGCAATGTCCTAAGACAGAATAATTTCCTCCAACTCGGTGCCGAATTCAACTAGGAGTTCTGTCCCCAGGATACAACTGGCCTATTCTTTGATTAAAGCACCAATCAAAGAACCTTCAAACTGCAAATCGTCTCTCTCAGATTAAACACAAATCACATGAAATTTGATTTCCGAAAAAACTCATTTTCTCTGTCAAAAGACTCCTCTATTATAGATAACCATCTAACTGTCCAATTAGTGGACAGTTTCTCCATAACTATCTAATTAGTGGTCTTAATTAGTGTGCCACTAATTTATAGTTATTTTAACTCCTAATTCGAACTTAGCAACTGTTGGTGCTCTTTTGTATTATTTAAAAACGAAAATAAAATAAAAAACGAAAAATAAAAAACTATGTTTATGAATGGCTAAGTCTTGAACAAACCAAAGCCCCAAAGGCCCCAAAGGCCCAAAGATTATTTAATTAGGGTGAGTTCCTAGTGAACCCCATGGTCCATCCTAGTGAACCCCATGGTCCACTCATTCTAACTCACTTCTCTCTTAAACAATAGTGAAGTGAGTTGGAACTTATATTAAGTGGGAAAACCAAGCCTTTCTCTCCTATGTGGGACTAAAGGTTTTCTTCTTTTCCAATACAAAACTTGAACTTCAATGTTCAACAAATTTCAATTACATTAACACCATTATTGCACTAAATGGAGTGCAACGTGAAAAAAGAAAAAAAAACTTGATCCACATATTCAATCCCTACTAATTTTGAATTGAGGCTTGGTTATTATTGTTGTACTCAAAGTGAATAGGATGATTACCTTCTTTAAAAAAAAAAAAAAAAAAAAAAAAAAAAAACTTAAAAGCATGAATGGAGCTATAAAACGGGATTGTTGCTTATCTCTTGATTTAATTAAACTTTTTGAGTACATGACGATTTCATAAGGTTCGATTGAAGAATGACGATACTATGTCACATCACAAGACACATTGGCTCACCAAAAGTCATTCATGTGCGCCTCGAGATGCGAGCAAACAAAAATCTCGATACATAACATGTAAGTCGAGGTTACATAAAAGATTTTTGTGAATCAATATGTCTTGTGGCATGATATTATTGTTGTTATTCTAATATTTTTTTTGTTAATTAGTTGCCATAAAAAACAAAATAAATAAGGCAAAATAAATGATGCTGCCCAGGATCGAACTGGGGACATTCAGTGTGTAAGACTGACGTGATAACCACTACACCACAGCACCACTTGACGAAGCTATGGCTGTTAAAACATTATATCCCCAGTGTCTAACGGAATAATTGAATGATCAAAATTCAGAGAATTTGAAACGCATGTGAACACATCATAACGAAGAGTGAAATAATACATATTCCATTTATAACATAGTTTTGACATATTTTGCTCATTGCTTTCAAGTTGGCTAAGAAATCATAAAAATGGTAATATCGAGGTACACTTTTCAATATATAGTAAAATCTTATACTTTTTCGTTTGAACAAATAAACTTTTAAACTTTCACACTGAAAATTGTTTTTTACTTGGTTTTTTTAAAAAAAAAACACATTATGTGCAGGCATATATATTTTTTAGAATAACTTTTGACGTTTAGTACTTGCTAAAAAAAAGCATATCAATCAAAGGAATACCAATACATCAATGGAAAAAAAATGGTCTCATCATACACGTCCTACGTTTTCTTTTGGTTTCTTACATATTATCTGGTGCCAATCGCATTGATTAATCCATGCTCAAATATTATTTAGGCCCAAATGAAAGTGACCCTCTCAACTCATTTTGCTCAATTCACAAGAATCAAAATCAAAAGTTCATTCAAAGAGAACGAGTTTTCTCTTACCACTCGAACCCACTAAGTTGTTATTGATTTTAATTTATTTATTTACTATTCTTTTTCAAGTGACATAGTATATATATTACTTTTAAGTATTGTTATGACATTTTGTGGTCGATTCATGTATAATTTTAAAAACTAATTAATTTTGTTATAGTGTTGCTCAGCTATCACAGTCGCGATTTCTACCAAAGAAATTCTCAATCTCGAATTAAGATAATGTTTTATTATGGAGTCTAGTTGCAAGCACAAAAAAAAGCCTTTTATTCATATATTCGTTTTTCAAACTTGATGACACCTAAAAATGTACACACCTATGCAAGCACAAAAATGTTTTAATTCAATGTTTGTTTTTAGGATGTTATGATGAGGTATACGTAACAAAAACTCATAACATGAACCAAAAGTGCACAAGGTGGCACCCACTTGAGGCCCCCAGTGGGGCATTTTCAAACACAAGTATAGAAATATAAACATGAAATCATTGCAATGAGAGCTCCAAATAGGAAACAAAAATGAGACTAGGAACAGAATTCATTTGTTTTAACAACACAAATGTGCCCACATGAACGTGACAGACATTATGCATGACTTGAGAGAGAGAGAGAGAGAGAGAGAGAGAGAGATTTCAGATTCAACAAAGCACCGAATTGAAAGCTTTCACGAATCTTTCTTCACAAATATTTCTTTCCGGAATTCTAGCTCTGCTCTCTCTTCTCCTCCATTAATAGGGACCTCCAGATTCTACTTTCTCTCTCATTTCCTCTGACTTACTATCTATAAAAAAAATAAAAATAAAAAATTACATTCTCAAAACCAGGGGAGTGCCTCATGGATTTACTATTACTATGCCCTCACAGATTCTACATTCATTAAGGAGATTTCATCAGTTTTGGTCTTATTTTTCTACAGCTTTTCCAATCCAATTTGGTTCATTTTCTATGCTTCCCTCACAAGTCACAAGATTGTTGGGCATTTTGTTTGATACAATTTGGAGCTTATCGATGATATCTCTAAAACTTGGGTATACCATTGATGATCATCCTCACATTTTCTAGGAAAGTTTTCTAGGAGTTGTCTAGGATATTTCTGTTCAAATTTTGCAAATTTGTGTTGTGGGTGTTTGTGGATTCTTTGGTGTTGGATGGCAGAAAGGAGGGATGGCTCAAGAAGAGCAGCAGAGATGCAGTAATAGCAGCAGTGGAGGAGGAGGTCGGACGACAAAGAAATTGAAACAAAGAAAGATACCGCAGAGAGGTCTTGGCGTCGCCCAGCTGGAAAAGATCAGATTAGAAGAGCAGCAGAAGGGAAACAGCCATTCCAATCATCAATCTACCTCGGCAATTGTCTTCGCTCCGCCATCGCCAACGGATCTTTCTTCATTCAGACCTTCCACGCCTATTTCGCCATCAAACTTTGAAAAGCTCAGCCCCCCTCCTTCAATTTCATCAACTTCACTTCTGTATGGTCACAACAATGGTGAAACTCATGATCTAGGTGTTTCTGCAGCAATGGCAGAAGGGCAGGGGCATGGTTTTCTTCCAAACATGTGGAGTACTTTCGAGTTGAATACTGATTCAGAGGATAAGAAATTGGATCCAGGACTTGAGTTTGGCCAAAGCGTGATTATTAATGAATCAAACCAGCTTTGGCCTCCTCTTCTGATGCAACGAAAGCAAGAACCGCCGCAACCGCGGCAACAATACATTACTTCTAAGGTGATGGCGCTGTTCTCTAATCAAAAGTTTTTGAATGATCTACTTGTTTTTCTTTTTTCAGATGTTACAAAAAAACCAGGTTTGCAGGTGAAACTCTCTATGTCAATTCCACAATCATCTGGACTAAATCTCCAGATAGAGCCCCCTTCAAACCAAAGCTACACCAGCAACTTTACTGCTCCATTATGGCATGAGGAATACAAGGTAACCAAATATTTTTATTTCTGAGAGATCTCTGATTTTGCTGGCTAAAATGAGAAACAACTTCATCAATGAAAATTTTAGCTATTGCTGATGTTTTATCTTTCTGTTGAGGCTTCTTGACTTACAACAAAGGATTTCAGGATATGTTTTTACTGATTAGTGATTACTAGAGAGGGTAAATAGAGTATGGGCGGAAAATTGCTGATGATGGTTTTCATGTAGCATAGATGATCGGAATGAAGCGGCAATGGCCCTTCTCGCTAGATAATCCACCTGGGCCTTTGCTGAACAGCAACTTTCCTCCATTCTTCCCTTTTAACTGCAGCAATGGCAGCAGTGGAACTCATAATTTTGAACCAAAAGTTTCAATGTTCAGGTTGGCTATTGTGGCTTGTTTATTGTTCTTTCTTACCTAGACATGATCAATGATTCACCATTTAATTGCTCCTTTTATCAGAGAAGGACCTTCAAGCTCATCTCCATTTAATCATTTTGATTGGAGGGACAATTTACCGGAGATGAACGCGAAGAAAGAAAATGGAACTCTAGATACTATTCTCACTCTAGGTCCTACTACAAGTACTGCTTCATCTGCATTGGCTTCTAAAGCAAAGCAACCCTTAGAACTCCCTTCCTGTCATTTTCGTGAATACCCAGAATTCAATCTACCCCCATTTCAAGTAAGGTTTCCGACAATTCCCCACTTTGAAATATAGAATGGAAAATCTAAGTTCATTGTTTTGATTTCATATACTTGAATTTTGATGGAATATCAAGGGTTACACAGAGGAGTTCTTCAGACAAGGTGCATCAATTCGACAGCAACCTTTCTACAGCTTCTTCCCAACAAAGAGGCATCAGATGGGATCCTATACAGTAGCTCCAAATGAACAAAGATGTGAACTAGAGGAAGGATTGGATCTTACATTAAAGCTATGATGTATTGGGTTGGCTTTTTAGGGAAAAAGTATCTGCAGAACTCTCCTTAAGAGATGATATTCGAAGAGAGCATGACAGACCTGAAATGGAATAGATTTTGGCAATGAAGTTGTGACTTGGGAGGAGAGCAAGATTGAAGTTATAGAGGACTGGTTTGTTGTTAGAATTACGTGATATGCTCTTTTTTTTGTTGTTTTTATGTCAATCTACAAGTTATGGCAATATATTTGTTGTTAAATATTATCATTGACATCTTCATTACATGTCAATATAATGTTTTTTAACAATTGGTATATACATGAATGAACTAATACCATACAAGATGAATAGTTGTGTCCGTATTTAATTTATGGATTCTAAATTTCTAACAAAATTTTTTTGCCAAGTTTCCAGTTTGATACAAAACTTATTTTGTTGTTGTGTAGAAGAAGAATGAGAAAAAGGAGCATATTTTTCATTAATCGTAGTGCTCTATTTATAGAGCCAAACATACACAATTATTCAAAATTGAAATTTGAAACTTAATTAACATAATTTAACCTAATCTAGATCTTAGCAACAGAAACTTGTTTGAATTTAAAATTTAAAATTTAAAAGAAACAACTTATCATAAAATCTAGATCAACATCAAAGACATTTTCTAAAAACCTCCTAAATGTTGGGGAAAAACCGGAAGTTTAACAGTTCAAGATGTATGCTAAAAATTTCTTCCCATCATGGGAATCCCATGTTTAGACTGGCAGCCATAATATGCTTACCTTGGAGACTTCAATTTATAATCCCAACCTAGAAACTTCTGTAAATTGGCCAAAAGCATAATCTAACCCGAAACCTCCTAAATCTATTTCACCTTCTTCATACCACATGAATCTCAAAAACTCTCCTACAAAGATCCAGTCCAGCAGAATATCAAATGGCATTAATACGTTAGCAACAGAGGAGCAAGATATATATGAAGGCACTAATTTCATTCTTTTCAAACAACAAAAAAAAAGCTTTAAGAACCACCAGATGTTATATAAGTCATGCGCAAGCACAATCAGTGAATCCCAGATTTGCTAACGTGGAATACATACAGACTGCAACATTTTTATAATTGGGCATGACTTTAGTACACATTTGGTAAAGCAAACTAGAGCCTGTAGGATTTTGAAAAGTTCGTCAAATTTAGAGCTACTGAAGCATCCTCTTGGGACAGAGGCACATTGATATCAAGAAATCCCATATAGCAGCATGCAATTTTCTAGAAAACACAAATTACCACTAAATTTTCACAGCGACAACCACGATACCATGTCAAGGATGGGAGATTCGTCCTCCACGAAGACTTGACAGACCTGCAATATGATGAAACATACAAACATATATATGCATATATAAACTAATAACAAGAATACTTGCGATATAGAGGAAGTATCATCAAGGACGAGAAATATTAGACTTGAGTGCTTACCCTAAGTAAAGCAATTCTCCAAAAACTTCACACATGTGTTCTGTGCCCATTTCCATTTTCTAGGCTGTGACCAGCCCAAAATATAGTTAAGAACATAAATGACCATCAGTGAAAATGCGTAGAGCACGTATGCAACTGAAAATGTCCAAAGGGGGAAGACAGTGCGAAAGCTAGCAAAGAGACCCATTGACATGCAAACAATAAGAACTATCAGCTCATCAGATGAGAAGTCCCAGGAAAGGTTTCTGGCATAGACAAGGATAAAGAAGGCAAAGAGATGAACGATGTTGTTCACTGTCACAGTTCCATAAATCTGCAAGCAGAGAACATGATATATTGGAATAAATATAATGTGGCCCACTTTCGTGGAATCATGTTGAAACTTGATAGGGTAAAACAATTACTTCTCTTGCATTTGTTAGGTAACCTATGGGCCTAGAAAACAACAACAACAAATCAGTCCCAAATTAATTGGGGTCGGCTACATGGATCAAACTCTTCTATTGTGCTCGATTAAGTGCAATTGATGGTGAGTTTTCTAAACCATTCAAATCCCTCTCAATTAATGCGTCCCATGTTAACTTTGGTCTACTCCTACCTCGTTGAATTTCTACTGTTTCCATTGAGTCAAATTTTCTAGTGGGGGCATTTGTAGGCCGTCTTTGCAGGTGACCAAACCACCGCTACCTCCATTCCCTAATCTTTGTGTCAATTGGTGCTACCCCTACTTGTCTTTGAATTTCTATATTTCTTATTCTATCTTCATGAGTTTTACCACACATCCACCTAAGCATCCTCATTTATGCTACGTTCATTTTATGTAACTGTTGTTGCTTTACCGCCCAACATTCACTGCCATATATCATAGCTGGCTTAATTGCGGTTCTATAAAATTTTCTTTTTAACTTAGTAGGAACATTTTGATCACAAATCCCTCATATTGCACTCTACCATTTCTTCCATCCAGCTTGAATTCTATGTGTGACATCATTATCAATATTACTATCATTTTGTATGACTGAT
This sequence comes from Stephania yunnanensis, assembly GCA_039657365.1. Lineage (NCBI taxonomy): Eukaryota > Viridiplantae > Streptophyta > Magnoliopsida > Ranunculales > Menispermaceae > Stephania > Stephania yunnanensis. Next base: position 5,634,404 of record CM077583.1, on the reverse strand, counting down.
CCTAGGTATCTAAAGTGGTTCACCTTAGGAACTTCTACTTCCTCTAATTCTACTTCCCCATGAGCCTAGAAAGCGAGTATATATATATATTGAGGAATAGAAAGCAAGCTATTATGCAAGGACCTAACAGTAACATTCAACCCCATCTTGCATTGAACATGGAGAATTAGCAGAAGAGAGAGAAGACTGCAAACGCCAAATATGCAAAATGGGAATATCAAATTTTGACTACGTGAATTAAATTCAAGGTCTTTCATATAACAAGGCTCCAATTCTGTGCTAGAAGATAGAGACCAGAAATCTACCAATAATTTTCATGTTAAGCCAATACTATATGTTGCATCTCGGTGCTTAACTATGGTGTAAGGCAACTCTATTCTAATCCAATCATCAATGACAACGACTATCCTAATGGTAGTGATCTTCACAGTCATGGTTGAACAACTGAGAGTTATATTGAATTTGAAACCCTGCATGATATATGGAGCTGATCTTTAGGCTAGTGGAAAGAATTTGTGACCTCGTTATTGACAATGAAAGGTTCTTGATGTAATTGTTGTGACAATGTCAAGCAAGAAACAACTTCTAGTAGTTGATTCATGATACTGCTTTGTGTTTGGAGTGTGTGAACACGTGGAACAACTGAAGGAGTGTGGTTTTCACTCCAAAATGCGTCAGTTTTATTTGAGAGACCCACACGTATATTCTATGTTGTCTTCTCAACTGATGTCCGACTATCAATTCACTCATTCCCAACAATCTACACTATAGGTGGAAATACTAGTCCACATTGTACAATCTTTATTAGTGACTCCAGTAATCCAGCCACCCACAAGATCTTGAGCAAACCTATTGCTATCACCTCAAGGAAGAGAATCTTAAGAACATCAACAAAGATTGAACATGATACCATGAAAATTACAGCTTTGATTCACCACACGTCTTATCCCAAAGTTGAAACTCTTGGTTCTATGACTTTTTAGGGAACATTAGGCGCATAAATACCCGCTTCTGCTGATATTATCCTCAACATAATTACCTAGGTTAAATAGGTGCAAAGTTTCTTGTCACTATTTATGAAATGGAACAAACATATGTGTATGAAATAGATCAAATAGGTGCAAAGTTTTACTCCAAAAGGTGGGGCCTTGGTAGTTTATAAGGAGAAATATGCACATATATTCTTCATTATGAAATTATTCTTAACCAACATGAGGAATATTTGGCCCACACAATGTTTTCAATGCGACAAAGCGATGTTAGGCGGTTTAGCCCCGCCTAGTTGAGGCGGGGCTTAGGCGGGTGAAAAATATTCAGTTAAACCTCCCTAAGAAATAATTTATTTATTTAGAGACCCCTCAACAGAAGGGGCATACTTTTTCACCTACACATTCTCACCACCATATTTTCAACTCCACACTTTCCCACACATTAAATAACAGTTGTAAATGTAATGAGAAAGTGGATGACCCTTCCTATCCATACCTTTTGTAAGGCTCATTTACTTGTAAGTTATTATTGTATTATATGTAAGTGTAACTTGTGCCCATTGGTCTTCATCTCATTATGACCAAATGGGTTATATAATGGGATCCTCTCAATGTAATTAGTACACCAAGTTGAATGAAAAGCTCTCCCATTTCTCTCAACTATTATCTTGCTCAAGTTCTAGTTCATCGTCTTTATTTTCCTTGTTTTATCTTAGTTAGTTTTACAACACGTTATCGCACGAAGTTGCTCGGATCGAAGGAGTCTTTGAAAATTGAGAAGATTTTTAAAGAACATGAAGCTTGGAAGGTATAATTTTTACTTTAAAACTCATTTTGGTACTCTGGTTTCTTGTATGAGTTTTGGCTTGCATGTATGTTGTTAATTGATGTCAATCTCATGAACATCTCATGAACACATCACTCATCATATATTTGTCGCCTACAAAATACATCCCATAGTCATCTATGTCGTGCTTGACAAATGGATACACTTATTCTACTTGACACAATTTTTTTTTCTTGGAGATACACTAGCCCATATATATAATTTTTATGAATATGATTTTTTTTTACTTATATCATTTGGATTACATATATACGTATTATCCACACTAGTCGATTGGCACACACTAGGCACGTGAAGACAAAAATATTTTACTATGAAAAGCATAGATTTTGTGAGTGTCCATGATTATATTCTTTGAATAATTTATATCGTAACTATAATCAATATTAAAACAATCTTACAAGCAATGTAATAGTTTGCCCCATGAAACCATAATAAAAAAAGGAAAATTATACTATGAGTTTGCTGCTTTCAGTATCAAGAATGAAAATAATTGGCAGCATTTCAGAAAAATAAAAAAATAAAAATTGGTAGCAATCTGATAGGACACCGATATTGATCTACTGATTTGTAAACTCAACAACGATTACATGAACAAGAACACAAGTGTAATCCTAGAGAAGAGTCTTAAAACTCTCTCAATCCCAACTCCTAAGAGTTCCCAAATTACATTCTAGATTCAAGATGCCTTTCACTCTCTTACCACCTCTACTTATACTACAACTTCGAATTACTTAAGTACCCTTGTAACTAATTTGGACTCACACCAATAGCATTGTGGTGGTCCCCCTAGCCTCTATCATTACTCCCCTTTAACAATTCACCTTGTCCTCAAGGTGGTAAAGAGATAACAATTTAGGCGGGATCATTGATCTATGTGAAGAGATGAGCTTGTGCTATCGAAGAAAATGACCAAGCAATGATCCATAGCAAATCGTGGAATGATTAGTGGAACAAACAGTGTGCTCTAGTGAAATATTGAATGAAGGCGCTGAATCCTTAGCCCAACAAGTGCAACATAGAGCCGAAATGCTCAAAACCTCTACCAAAAACAGAGATGGCAGCTCCCAATAACATTTTGAAATCGCAGTGTACGCCACTGTACAAAAGAGCGTAATGCAGGAGGATGACAATGTAGCCAAATAGATGACGACACCATGAGTACCCATTAGTGTTGACAACACAAGGCTTCAAAAACCCCAAAATGGATTTCCCATGAAGCACATATTGTTCAGTCGCATAAATGGCCAGCCAATACCCTTCACAAAAAACTAACGACATTGCCAAAGAATTGTGATGAAACTGTAGACTCCATGAAAATGCCCAAAAATGTGCTAATGACTGACTTTTTGTCACGTGAGATGAAGAAATAGTGTGCTGAATAATTGCCACCCAAGACTTGCCATAAACCTTATTCAAATTGATGAAATAGCGAAAGATAGGAACCATGATGAAATGCATTGTATGTAACAAGTTGTGTAGCTGTACTGTGAAGCATAGAAGAGAAGGACACATGCCCAATGTGGAAGAAGAAACAAAATCCACATGATATTCCTCGATTGATGTATCACTTAAGTGGGCCTTCAACTTAAAAGGAAATAAAACGCACACAACTCGAGGACAATCAAGTGGCCAAATACACACACATAAAGGTCAGAACTGCTTTCCTGCATAAAGAATCCTTGATAAACACATATGATGTGTCACTCCTCTCACCCTTAGATCTCCTCGATACACCCTTCGACCTAACAAATGCTTTCTTCCCAAATCAAGTGTTGCAACTAAGTCACGCACAATTGAACCAGAAGAAGAAATAGCTCGATGATGGAGGAAGACCTCCGAATCGAGAATGAAGCACCTTAACAGAGAGGATAATGGTGGTGGCCATGGAGGTGGTGTGATTGTACAGCATGCCTCTTCAGGCCAAAGGAGATCTCGCAACTCGAAGACCTTCCTTCCAACTCGAGGTTGCATATCTGTTGAACTTTGATATGATGAAACCAGATTTGGCCATGTTGAAATCTTGTGAACAATCCTTCCAACAAGATGAAGTCGGATCTGGAGAATATCCTTGGTCTTTACGAATGTATGAGGTAGATTTGGTGGATATTGTGGTGATGGGGGTGGAGGAGTATTGAAATCGAGGTGCATTGGAGTTGGAGTTGGAGTTGTAATTGAAGGTGTGATCTCAAGAATAGGTAAATCTGATTTATCTAGATTCATAGTGCTTGAGCCAAACCCTCCATTGTGAGATGAAACATGTGAGATTGATTTAACATCGTACAAAAGAGATTGAGAACCTGGTAGTTGAAATTGTGGAGGACGAGTTGTTTCCATTTGTTTCGCTGACGATGGATGAAAATTTGGCGCAACAAACTCCTTCAACGATGAAATTGTGTTCATCATTGTGGTTGGGATGTCTTTGCCGAGAAAGACTGTTGCAACAACTCCTCAATCATCTGAGCCACACCTCGGAACATTAACTTCATTTCATATCTGAGCTCTTTCATTGAATCCTCAATGGCTGAAATCCTCTTCACCTCCTCTTCAATTCGACCCATTCGAGTTTCCATATCATCCAATCGAGCTTCCATCTTCGAAGATTGCTCTGATACCATTGATAGGACACCGATATTGATCTATTGATTTGTAAACTCAACAACGATTACATGAACAAAAACACAAGTGTAACCCTAGAGAAGAGTCTTAAAACTCTCTCAATCCCAACTCCTAAGAGTTCCCAAATTACATTCTAGATTCAAGATGCCTTTCACTCTTTTATCACCTCTACTTATACTACAACTTCGGAATTACTTAAGTACCCTTGTAACTAATTTGGACTCACACCAATAGCATTGTGGTGGTCCCCCTAGCCTCTATCACAATCATTAAGTAGGATGAGATGATCTTCATGAAATGCATTGCATTCTATTTCGCATGGCGTCCTTTGGCATTAATCAATTTTTTTCTTCTTATAAATTTCTATATATGTCAATTATACTTGTGATTAGCAGTTTAGCAATAATTGTGTCAATTCTCCTAATATCTATTATTAGAAAAAGTTTTTTTTAATAAAATTGATGAAATATAGCAATTTAATTTTAACTTTTAATGAAATATAGTAATTTAAAATTAAATTGATTAACAGTTTAGTAATAATCTCTATATGTGAATGGTCTCTCCTATGTATTCTTTTGACAGTTACATTAATTTTAAATTTTAATTAATTTTAAATTTTAATGAAATATAATAATTTAATTTGTTTTACTAATCGTATGCATATGCTAGTTGAACTCAACTCATTTACATTTTATTATATATATCATCTCCATATGCAAACATTAGTTTTTTTTTAATTAAAAAAAATTACATTAACAATATATAGGCAGAAACCAGAAGATGCAGGGCTACTGGCTCTAAGTTATCTGTGGACAAGTTCATCTAGTGGTAACGACGCCACTTAACAATAAATGTTTTCTTGTATATCATATATTTAATATTCATACACTGACTGTGATAGTATGCTTTGTAGTTGCGTCTTATACGATTTTCTACATCAGAAATCAAAAGTCAATGTGATGTATATAGTTTTCTCATTATAATACAAGCCATGGATTGTGTTTTATTCTCGATTTCTTATACTGCAAAATAATACTATGAGTTTGGATTGATAGTGGTAACCCTTGTTCCCGGTAAAGCTAAACATTGAAAGGGAGACGGGTTATCCCGTTCGAGAAGGCATAGTTGTTAAGTAAACTTTTGTCTCGCCACCTAACCTGGAGGTTGTCCCACCAATTCATACAAATAATATGTTTTTGTATGTAAATAATCAAGTTGTGAACATATATAATCGTATAATAACTATTTTATATAAAATGAAAAAATATTTACATGATTTTTAATTTCTCGACATATTTTCAAACTATGGAAAATCTACAAAAACCTAAATTTGTTGCCCTCAATATCACTGGCAAAAACTACCTTTAATGGCAACTAGATGCCCAGATACATCTCCAAGCTAAGAGAGACTATCAAACAAGGAAATAAAGCATCAATTCAAGATCACGCGAAAGTGCTGATATTCTTTCGTCATCATCTCCATGAAGGATCCTATCACCCTGTGGAAAAGCTTGAAAGAGCACTATGATCACCAGAAAATAGTAATACTCCCAAAAGCTCAAAATGACTAGCTGAATCTTATACTACAAGATTTTCAAACCAGTTAGTGACTAACTCTACTCTGTTTAATATTACCTCCCGTTTGAGGTTATGCGGAGAAAATGTATATGATGAGGCAATGTTGGAAAAGCATTCAATACTTTTCATGACTCAAATCAGTTATTGCAATAACAATATCGAGTGCATCAATTTAAAAAGTATTCTAAATTGATTTCTTGTTTCATGGTGGCTGAGCAAAACAATACAATGAGCTTTTGTTGAAAAATCATAATTCTCAGCCAACAGGTTGGGCTTCAATTCATTAAGCAAATGTTGCATCATATGACCATAGAAATGGTCATGGTAATAGGAATTATGGATGCGAAAAGGGAAAAGGATTCGATAAAGATCATGACAAGCAGCACCCTAAGTCCCATGGGGATAAGTTCCAGAATAAATGGAATAGAAATGACACCACTCAAAAAAAGGGAAAAAGTGTTGAAAAAGGTCTAATCGCAATCGCGACCTACCATGTCATAGGTGCGGACTAAAAGGCCATTGGGCCCTTGTGTGCTGTACACCTAAGTATTTTATGGATTTTTATCAAGCCTCCTTGAAAGGGAAAGACAAAGGTGTTGAGATGAGTTTCACTATTGGAGATGACTCGACGGACATTAATCAGATGGATGCCCCAGATTTTCTTATTGATCCAAATACTACAACAACAACAACATAGCCTCAGTCCCAAATTAACTGGGGTCGGCTACATGGATCAAACTTTTCCATTGTGCTCGATTAAGTGCAATTGATGGTGAGCTTTGCAAACCATTCAAATCCCTCATAATTAATGCATCCCATGTTAACTTTGGTATGCCCCTACCTTGTCGAATTTCTACAGTTTCTATTGATCCAAATACTGATCTTAATTTTTTTTATTGATCAAGTGTAATGATTTCAATTCTTAAGTACTAGTTTTGTCATATGTTTTACTATTTCTATGTACTAGTTTTCTACTATGAATGAAATATGTTTTTCTTTTCCCTAATTCATCAAAATTATTTGTCTAGATGGATCAACAAGCGGTGTGTTCAAAGCCAAATATGAGTGATATTTGTCTTGTTAATTGTGATACAACACACACGATTTTTACGAAAGAGAATATCTCTCGACTTGACTTTAGTTGAGGCTAATGTTCAAACAATATCTGACATTACTAACTTGATTAATGGATCTGGAAGAGCAAATATTATGTTGACTGGGGGGTACAACAATTCATGTTAATGCATTATACTCAAAATAATCCAGAAGGAATTTACTTAGTTTCAAAGATATTCGACAAAATGGATATCATATTGAAACCATGAATGCGAATAATAGAGAATTTCTCTATATTATATTGGTTTCGAATGGGGAAAGGAAGTTTATGGAAAAATTATCAACTTCATCTTATGGATTATATTTCACTCATATAAGACATATTGAAACGAATATCGTCATGAATATAAAGATCAATGATCAAAATACATTCATTTTATGGCATGACCGACTTGGTCATCTAGGATCATCAATGATGCGAAGAATTATTAATAGCTCACACGGACATCCTTTGAGGAGTCATAAAATATTTTCAGCTGGTGCTTATAATCGTGTTAGTTGTTCTCAAGGAAAATCAATAGTTAAAACATGACCAAGTAAAGTCGTTGAGAAATCCCATTTTCTTATAACGCATTCAATGAGACATTTGTGGACCTATTCATCCTCATAGTGGACCATTTATATATTTCGTGGTTTTGATAGATGCATCAACTACGTGGTCACATGTTTGTTTACTTTTGACCAGAAATATTGCATTTGCTAGACTTTTAGCTCAAATTATAAAGTTAAGCGCCCAATTTTCTGATAACCCAATTAAGAATATTCGTCTTGATAATGCTAGAGAATTTCAATCCCAAGCATTCACAAATTATTGCATGTCTGTAGGAATTAACCTCGAGTATTTTGTTCCTCATGTGCATACCCAGAATGATTTGACAGAATCTCTGAACAAACGAATTCAATTGATTGTTAGACCTTTAATTATGAGAGCTAAGCTACCAACTTCAATTTGGGGACATGCAGTTCTTCATGCAGCATCTATCATTCGTTTTAGGCCTACAGCATACCATGACCATGCCCTAATACAACTCATTTTAGGTCAAAAACAAAATATATCACACTTGAGAATTCTTGGTTGTACAGTATATGTTCTCATACCACTTCCAAATAGAACTAAAATGGGTTGAAAACTTGGATTTATGTTGGTTTTAACTCATCATCAATTATCAGATACCTCGAGCCCCTAACAGGAGATTTATTTATAGCACGTTTTGCGAATTGTCACTTTGACGAAGCAATTTTCCCACCATTAGGCCAGAAAAGAAGCCAATTCAAAATGAATGGAGTGAAATTGCTTGGAATGCATCGATTTTATTACATTACGATCCACGCACAAATCAATGTGAATTTGAAGTTCAAAGAATCATCCATTTGCAACAAATTGCAAATCAATTACCAGATGCATTCACTGATACAAAGCGATTGACAAAATCTCATATCCAGACTGCAAATGCTCCAGTAAGAATTGATGTCAATGAGCATCAATGTGCACAAAAACCAACAAAACGCTTAAATTGTGGAAGACTTGTTGGTTCATAATACAGTTCCTCGAAAGAGAAAACACGAGTAAAAATAAATGAAAATCATAATACTCCTCAGAGCGCTTAAGAATCCTTTAATAAGGATTTGTTAGAACAAGTTGAATCGACAAGGAACAATTACTTTTTGAAAAGGAGGTGAATAATAAGATCTCAATGAATTATTTGAACTCTGATAAGATTTGTGATCAAAATAAAGTTTTCAAGATAATATATTTGCTTTCAATGTATCTTTTGAGATTTTTGAAAATGATGATCTAAAACCACGAACAGTGGATGAATGTCGAAAAAAATCTCATTGGCCAAAGTAAGAAAAGGCTATTCAAACAGAGTTTTTGGACCAATTGTCCTAAGGCCTGATGGCGTTAAGCCTGTTGGATATAAATAGGTATTTGTAAGAAAGAGAAATGAAAAGAATGAGATTACAAGGTATAAAGCAAGACTTGTAGCTCAAGGTTTCCAACAAAGACCTGGCATTGATTATGATGGAACATATTCTCCTATTATAGATCCAATTACATTTCGATTTTTAATAAGCCTTGCAATTTCTGAAAGATATGCATCTTATGAATGTTGTTGCAGCATATCTGTATGGAACTTTATGCAATGAGATATATATGAAAGTTCCTGAGGGATTTGAAGTGCCAAATCAAAACCTTATAATATGCAATCTATAAAATTGCAAAAGTCTTTGTACGGATTAAAAGAATCTGGTCGAATGTGGTACTAACACCTCAGTGATTATTTACTTAAAGAAAGATATGCAAATAATTTACTTTGTCCATGTGGATTTGCAATTATTGTTATATATGTTAATGATTTGAATATTATGGGAAACCACGACGACATAGTGAGAACCTTTGAATACCTGAAAAAGGAATTTGAGATGAAAAAATTTGGAAAAACAAAATTTTGTCTCGGTCTGCAAATCGAGCATTTTCCAAGTGGAATACTTGTCTATCAATCGAATTATATTGAGAAAATCTTAAAAAGATTTTATATAAACAAAGTACATCCATTGAGCTCCCCAATGGTTGTTAGATTAATTGAAGTGGATAAAAATCCATTTCGTCCTCATGAAAGTGATGAAGAGCTACTTGGCCCTGAGGTAGCATATTTAAGTGCAATTGGTGCACTTATGTATCTTGTAAATTGTACGAGACTAGATATTGTTTTCTCTGTTAATTTACTTGCAAGATATAGCTCTTCTTCTACTCAAAGACATTAGAATGGTGTTAAACACATTTTCTGTTATCTTCGAGGAAACAAGTGACATGGGTTTGTTTTACTCAAGAAGAGTAAAAATGAATTTGCAAGGATATACTGATGTTGGCTATTTGTCTGATCCTCATAAGGCTCGTTCTCAAACGGGTTATGTATTCGCTTGTGGTGATACTGCTATATCATGGAAGTCAGTGAAGCAAGCTACGATTGCTATTTCTTCTAATCATTCAGAAACACTTGCAATTCATAAAGCAAGTCGTGAATGTATACGGTTGAGAAACATGTTTCAACATATTCAAGAATCAGCTAGAATATCTTCAATAAAAGATTCTCCAACCATATTACATGAAGATAATTCAACATGTATCACACAATTAAGTGAATGATGTATAAAAGGGGATAGAACAAAACATATTTCACCAAAAATCTTTTATGCGCATGAGCTTCAAAGAGTGGTGAAATCGATATCAAGCAAATTTGATCATGTGATAATCTTGTTGATTTATTCACAAAAGTTTTGCCAACTACAACATTTAAAAGGCTTGCATATGATATTGACTTGCATCGACTCAAGGATATTGCAAGCAATGAAAGAGGACAAATTCCACCCATGTCAACATGAGGGGGAGTTATGGATTAGTGTGTTGCACTCTTTTTCCCTTAACTATGATTTTATCCCACTGAATTTTCCTAGCAAGGTTTTTAATGAGGCAATCCTATCAATATCATGGGTTTTTTGCTTGATTAGTACACCTAGAAAAAAAATTTATCAACCCAACACATCTTCAAAATTTATTCCCCAACTAACACATTTTTTGCCCCGTCAGCGCCACCTCACTGGGTGAGGTGGCCACGTTGACAAACCCCCCCATCTCTCCCATCTCTCCCCCCCCACACCCCCTGCCTGCACAAACCCTAGTCCCCCAACCCCGCTCGCTTTGCCCGCCCGCCGCCGCCCCTTCTTGCCGCCGCCTAACGCCGTGATCCCGCTCCGCCAGCCAACCGCCGCGAATCGTGACTGGAGGCGATGACCGAACCGGTGGGACGCGATTCGCGCGGCGCGAGCGAGAGCGAGCGGCGGCGCCGGCCGACGGAGCGAAACGCGGCGTGGGAGCGAGAGCGCGGCCGGCGGTGGGGACGATAACGAGGCCGGCGGCGCGCAGTAGCGGGAAGCAGAGATCACCGCGCAAGCGTAAGCAAGGCAGCGGTCGCGTCAGCGCGCGGCAAGGGCAAGCAGGCAAGTCGCCGAAGATCAGCAAGCGAGCGAGCGGGGTTGGGGTACTAGGGTTTGTGCGGGGGTGGGGTGGGGGTGGGGGGGCAAAACGTGACCTGGGGTCAAGTTTTGTCAACGTGGCCACCTCACCCAGTGAGGTGGCGTTGACAAGGCAAAAAATGTGTTAGTTGGGGAATAAGTTTTGAAGATGTGTTGGGTTGATAAAAGTTTTTCCTAGGTGTACTAATCAAGCAAAAAATCCTCAATATCATACTATGTATAAAGATTGATGAGAACGATGTATTTTTTTTCTCTTGCTAGATTTTTCCCTGCTAGGTTTTTTCTAATAGAAATTTTAACAATGCATATTCTCTTAACAAGTGTCATTCAAGGGGGAGTGTTGTAAATGTAATGAGAAAGTGAATGACCCTTCATATCCCCACCTTTTGTAAGACCCATTTACTTGTAAGTTATTATTGTATTATATGTAAGTGTAACTTGTGCCCTTCAGTCTTCGTCTCATTATGACCAAATGGGCTATATAAAGGGATCCTCTCAATGTAATTGGTACACCAAGTTGAATGAAAGTTCTCACATTTCTCTCATCTATTATCTTGTTCAAGTTTTGTTTCATTGATTTTATTTTCCTTGCTTTATCCTAGTTAGTTTTACAATGATAACAAATATTTTCAAAAAAAAAATAAATTTCAAGAAAATAAATAAATAAATAATATTTTCAATAAAAAAATATTTTTCAATAATTATTTTCAAGCCCATGGCCTGCCTTATTAAGGGCTAGGCGGTGAAAACCCAGTGCCTAAGGTGGTGTCGGGGCACCGTCTTGAAAATACACACCCGGACACCCCAACACACCCCAACATCTTGATAGACCATCAATTCTTTGAAGCAATGAATACGGTAGATATTAGCATGTCTTCCTTTTTTAAACCATTGTCAAAAAAAAAAAAAAAAAAAAAAAAAAACCATTGTCAAAAAAAAAAAGAAGCAAGATCAAACCTAGTTCACTAGCGTGTGTGAGTGTGCACAATTATGAAAAGAAAATGCATAGGAGTCAATATAGAATACCAGAGGGGGCAAAATTGCAAAAAGATAAAATTTAGAACTTAAAAGGAGCACAAACCTCGGTGAAAATCAAAGAAGCAGTTCTTTTCTTCTTCTTCCGGTTCATACAAATGCATTTTGAAAGAGCTTCACTGGCATTGGTAGCCAAAGGCAAGGCAATAAAGAAGATGAATGAAGAAGGTAAGTCGGTGGCTGCAGAGAAGTTGTTAACGGCATCTACTAGGAAATTTAAAAATGCAGATGCGAAGGCCGTTCCAAACAAAAACAGAAAGATTGCTGTTAAAAAAGCCCATCTTGGATTCTCAATACCCTCAATAACATCATTGCTCATATCTCCCAACAACTGATATTCTTCCTTGATTTTCTGCACATGCATTTTGAATATGTTAAATGCTAAATGGCTAGTACGCTAAACAACAACATAGCCTCAATCTTAAATTAGTTGGGGTCTGCTACATGAATCAAACTCTTCCATTGCGCTCGATTTATTGTAATCGATGGTGTGCTTTCCAAATTATTTAAATCCCTCCTAATAAATGTGTCTCGAGATAGCTTTGGTCTACTCTTACCTCATCGAAAAACAAATGAAACATATGGGATGACTTACCATATGAAAATTATCTATCAGCTTCAGCGTGCACGAGCCATATGGGTGATCAGGACATCCATAATTTTCCATCTGACTAAGCCATTTTGAGATTCCTTCGATGAATTCGTCCTCATTAACAAAAGTGTCACCAGAGGTATCAAAGTCAGCCAACACCTTTTGTGCAGCATCATCTCTGTCCAAATCCACATCTTCAATTTGGATTTTTATCATCAAAGCCTTCAACTCAGAAACTGATATCAATCTATCTCTGTTTAGATCTACTCTACAGAATAAACTGTCATTACAAAAAGAGTAGTGAGGAAAATCATACAAGGATGTTCTGCAGCACAAAGTACCAGAAGTGCTAAAGGAACAACCTTTTTACGACCACCACATTAAGCTTGCCATCATCTGTGTGGAATTTTCCCAGTCCACACTTTTTAAAATGTGTTAGCGTTGCTGACACGACAAGTTTGTACTTTGAAGATGCAAGTCTTTCTTTATGAATATGCGGCTGAAAGAACTTCCATAATTGAAAGAAAGCATTCATATTAGAGGTAAATCCAAGGCAAGCATTAAATTTACAACTGACAATGCAAGAGACAATTAACAGTTATACATGTGCATGTGTGTGTGTGTGAGTGGAAGTCATTTTTTTCCATTGCATAAAGTTACGATAACAAAAAAAAAAAAAAAAAAAATGCTTAGATGCAGTGACGCTAGCTACAAGCAACTGGAACTCGATTTCAAATTCAATTGATAGTCATGAAGCTACAGCTACTTCTCTTTGACTTTATCCAAAAAAATTGTATTATTGCGTTCCTCGAGGCAATATATCACAAGAAAATCAATCTACACATTTTAGCGAAGGATGGAATAGCCCATTGATATTTCTTGTTAGGGCCCAGGCCCGTGGATCTCTGCCAGTACTGATACTATCCCCAACTTAATCACCTTCAACTCACATGTGTGAGGTTTTACTCAAAAAGGCATTGATACTAATTTGGGGGGGAATCCACACTTATATACTTCTTTATTAAGTCATATTTAATCAGTTTGGGACTATCTTTTCAGTCCACACATCCCCAACAATCTCCACCATGGACCAAAATCCATCTATGGTGTCACATTGTAGGATCTGTTGTCGCTATCATCATGAGGAGAAGCAACTTGAGGAACACCATCGACCACTAACAGACATGTCTTGTCTCATGAACCATCGGTTTAATACCGATTGTTGAGCCCACACAACACCCATCCTTGCGAGCCCGTGGATCTCCGGTAGTATCAATATTGTCACCAACTTAATCACTTTCTACTCACTTTGGTAAGAGGTTTTACTCCAAAAGGCCTTGGCACTAATTGAGGGGAGATCCACACTTTATATACTTCCATACGAAGTCATATTTAATCGATGTGAAACTATCTTTTTGGACCTTTCGGTCCACACATCCCAAAAAATATTTAATTTTTGTTAACTACGTAGTCATAGCTTATAGGAAAGAGGACGATGGAAGCGAGGAGTATTACGCCACTATTCAATGCAGCAACTTCTCATAACAGTCCCTGATACTAAAACTTAACAAAGGTTTAAGGTTAAAAATTTAAAATATTATCACGGAAAAACAACATGAAGAAGCAACAATGATGTCTTTCATACTCTTCAGAACCATTTACAAACAGAGGAGCTTTTTGTTAATTGAGATTTGACCAAAATTCACACCCTTATCATTCCTAAAGTGCAGCTATATGAAAAAGCAAGACTGAGAAATAATGACAAAATACACAAGGTAATCGAAATATTACATAGCAAAAAATAAATTAATACCTGGTATAGACAGTTAAAAAGCAACAATGCAACAGCTATACCAATTGAAAACATATCTGCTAAACGTCTCCAAGAAGATGAAAAAAATATCCGTGACACTTGAATGATAATAATTGGGATAGCAGACATAGTCATGATCATTGCAGCATAACTAGTCCAAATATCAGTGCTAACACCAGACCCTGCAAAAAGAGATGAAATTGGCTCAGCATTATTGAAATGAAAAATAATAATAATAATTAAAAACCGAAAATGGCTGTTGAAATATTTGAGGAAGTGGTTATAGTGAGTTTCTGTAAACTGAGACACGGGGCCAATTAAGAACTTGGATCATTTAGCTATAAATTTGCGGATCAGAACCTACAACAGACCAATTTCATCAAGGTAGAAACAAAAATGGAAGGCCACTAAATAAGATTCAACTATTAAAGCCAAACATTATCAATTTAAGACATCTTGATAAGTTGTTAACTATGTAGTATTATATAGGTTATTTATATATTTTTTATGGTTAAGTCTCCAAAATATTATCCTAATTGTCTTTATTTATTATTTTCAGGTTTAATGGAGTGCGCGGTTGAATCTGAGGCGAAAACTACTCAAAATAGAGTATTTGTATGCAGTGTAATTAGCTACCAAAGGATCTGCCTCGAGATGCGTGCTTTGCAAAGATGATGAAGAGATGAAGTGCAACGAGGAGACGCAGCAAACAAACACACTAATCACACGGTGTCTTCACGGCCACTTGATCACGCCTCGAGATCAATACGCATACCAAGCATCAAATGAGAAGTGAAGAGAACGATCTACCTCGGGATGCGCATTGGCACAAACTCCCATTTCTTCGATTGACTCTCCTATGCGTTCTCTCCAGCTACAACAACAGTCGATTATCCTTGGGATACGCACCGGTGTTGTCTCCCACAAATTCGCACGAGTATTCGTGAGCGTCTTTCCCCATGCGCAGCTGCCACGTGTCGACGCCTCACTCGCCAGCACATCACAACAATAGCTCTCTCCTCCAATCAGTGCACGCCACGCCAACATGCAACAGCTGCTCAGCCAATCGGTGCGTGACACGTGGCAAGGACCTGCATCAAACCCACAACAGCCACCAGATTTGCCTCGGTGCATGTGTCATTCTACAACCCACCAAAATCAATTTCTCTCTTTTCCAGAAATGAAATTAGAAGGTTTTTTTAATAATAGGACTCAAGGTTTTTTGGGAAAACCCTCTTCTACGACTCTTCTATTCTCTCTCCCTTTCGACAGACACTTGTTTTTTTTTTTCTTTAATATTTTAATGAGGTTTTCCATCAACATATCCGGCTAATCTCATCAATCTAAACCAGAGGTGGAGCAAACAACTATTTTGGCATCAAATCTATGTGAGATCTACTTTAATTTAATTTAATTGCTTTTCAATGGTGTTTTATTCCCTTTGTTATTGATTGATTGATTGATTAGGGTTAAACTTAGATTTAAACCTTGATTACATTGCTAGTGAGTCGTACGCATCCGACCTTATGCAATAAGACCACATAAGTGGCAATTGACTATACCAATTGATTCGCCTCTTTTAGGACCGGTCAAATACCATAGGGATCTAGGCTAAATCAGACGCACTAGTGATCCGGTTGTCTAGATGTAGTGCCTTCATAAAGCCCATTGCATCGTGTTAAATCCAATTCGCTTGAGTATATGATTATACGTTTGGATAGAGAAATGATCATTGTCATACCTTGACTATCGAGATTAGGAAGTGCGAAGACCCGCTTATGTTGCCAGGTCTGTAGCTATTATAAAATACATTTGAATTGCATGTTTTATATAGATCAACAACCATAGGGTTGATTAGGCCAATTGAGGAAATTTGTGATACGGAGTGTATAGGTTACTCATCTTGATTGATTTCCTTGCGAAATATTTTTATTCCCTGCTTTTGGTGAACTCTTGAAAACAACCTTTTGCAAATCCTCCGATTTACTTTCTAGTTCATTAGCCTAAGTTAGAAGCTTTGGTCTTGGTGGATCGACCTCGTGCTTGCCACTGTTGCAGTTCTTGTAGCATTTGGTAATCTCAACGAGATTATAAATTTTGACCCATTCGACATGCATCAGATTTTGGTGCCGTTGTCAGGGACCAAGTCCTTTGACTTAAGTTTTTCTTTTTCCCTTTTTTTTGTTCATCTTTATGCCTAAAAGTCTTCGTAGATCGAAGTCCACCGGATCTCTACTCCCTTTTGATTTAGAGATCGAAAAGACTTGTCGTCGAAACTTGAAAGAAACAAGGCAGAGGAAACAATCCTCAAGAGTTCAACTGAGCGACGAGCAATCCCCTCCAATGGATGACCAAGACGGAAATCCACCACTTGAGGGGCAGGAGGAACACCAAGTTGTTTCTCCCCGACAGTTTGAAGCACCTGCTGTACCACACGCACCAGTCGCACCACAAAGGCCTGTAGTACCTCAATACCTACCACTCAATCAAAGAATGGTTGATCCCGTTTCCCAAAGGCCACAAGCTAACCATTGGGCACAACCTCAGGCCAATCATCGCATTACTATTGGGATGGCAAATGATGAGATACAAGATCTCCCAGCTCATTAACCACACTGCATCGCATTTTCAGCTCATAAGGGCAATTTCGAGCTCAAATCCAGTTTTATAAACCTTCTCGCTTCCTTCCACGGACTGGATCGTGAGGATCCAGTGACCTTCATCAAAGACTTCCACTCTAAGTGTAGGACCATGATTCCCCCAAGAGTCGATGAAGACGAAGTCAAACTCTCGGCTTTTCCTTTTT
Source organism: Stephania yunnanensis (assembly GCA_039657365.1). Taxonomy (NCBI): domain Eukaryota; kingdom Viridiplantae; phylum Streptophyta; class Magnoliopsida; order Ranunculales; family Menispermaceae; genus Stephania; species Stephania yunnanensis. The sequence goes on along the minus strand of CM077583.1, from coordinate 5,616,974 downwards.
GCCTTAAGGACAAAGCCCAAGACTGGCTCTTCCATCTCACCCTGGTTCCATCACAAACTGGAACGATATGACTTCTGCATTCCTCAAAGAATTCTTCCCTAAATCTAGATCTTCCAAACTCACTAGGGATATATGCAATATCAAAATGAAACGGAGCGAATCCTTTGGCGACTATTGGGGTCGTTATAAGCGCTTACTTGCGCAATGCCCCCAACATGTCTAAAGCAACCTTTCAATTGTTCGTTTATTCTATATGGGACTTACCCCCTTGAGAAACGCATGATTGACAATACTGGTGGAGGCGACTATAGATGTAAGATAACTCAAGAGATGTTTGATTTGTATGAGTCTATAGCAAGTCAATCACGTCATTACATTGATGAGGAGGAAGAGAGACCTTCACGAAATTTTTTGATGGAGTGGGGTCAAATCCTATTAATAACAAGCTTAACAAACTCACTAATCTTATGGAGTGATTCCTTACCTCCGGAAAAGCTCGACTTAAAGCTTGCGGTTTCTGCTCAGCCACCGACCATTCCACTAATTCTTGTCCCACCTTGTTCGAGGACGGACAAGCGAACGCTATAAGTGGCGGATTCCAAAGACCACCGAGAAATCAATACGACAACAATTTCAGTAACACTTCTAATCATGACATCAAAAGCCTCTATCATAGTTATAGATCTCAGAACCAGAATTATCTCTAATATGTTCCAAAGAGACAACCTCCTCCTCAACAGTCCCAATCCGCTCAGAATTCGGGGTCTTTGGAAGAAATGATGAGGACACTCATCGCTAATCTAGACAGACTCTTTAAAGATTTAGCCCAATTTAAAATTGAGTGAACCGTGAGTAATGTTGCAAGCATTAAAAATCTCGAGGTTCAAATAGGGCAACTAGCCCTACGGGTAAGGCACATGGATGAGAATGCCTTCCCAACCACCTCCAAATCCTAATGCGAATGTCAACGCCGTCACACTTCGTAGCAGCAAAGAGTTGGAGGAAACTCCCAAAAAACCAAAGCCTAAAGAGACCGCCTATGAATCCAAGGAAGTTAAGCAAGAGCTCGAAGTTCAACCGTCTCCTACCAAAACAGTAATCTTGGATAAGGAAGCACAACCTTCTCTCAAAATCCTACCCCCATTCCTTCAACGCCTCATTAAGAATAAAAAGGCACGAGAAGAGAAGGAAATTCTGAAAATCTTAAGGTAAGTGACAACAAAACATCTCACTTCTTGATGCCTCAGCACATATGTCCCGCTATGCTAAGTTGTTCAAACACCTATGTACCAACAAAAGTCTACTCAAAGGCAATGAGAAAATCACTGTAGGTGAAAATGTTTCAGCTATCCTAAGCAAAAAGTTGTCCACCAAGTGTGAGGAACCGGGCATATTCACTGTCCCTTGCACAATCGATTGGGATCCAAAAAGCTATGTGCGACCTCGGCGCCTCTATCAATGTCATGTCATTATCCATATATGAGAAATTGAAGGCTAGCCCTCTGAAAGATATTGGAGTTGTCATACATTTGGCTAACCAGTCCATCGTCCGTCCCGTAGGTGTCTTGGAAGACATTCTTGTGAAAGTTAGTGAGTTCGTATTCCCTGCTGATTTCTATATCATTGATATAAAGAATCGGTCATGCCCCCAATTCTCCTCAGTCTTACTTGGTAGGCCTTTTGTTAAAACTGCCAAGGCTAAGATTGATGTTCACAGTGGTTCTCTTATCATGGAGTTTGATGGTGAACTTGTTAAGTTCAACATCTATGATGTGACGCGCCATCCTTGCGATTCCTCTTCTATGGTGTTTGACTTGGATAGTGTGGACACTTGTCCAAGAGGCCTTTCTTATGAAAGGCGATGATATGAAAGTGATGTTAGAGAATCATCTCAACACCAAATTTTTGCGAAAGCAATCCTTGGCCCTCGATACTGAAATTGAGGAGCTGATCTCAGAGTTGGACTCTACCCTACCCCATTTTTCCACCCTAGCATATCTTGACTTACATACTTCGAACTCTACACTTCTCCCCCTTTATGGAGCAAGCCCCCACACTACAGCTCAAACCACTGCCAAGTCATCTCAAATATGTGTTTTAAAGTGAAAATGAGACTTCACCTATGATCATCTCAACTAAACTCACATTACTAGAAGAAGAAAAGCTCATAAATATGGTTTGAGAGTTCAAAAAAGCTTTAGGGTGAACAATTGCTGATTCAAAGGTATTAACCTTTCCACATGCATGCATCAGATACATATGGAAACCTTAACGGGAAGCACAGTGACGATTGAACCCACCGATGATGGAAGTGGTTAAAAAGGAGATTATGAAGCTCCTTGATCTTTGGGATGATCTACCCGATCTCCAACAAAGCAAGTGGGTCGGTCACGTTCAGGTGGTTCCTAAGAAAATGGGGATCACAGTGGTCACAAACTCACAGGGTGAGTTAGTCCCAACTCGCATCCAAAACGAATGGCGAGTTTGCATCGATTACCGAAAACTTAATGCTTCCACTCGGAAAGACCACTTCCCATTGTCTTTCATCGATCCGATGTTAGAGCGATTAGCAGACAAGTCACATTACTGTTGCTTAGATAGATACTCTAATTTTCACCAGATTCCAGTAGCACCTGAAGATCAGGAGAAGAACAGCTTTACTGTCCTTTCGGTACCTTCGCTTACCAGCGCATGCCCTTTGGGTTGTGCAATGCACCTGCTACCTTTCAGAGGTGTATGATGAATACCTTCTCTGACTTCGTTGAGCACTTCATCGAAGTCTTCATGGATGATTTCACCGTTTACGGTGATTCATTCAATCGTTGCCTCAGACACCTCACTAAGGTTCTTCACAGATGTATCGAAAAGAATTTGGTCCTCAATTATGAGAAATGTCACTTCATGGTGGACTAATGTCTTATCTTGGGTCACATTGTTTCTTCTAGGGGTGTGGAGGTAGACCTGACAAAAATTGAAGTAACACAAAAATGGTCTTACCCAACAATTTGTGCGAGAAATCCAATCCTTCCTTGGCGTGCCGATTTCTATCGGCGTTTCATAAAGAATTTCTCCAAAATTGCACCTCTATGTCGTCTTCTTCAGAAGGGCGTGCCTTTTGATCTCAACAAGGCATGTAAGAGTGCATTCGATACACTCAAAGACTCTCTCACCTCTATTCCTGTGATCCGAGCTTCCAACTGGGAACTACCTTTTAAGATCATGTGCGATGCCAGTAACCACTTTGGGAGCTATGCTTGGGCAACGATTCGGGCGTGCTTCACATGTCATATACTACGCTTCCCGAACTCTGATCCTGCCCTACTGAATTACACCACTACCGGGAGAGCTTCTAGCTGTCGTTTTCGCTTTGGAGAAATCTCGACCTTATATTTTAGGTAATAAGGTGGTTGTCTATTCCGACCATGCAGCCTTAAAGTACTTAATGGCCAAAAAGGAAGCTAAACCTCGTCTCATTTGATGTATACTGTTGTTACAAGAGTTTGATATCAAAATTAGAGACAAAAGTGGTGTTGAAAATCTAGTTGTTGACCATCTCAGCCGCATTGAGAATGGTGAAGCATTTGGCCCTCTTCAAGATGATTTTCCTGATGAACATCTCCTCGCCGTCTCTGACAAACTCCCTTAGTTCGCGGATTTGGTTAATTACCTCGTTACACGAGAGTATTCACCTCACCTTACACGAGCACAAAAGGACAAAATCCGGAACGATTCTAAATATTATGTTTGGGATGACCCATACTTGTGGAAGTTTTGCTCAGATCAGGTAATCCATCGATGTGTCTCCCAGACTGAGACACAATCTATCTTGGCATTCTGTCACTCTTACGCCTACGGCGACCATTTTGGTCTGCATATGATAGCTATGAAGGTCTTGGAGAGTGGATTCTATTAGCCCACCATTTTTTACGACTCCTATCTATTGCCAGGACATGCCAGATGTCAGTCAACCAGTACCTTGGGTCACCGGGATCAAATGCCACTGACCTCGATCCAATTCTGGGAAATTTTCGATGTTTGGGGGATCGATTTCATGGGGTCATTTCCGTCGTCACATGGTTTTCTCTATATCTTATTGACGGTGGACTACGTGTCCAAATGGGTTGAAGTTAAAGCCACTAGCACTAATGATTCATCAGTGGTATGCGATTTATAAAAATCACATATTTTTTCTACTTTAAGAGCTTCTTGTGCTTTGATTAGTGATCGAGGTACCCACTTCTGCAACCATATGGTTGAAAATATCTTGCGCAAGTACGATGTTACACATCATACGTCTATGGCCTATCATCCTCAGACGAGCGGCCAAGCGAATGAGTCAAATAAAAAGATTAAATCCATTTTGGAGAAAATCGTAAATCCATCGCGGAAGGCTTGGAGTATGCGACTTGACGACGTGATATGGGCTTATCGAACGGCATATAAAACGCCAATCGGAATCTCACCATATCGTTTGGTCTTCGGCAAATCTTGCCATTTGTCGATCGAGTTGGACCATAAGTCATTATGGGCGATCAAACAGCTCAACATGGAACTCAACGCAGTCGGTAAAGAGAGAAAGTTGGAACTCCAAGAATTGGAGGAGATCCGGAACGATGCCTATGAGTCCGCTCGAATCTACAAAGATAAAACCAAAGCGTTCCACGATCGCAATCTATCTAGCAAAACTTTTGTTGTCGATCAAAAAGTCTTACTTAATAATTCTAGATTGACTATCCATCCAGGGAAGTTAGGGTCACAATGGCTCGGACCTTTTGTTGTTACTAACGTTTTTGGACATGGTGCAGTTAAGATTAGGAGCATGGACATAGGGAAAGTTTTTAAAGTGAATGGGCACCGACCGAAACCGTTTTATGAGAACTTCCCACAGCATGAGATCAAGAATGAAACTCTTGCAGATGTAGAATACACTGAATGAGAGAGTTTGACCGAGTTGAGCCAACGACGTTAGAAAAAGGCGCTCTTGGGAGGCACCTCAAGCTTCTATCCCTTGTCTATTTGATTTTCTATTTCAGTATTCTTGTGGTATTCTTATCATCATCTCTTTGGTGACTTTTTATAGGTGTTGCGATCTCTACATATCGCACCGAATTGTGAGAGCCCGACATCACTCATGCGGCTCATCACATTGTCATATACCCACGGTTAGTCATACCGGGATTTAGTAAGGTTACCCAACTTTATTTTGTTTACTTGTTATGCATAGATATAGGGATTAGTTTTAGTTTTATACATGAATTCGTATCATTTCCTTAATTCTATATCTATCATGTTATTTCACCCTCTTATGTGCTTATATGTCAACCTCTTGACTTGTTTTGAACCTTAAGGACAAGGTTCACAATAAATTTGGGGGTACTTTAGAATTTGTGGATTGAGTTGGATAGATTTCTTTGCGAAAGACCACAGGTGAAGTCGTTTAAAATTTTCAATTATATGCGGTTATATACGATTGAAGGATGGTAATGGTGGTGTTTAGTGCCCCTTATTCTCTCATGTCTTCTATTTTTTTCTCTTCATACTTCTCTTTCTCAATTCATTAGGAGTTGATACACTTTCATATATGTATTTAGTATAGTTTTCATTATTATTATTGTTTAGAGTCACCCGAAACTTTGCTTCATGCCTTTGGTTGTGGACGAGTAAACTATGGTTGCCTCTTTGACTTGAAACTTAGGGAAAATTAAAAGAAACACTCACTCGTCCCCGTAACTCGACATTTTTTTATGATTTCATATTAGGGACTTAGCATGAGGGTTAAGCCTTGTGCTACATACTGAAGGGAGCGGACGATCAGAACTAGGCAAGTGGAAAAAGTCAGATTTCTAGAGTGTTAGAACAAGGATGTAACCCATTTAAGGCTGAAATTCATATGACTAAACTACTTTTGAGGAAATAATTTAGGCCATTTTAGAATGAAAACTCTTAGCCTTTAAGCTTACCTAAAATAATTTCCCTAGTTTACACATTTTGAGCCATACCTAATGTTAAACCCATAAACATAGCCTAATATATTCATTTACCTAATTGGAAGCTAGTCTTATACTTGAAATCTTTAAAAAGAGGCATGAAGAGAGAGAAAAATTAGAAGAAAAAAAAATTGTTTATATACCCAAAATAAGGGGAAAGTCATTATGATGAAAAAATCAAGTCATGATTAAAGAGTCCCACTTAAAACAACATCAACAAAAAATAGAAGCGAGGAGCGGATGGTTGGAAAAAGGTGAGGATTGTACATATTAAAAGGAAAATGAAGTTAAGTGTATTACAACCACTTTCACGTTCTCAAAAAATCTTTTGACAGTCTAAGTTTTAGTTTTCTAATGTTTTGTATTACCTTTATATCATTTCCTTGATACTCTATCCTAGCCATATTACAACCTATTTAAAATCTTATTGATTCTCATTGGTGCTAAGTCTACAATAGTGGAGAGCATGGTTGCATTTCTCGCCTATGATACCTTCTAAACGTTGATGTTATTTTTACAGAGCTTGTAAACTTGCGTGTTTGAGTGTATAGACCAAGAAAACTCGTAAGTAATTGATAGTCTTTGTCTTGACCGAGTCTAGCTCTTTAAAGTTTAATCTAAATTGTGTTTGAATTGCGGTTCTAGACATATTATAACACCGAAATTTCTAGAGTGGCTTGTTAACTTGGCGACTATGTAAACCAAAGGAACTCCATGAACTTGAAATCGGGTATAGGATTAGTTAAGTTAATGCATAACTATATTAGGAGTTTAGTTTCCTTTGGTTTTGTCATTTACGCCTATGCTCGGACGTGCAAATTCCTAAGTTTGGGGGTATTTGATAAGTCGTTAATTATATAGTATTATATAAGTTATTTATATATATTTTTATGGTTAAGTCTCCAAAATATTATCCTAATTGTCTTTATTTATTATTTTCAACTTTAATGGAGTGCGCGGTTGAATATGGAGAGAAAAACTACTTGAAATAGAATATTTGTATACAATGTGATTAGCTACCAGAGGATCTGCCTCGAGACGCGTGTTGCAAAGATGATGAAGAGATGAGGTGCAACGAGGAGATGCAACAAACGGACACTAATCACATAGTGTCTTCACAACCACTTGATCACGCCTCGAGATCAATACACATATCAAGCATCAAATGAGAAGTGAAGGGAACGATCTGCCTCAAGATGCGCATCAGCACGAACTCCCATTTCTTCGATCGACTCTTCTACACGTTCTCTCCAGCTACATCAGCTGTCGATTATCCTCGGGATACGCACCAGTGATGTCTCCCACAAATTCTCACGAGTATTCGTGAGCGTCTTTCCCCATGCGCAGCTGCCACATGTCGACGCCTCACTCGCCAGCACATCACAACAGTAGCTCTCTCCTCCAATCAGTGCACGCCACGTCAGCTTGCAACAGTAGCTTAGCCAATCGGTGCGTAACAAGTGTCAAGGACCAGCATCAAACCCACAACAGCCACCAGATTTGACTCGGCGCACGTGTCATTCTACAACCCACCAAAATCAATTTCTCTCTCTTTGAGAGACGAAATTAGATGATTTTTTTAATAATAGGACTTAGGGATTTTAGGGAGAACGCTCTTCTACGACTCTTCCATTCTCTCTTCCTCTCAGCAAATAATTATTTTTTCTCTTCCTTTAATATTTTAATGAGGTTTTCCAATCAACAAGTCCGGCTAATCTCATCAATCTAAACCAGAGGTGGAGCAAACAACTCTTTTGGCATTAAATCTATGTGAGATCTACAACAACAACAACAACAACAACAACAACAACAACATAGCTTCAGTCCCAAATTAACTGGGGTCGGCTACATGGATCAAACTTTTTCATTGTGCTCGATTAAGTGCAATTGATGGTGAGCTTTGCAAATCATTCAAATCCCTCTTAATTAATGCATCCCATGTTAACTTTGGTCTGCCCCTACCTCGTCGAATTTCTACAGTTTCTAATGTAATTTGATTTAATTGCTTTTCATTAGTGTTTTATTCCCTTTATTATTGATTGATTGATTAGGATTAAACTTAGATTTAAACCTTGATTATATTGCTAGTGAGTCGTACGCATCCGTCCTTATGCAATAAGATCACACAAGTGGCAATTGACCATACCAATTGATTAGCCCCTTTTGTGACCGGTCAAATACCTTAGGAATCTAGGCTAAATCGGACGCACTAGTGATCCAGTTGTCTAGGTGTAGTACCTTCATAAAATCCATTGCGGCAATCATGTTAAACCCAATTCGCTTGAGTATAAGTTATACATTTGGCTAGAAAAATAGTCATTTTCGTACCTTGACTATTGAGATTAGGAAGTGCAAGGACCTGCATACATTACCGAGTCTATAACTATTCTAAAATACCTTTGAATTGCACGCTTTATATAGATCAATGACCATAGGGTTGATTATTCCAATTGAGGAAGTTTGTGATGCCGAGGGTTTAGGTTACTCTTCTTGATTGATTTTTTTGCAAAATATTTTTATTCCACGTTTTTGGTGAACTCTTGAAAACAACATTTTGCAAATCCCCCGATTTACTTTCTAGTTCATTAGCCTAAGTTAGAAACCTTGGTCTTCGTGGATCGACCCTGTGCTTGCCACTGCTGCATTTCTTGTGTATTTGGTAATCTCAACGGGATTATATATTTTGACGCATTCGACACGCGTCACATTTGTTTATAGAATTTGTAATCTACTGTTTGTCAACTTCAACATTTAAGACCAAAAGATCTTGCTTAACTTTACGTAAACCATATGCTTGTTTTTAAATTATTTTTAGTTTCCGCTAGATTTATTACGAAAACTAACAAGTAATCATGTCACTACACCTACACTTGTACAGGGTATGAGACGGCAGCTACGTTAAAACTACAAATGTCATTGAAGCATTCCAAGATTAATATTGTGATACCTTAAATGAGACTTTAAGAAGCATAAACTCCATAGTTTAAACAGTATGAGAACGGCGGCTACATTAAAAACTTAAAACAGTAGATGAAGTCCAACATACTGACGACAAAGATTCATGTTGCTGCATGAATGCCACACTGAAGCAAATCAATTTGAAATCACATCCAGAGTTTAAGTTCAAAGCATGGATGCAATTGTTTTCGTGGAGCTAAATTATATATGTGTGTGTGTGCACGCGCGAGCGAAATGCTTCGTTCGTATATAATTAACTTTCAGTTTTTCTCAAAAAGAAAAAAAAAAAAAAAAAAAAAAAAAAAAAAAAACTCCTTCATTTTTCGTCCAAAAATAGGAAATGTATTTCATACTTCAACTTGACAAGCAACCATCACACAAGTAACACAAATAAGGGTATACCTCTAAAGCTGAACCATTTCGTATCCCGAGCGTCAATGGTAGTTGAACCAACAAGATCACTCTTCCCAATTATTATAAAAGATCCCCACACAAGTGTCAAAAGCATAACATTTGAGCCAAATCCAATTAAGATCTGATTTTGAACCATTTCTTCACTTTCAGAAAGTCCAGTTACTGCATTGAGACAATAAACCAGGTCATTTTGACAGACTCAAGTGAATATGTTTAAGAGAAATGTAAAAGCTTACACTCAAATGAGATTTTACATTTGCTGCACGTCATGCATCAAAAAAGGTACTCGCAACGAGCATCTCTACCTACCCACCCACCCACCCAACCAAAAAGAACCTACACAAGGAAAACTTGGTAATAATTTCGTTAGATGCTCTAGCACTTGCTAATTTCGGAACGAATTTATGCCATTATTTTGAGAAAATGTTTTGTGTAATGATGAAGAAATGGGATGTACATCATCTTAACCTTGCTCATATGCAGAACCATCTTATTCACTAAATCCATGTAAAAGAAAAGTAGCAAAACCGAATTTCACTTAAAAACTTGACGTAGACCTAAGACTTTTAGAAGAGAAGGCAAGTTTTGAAATGATTGTCTATAAGCGAATCAAACATTATTAATTCATTCTTATAGATAAACACCACTAATTCATTAGAGATTTAGAACACGAAACTAAACATACATTTTTTCTCAGTCAAGTTCAAGTTATTGGTATCAAGAATCAACTATATTAGATATTGCACCAATATGGTCAGGGACAACTTCTGAGAGAAGCTCTTAGCTCCTACCAATTGGACAAACACATGATTTGAAAAATTATTCATATTTCCTTAAATCTATGCCATACACTCATACAGAACTTGTCTGTTTGATATGTGGGGCCCACCACAATCCATGCTTGAGTTTGGGTCCCTGTGGTCCAAGGGAGGTGGACCTCTATGTAATGAAAAGTGAGCACAGATTTAAAAGAGTCGCCAAACAAGTATATTAGAAGAGAGGTAAACTCTACAATTCACAAAAGAAGGTCGAGGATCAATAATTGAATCTTCTTAAATCAGTAAATTTGAAGAACTATCTTATGAAAGTTCAACAACAACATAGCCTCAATCCCAAATTAGTTGGGATCGGCTAAATGGATCGAACTCTTCCATTGTGCTTGATTTAATGTAATTGATGGTGACCTTTCCAAACCATTTAAATCTCTAATAATTAATGCGTCCCAAGTAAACTTCAGTCTACCCCTACCTTGTTGAATATCTTCAATTTCTATTGATTCAAGTTTTCTAGTGGAGTCATTTGTAAGCCGTCTTCGCAGATGTCCAAACCACCGCAAGCATTAAATTTATAATAAAATCATTGAATGACCAGCTATTTATGTGTTGTTTAAAGGTAAACTATTGGTACACTAAAAGCATTTCATGATTCAAAAAAAGTTAAGATATTTACTATTTCAAGAAACTCCTAATTCAGTTAACTTACTGTCTTGGAAGCTTCAGGGATGTTATAATTAGTAACAGTAAATTAGGCAAGTCCACTATTTTAGGAAAGACATCCTTCAAAGATCTATAATAAGCATACATAATGGTCCCTCATCATCCTTGTTTGACTCGTAAATGAGATTATTAGATTCTGAACTAAAACCCCGTTATAGCTTGAACAACAATATAAACATTGAGCTCGCAAACCAACAAGCCCTAGTAAGCCAAATTCACCCAAATGTGCTCCCCATTCAATCAATCGCTTCAAAAAGCGGAAAAAATCTTGCTTTTCTGCTGCACATAATCAGATTCCATCCCAATTCATCACCATCACCATCACCATCACCAAGAACAAAGAACAAAGAAGAACATCAAATTCGAAAGATTGACGAGGATGACTAACCTAGACCAAAAATGGCATCCAGAGTGACTTCAACCAAGTGGACATACCGACGACGAAACCCTAGAACGCCAAGCAATGTCTCGGTCCCTATAGAGCAGCACTGAGCTCCAATAGACGCCAAACACGCGTACAAGACGACGAGCCACAAACTCCAAAACACGGACCTCGAACAAGCAATGGCTTCGTACATTTGCTCGCAACTCACCACAGATGACGAAGCCTCCATCAAATAGTACAACGAAAGAGCCGAATCGAGCTCCTCCGCTGACGATGAGAGCTCCTCCTCATCCGAAGAGGCTAACCGATCGTTCGCAGAGCGAGCGAGGAGAGAAATGAATACCAAAACGAAGATGACCTTCAGAGGCGATTCCGAGACCATTTCGGATGATCGGAAATGGATTCGTTCGAGTTTTTAGGGTTTGATTGAAGAGGAGAAGCTCGGAGAGCAGAGAGCTTTGAAGCTCCATTGATAGAGAGTACTGTTTTTGAAGACGAACCAGCGACGCGGGTTTACATTCTTTGACAATTCGTCCACGTCTTTCGAGGATCATCGGATGTTTAGTGATTACGTGGCGCCGATCCGGAAGTGGGAACCGCGAGGGGTTCAACGTATAGTTTACGCTATGCGTTTAGGAGTTTACATTTTTGAGACACGTGGCGGGAGTTTAGTGGTTGGTGATATTGGTTTTTGGTTCCTAAAACTTCTATTAACTGTCGTGGAACATTCTTGGAAAACGGGGCCATGAGAATGCTGACTTAATTTTTATGTTACTTATTTTTATTTTTATATTTTTTACTACAGGGCATCAGTCATTGTTCTGGTCTATCATTATATTGTAACTTTGAAGTAAAAATTGAAATCAAAGGTACAACTCCAATTATAATTAAAACTCTTTTAGTTGTCATTGGTAATAGTTAAATAGTAGTCATCGCCATATTAGCTCATCAACATTGCAACACTTTCGGTACTAATGTAACCCAAAATTATGAAAAAAAATTTAACTTAGATGGAAAAACTTAATATTAATCAAGTAGTAGCAAGTAGAAACCACCATATTATTAGTTCATTAACATTGCAACACTTGCTACTAGCGATCCAAAATTGTGAGCAAAAGACTTAATTTAGATAGAGAAAATCACCGATGAGCGTGAATCAATTAGCACAATTGGTAGTAAGTACCAAATACCACATGCCACGTGAGAAAAAGAAATACATAAAAAAAAAAGCAAGAGCAACCATCACCACTTCAATGGTGCGCCCCATTGTTTTCTAGATGATTGTCTTTTGTTCCTCTCATTCATGTTATTATCGTAAAGACAATTTACAAGAATAAAGGAAACACTGGAGACGACACAACAACATGGAGCCCACAAGTACAAAACAAAGCTCCAAAAATGCCAACGTTGGTCAGCCTTTTTTCAAAAAGTAAGGTGGGTATACTTTTTTATTTTTCAAATAGAGAAGGTTACTTTAAAATTACAAAATTAATGTATATTTCTCAATGAGTTATTGATGATGAGGTGGATGAATTTGTGGTATAGTGTGGTATTGTTTGATGAGGTGGAACTTTGTATTAAATAACTCTTTTTGAAAAGAAGTAATTCACATAAAATACTAAGTGTATGAATTAATCATTCTCAAAAAGAGTTATTTGTTCAACTCATCCATCATAACATCACACATGCACGTATCGAGGTGGAGAACTCATGCAAGCGACGCGCATGTGTCTCAAGGTAGACAACTCGCATCACGCACGTATCTCAAGGTAGACAACCCATGAACGACACGCGGGTATCTCGACGTGGACAACTCATGCAAACGTCACGCATGTATCTCGAGGTGGACAACTCATGTAAACGCCACACACGTATCTCGAGGTGGGCAACCCATGCAACCTCGTGCAATTCATGCAAACGTCACGTACGTATCTCGAGGTCTGCAACTCATGAAACCTCATGCAATCCATGCAAAAGTCACGCCCGTATCCATAGGTAGACAACTTATGCAACCTCGTCCAATCCATGCAAACCATGCAAATGTCACGCACATATTTTGAAGTGGATAATTCATGTAACCTTGTGCAATTCAAATAAACCATGTAAACGTCGCGCACGTATCTCGAGGTAGACAACTCATGCAAATGCCACACACATATGTCAAGGTGGTGACCCATGCAACTTCGTGCAATTCATGCAAACGTCACGCACATATCTCGAGGTGGACAACTCGCGCGAATGTCACACACGTATCTCGAGGTAGTTGACCCATGCAACCTCGTGCAAACCATGCAAATGTCAAGCACATATATCGCACGAGGTAGACAACTCATGCAACCTCTCGTGCAATCCATGCAAACTATGCAAACGTAACACGCGTATCTCGAGGTGGATAACTCATACAAACAACTCGTGTGTATCTCGAGGTGGACAACCGATGCAAACGGCATGTGTATATCTCGAGGGACAACTCATCATGCATATCCACTTGCAAACCATGCAACTCATGCAAACGTCACACACATATACTCGACGTGGACAACTCGTGCATACCCACTGCAAACCATGTAACTCATGCAAACGCCACACACATATCTCAACATGGACAATTCATGCAACCCCCTGCAAACCATGCAACCCATGCAAACGTCACGTACGTATCTCGAGGTGGACAACTCGTGCATACCCACTACAAACCATGCAACTCATGCAAACGTCACGCACATATCTCGACGTGAACAATCCATGCAATCCATACAAACGTCACGTATATTTCTCAAGGTGGATATGGACGACTCGCATACCAATTATAATTGTAAACTCATGCAACCACATTCAAACCATCGCCTATCAAGTTAGTCTTTCGCACCCACCGCTTATCTTGCCTTAAATGACATCGCCCATCGATAAAAATCTACATGATGCATCTACAAATGAAAGGTATTTTCTGCACCCTTTAAAGTTTTGTCTTACTTCTACATCGTGATCATAAGAAAATATATGAAGATGAAAAAAAATTTAGGCCAAAACCACGTTATTTCTTTGTCTATAATTTAAAAATTAAAACAATAAGGAAATTTCGAGAAATAAAGTATACAACTTTATTCACCTAAGATATAAATTGAAAAAAGAAATCACCACGACATCAAAAAAAACTCATATAGGTCTATCGACGGTTACGTCGATGTTGTTGCCCCATGATGCAAACCGGACGTACTATATGTCGAGTTGGATGTTGTGTTTGTACATCCGATTGAGTTTGTTGAGGTTGTTGATCTTGCATTGAATTTCGTTGAGTCTATTTATCTTCTTCCTCTAGTTCACTCGACTCACATCTGGTACTAATACTACAAAAAAATTGAACCGTTCCAAACTACGACTTTCAGTATGTGGTTGGCCGAAAAGAACATGAGACGATGACATGCTTAACAAGTTCATAAATGAGTCATCTCCAATATATGACATACTATAATTATAACATAATGGAGTAAATGGACTCGGCATGTATTGAGGTAATAAATGATACATTGGATGTTTAGACATTTCATTGTCTATATATGAAGATGACGGCCCGGGTGCATAAGGATCAAAATGTTAAGAAAGAAAATTCATGATCGGCGGCCTAGTTACAAGCATTTGAGGATCAGGTTGCATTAGGGACAATATAGGAATGTACCTATGAGTAGAATGATGTGGTGGGATGAGCGTTGACTACTCTCACCAACAGTCTCTGTTCTTCTCGCTCTCGGACGAGGTGAACGTGGTAGAGGAGAATGTTTGCTACTCACAGCTGCAGTCTATGTTCGACGAGATGGACGAGGACGTCTACTGCTCTCACCCCCAGTCTCTATTTGTGTTGTTCTTCTTCTCGCCTCTTTTTTTAATTCACCATGATATTCTTCTTCATTTTCTTCTTCATTCTCATCATTCATTTCCTGTTCGACATCAATTCTATCATTCCATAAAGTAGACCTTTGTCTTTCATCTTTATCTAAAATTTTAATGTTTTCATTAAGCGCAGCAAGACCTTACTCGTACACATCCTCAATGAACACTCGCCGTAATCGATGCACCAAGTTACACTTATATAAATAATATGAGTTTAATACACACAATTTAAGATGTAACTCGTGAGGAAAACAAAATAATAGTTTCAAGCTTACCGAATAGTCATGTAGAACCCCGTCATGTCTAATGAATCATCTAATGACTGATCGATGTCGCGTCATGTAGACTTGTTGATCGTGTCCTCCTTCTTGTTCCGTTGTGACTATGTTGTCACCACGATTTTTCCACATCTGTATAAAGTTTGCGTGAAAAGCCACACAATCTTGCTTAGTGCGTCCTCGTCATTCGATGCGGTGCAGTCGGGTGTCGTAATCACAGTTTGGTGGCACGAACTGTATCATTCTGAATTGTCTCATAACCCTTTCGGATAAATGTCACTCGAGTATGTGGAAACAAATTAGAGGACATGACGATAGCTAATTCGCGTGACCAATCGGTACAATATTTGGGAAGAGACCCGATTACTTGAAAGATAAGGTTGTCGCACCACGACATCTTCCTTCTACAAGTCGAGTGCATCACTGCAGAGTGATAAACCGTGTGTCGCACTTTGAGTAACCGAAAATACATCGATCCATCTCGTATACAAAACAATAACTTAGTGAAAATTAAAATGGAGTTAATATTATATAAATTACAAAAAAAATATTTGTATTACCAGTGTCCCAATGGAACGTCAATATGCATGTGTTCTTCATCTATTGTTCGAGGTCGAACTGTAGAAAAACTCGGGCACCTTGATGCTATAAATGGAAATTTATCTCATTCCCACAACAGTACAAAAATTAACGCACCTACAACCTCATGTGCACCCACGTGAGACACAACTCCCTATACAAATAAGCCAAACAGGCATTTCCCCAACTATACTATCCGTTTGTTTGAAAATCCTCAAGCAACGGTAGAAACATCAAATGTAAAAATCGGTTTGACTTGTCGACGAATAGAAAACCACCGATAAGTTGCAGTATGTACGATCGAATATAACGTTGCATCGATTCATCATCATTGTCGTCATCTATAGCTGGTACGTGCTACGTTCAAGTCATTCAACTTTAAATTTATTTCCAATAATGTCATCTCCAACAGGAATTCCACCAAGTAGCCTCTCATACACCACAACATAATCTATATCGGTGGTTCCCATAGTCTATATCGATGGTTCCCGTCACAAGCATACCTTCAATAGGTAAGCCGAGTTGTACATGCACGTCCTCGAGTGTAATTGTGCACTCACCACATTACATGTGAAATGTATGTCTCTGGGCGCCATCTCTTAATGAATGCAATTATCAAAACCCAATCAAGGTTGAAAAATGATACGCGGAAAGTCTCATATAACCCACTGAAACGTAGATATGGGATCATCTGAGAATGGTATTGCACCGTTCGATCAACGACACCACGTCTTCGACTCACGCACAATGTTTCGTACACCTTATAATTGAAAATGTTTTAGTTGATATATATATATATATATATATATTATACGTTTATGCATGAACATTGGACGTATACATCTTAAAAAGTTTACCCGACCCCTCAAGGGTCGCGAGGATTAGTAGGTAGATTGGAAATGTAAAATTGAAGGATCTGATGGACTTGGATCCATTAGTGTACAAACTACAATTGACTGGTTTAGAAAAATTAGTCGTGTTGTTCGGAAAGTCACAACAATTCATTAATATAAGGTCAAACAATAACAAATATATAAACAATTCATGACGTGAGATTTTTGGATACTTCAAAAATCTCAATATATTCAAATTACCAACTTAAGCCAATGACAAACAATGTACAAAATCGACTATTGGTTTTGATTGGAAGTTAAGCTCTGGTTGGACAATTTTTTTGTTATATCCCTCTGCACGACAAATGTCGCATCTGTTTTTCCTAGTAGGGACTCGATCACGGTCTTTATTATGACATACTGTTCTTCTATATCCTTCTTGAAGACATATACTACATCGCAAGACATTCAGAACATTAGGAATATCTATCTTGTTTTGCCTTCGCATTTCCTTCGGTCTCCCTCGGTCATGTCTGCACCTTTGGGTTCGGTATGATCTTCGTCTCGAAAGTCGACCAAGATTTCTCATTTGGGATGGCTGTGAAATCAGAGGAGTAATATTACGCGTACGCATCTATCTTGTAGTATGGCTCAATGAATTGCGAGTAGTTCACTCGAATAAAGGCATATGCAGCTAACACGTGCGAGCAAGGGAATCCAAACGATTGTCATTTATTGCAATTGTACATCTGGTCCTTAAGGATGACGACTTGGGTATTGTTGTCTTTATGCATGTGATCTCCATGTCGTCTAGTCAATACTTCAAACTCACCTATGTCACGATTTATCAAATTGACTTGAAGCATCTTTGTAGATTGTTCATAATGTGTGAGTTTATCCGTAACATACTTTGTGTAGGATAGGGCGTTTTAGATTGCTTCATTGATCTCTTGTCTACGTCGATCGTGGTATGTCACCAATCTGTAGTAAATCATTTGAGTCATCGTTGTTATTGACAAGAATCGTGCTCCCTTCAATACACCGTTAAAATACACTACAATTGAAAAATAATTCGTGTAGGTAATATTTCTTCAGCGATAACTAAATCTTCGAATGAGAAACGGAACTTGCATTTCATATATACCAACATCATTATAAGTCATCCATATGTACCATCTGTCTCCATCATACGATTGAGTCAATAGTTCTTTGGGGATGACATTAATATATTACACACATTGAGGAGTTTGTGATTATAAGTATGCAAAACGCTCCATGCACGCATTAAATTTTCGTTCTTGATGCTGAGCAGCTGCTCGAGAAATGAGTTTTTTCAAGGGTTCATTTTTTAATTGGGTGTTGAAATTACTGACCAAGTGTCGCAGGCAATAACTGTGATGTCATTTTAAGGGAGAAAAATCATTGGTCGGTGTGTTAACCGCCTCTAGAATGTCAGAGTGAAAATTAGAAATAAGGCAAATACAATCTCTATCAGTCACGTGTTTGCGTAACATCCTCAAAAAACATCCAAACGAGTCCGTAGATTCGATTTCTGCAATGGCAAATGCAACCGGTAGTATGTATCCATTATCATCAACAGAGATGACAATCATTAGCTTACCACTATATTTGTCATATAAGAAAGTCGCATCAATTAGTAGAAGAGACATGCAAAACTTGAAAGCTTTTATTGATGTTTCAAATGCAAAAAACACACGATGAAATTGAGGATACTGAGTCCTTATCTCATCAGCAGCCCATTGTCTATGTGACCACTCGATTTTTGTCCTCGGACTCTTATTCTTAATAGTCGTTAACCATCTTGGCAATCTAGTGTATGACTCGTCCCAATCTCTAAATGCATTTGCAACCGTCTTCCTTTTGACATCCCACATTCTCTTGCAGTTTACTTCGTGACCGTATTTTCCCTTGATTATTTGCATTAATGTCTTGATAGTTATTGTCTGATCTATCTTGACAACGCTTTGATCTCTCGCGCAAGCATGTTGGCGTTGAGTTAGGCATGACCGTGTTCTATGTCGGAATTTATACAGTTCTGTAGCACGTCTAATTGGGTGATCTCCCATAATTGTGTTTTCTTTCGCAAACAAGCACGGAGACGCCACATGCACCCATCTTGCGCACTTCTGCATTCGATCGCTCATAGAGTTGTAGTCGATTTCATCACATGGTATTGACAAAGTGTGTTAACATGTCACATTTTGACGGCATATTGCAAGTCTTTTGTTGTCAAAGCTTCCTCTTTCCATATCAAAATTAGCGTATCACACTCAATCTGTTGATGAGAATGTTGGGTCGCAGAGCATTTCAATCAATTTCGTTATATACCGACAACGATTGGTGAACTTCATCATCATTTGCTTCCTCCATAAAATTATCTACGCATCGATCGCAAAATTGTTCATCATCTTACACATTTTTCGCCCCTAGAGGTTCATATATTGGGTCATTGTAAGAGCATTTAGGTTTTTCCAATCAACGAGATGGTGCATCATCCTCGGGGACGTCCGATCTCGTTTGTGTCATTGTCGTCGTCATCGTTGGGGTCATTGTCACTAGAGACATTAATGTTATCATGTACTTTGGACTAACAAACTCATCTTGCGTGACATCACCTTGTGGTGATTTCATATGCGATCTTTCCATCATGGATCTAGTGTACGACGTGCGACATCTTCATCTACCGATTGCGAATGAACAGGTAGGATTTTGAAACAAGTCAATTGACTCAAATGTTGAATAGATATCTACTATTATAGTTAATGATAGATTGACCACTGTCGCCCACACCAAGTCAAAGTGTGTCGCATCTTGCAGCAACACAAGGACGAAATATTGAGAAACTCCGGGGAGGATTATCACGTGATGATGAGTCATCCTAACCAAAGTCTCCGTATATGAGATATTGAACGTATTACATATGTGATCCATCAACTTTCGTCTACTCATCCCAAACTTAAGAATCAGAACTGTTGATGGGGGTGCATTGTACGCGATGTTATTCGTACCATTTACAATTTCATCATACGCATAAAATAAAAATGGGATGTTCTTATATTCCATGACCTACATAATTTGTTAAATATTAATGATGTAAAAGGATTACGTATATATCAAGCGACAAAGTTTATTACACATGGGATTTAAAGCGCGATCGAACTTTCTGATGTAGAATATCGCCTTAACAGTGTGACTACAGAGCATACTCATTCGTTTGCATGAAGTACCAATTAATAACTCATATTTACATCCCAAACGATGAGTGCTACTAAACTAATTAAAAATGAGCATGTATTTCATCAAAGCGAGTTCAAGTTGAAAAAAATATACAAAATTAAAGACCCAACATGAATGCAATTATATTTTCCTTCCTTATAGTTTCCTTGATAATGTAACTTGATTACATATATATCAAACTAAAAATGTTGATCAAATTGGGGTTAAAGCGCAATCGAACTTTCTGATATAGAAGATCGTCTTAACAGCGTAACTACAAAATATACTCATTCATTTGCATGAAGTACCAATTAATAATTCATATTTACATCTCAAACAATGAGTACTAGTAAATCAATTAAAGTAAATCAATTAAAGTGCAATCGAACTTGCTGATGCAGATGATCACTTTAATAATGTAACTACAGATCATACTCATTCGTATGCTTGAAGTACACCCTCTTTTTGAGTTAGTTAATGTTTTATATTTTTAATTGTAACATGATATATATACACACACATAGATTGGACATGACGTAGTAAAAAAACGTTTTTAAGCACAAAAAAAATAAAACACAATTCAAGTACACAAATCATGCAATGAACAACTCAACCATTTTTTAAAAAAAAAAAGCTATGTAACTACGTATCATGAAAATAATAACAAAACCAAATAAAAAATAATAGAAAAATAATTTTTGTACTAACTATTTTCCGCCTATTTTGATCTTCAATTTAATATTCATGTAATAAAAAATAAAGTTAGTTCTTTTATTTAAATGGAAATTAATAACTAAAAAAATATTCTTTAACAAAAACAAATCATAACCTAACACCTCCCGCAACCAAAAATGATCAAACTCTCTTTAGCCAACCCTCTCTCTCTAGCCAACCCTTTGTTGTCTTGATGTTGTCTTTTGCAAAAAAAAAAAAAAAAAAAAGGTTAGTTCGACTTGTGTGTGTATTGAGGGACACATGGGAATACATGGGACTTTTTTTTTTTGCATTGCCAAGATATGGCGTTTTTTGGTTTGTTTACATGTGTTGGTTGGGCAAAGTTGTTGGTTTTCGTTTAAAGTCTCAAAGTCATAACAGTTCTATGCCAAAAAAAATTAAAAAATGTAATAGCTTTCACAGAAGTTTTGCCTCTCGTGATAAAAATAAATAAATGCAAACCTTGCAACCAAAAAACTCATACGCTAACAAAATAGTTTAATTCATCAATAATACATCAATATAACAATTCCTTCAAACAAAATCCTAAACTAACACTTCTTGCAACCAAAAAGTTCAACAAAAAAAATGTATTATTGATTGATCAAACAATTTTGTATTATTGATCGATCAAAAAGTTTAACAAAAAATAAATCCTAAACTAACACTTCAAGCAAAATCCTAAACTAAACGATTCGTGTGCTTTAAATCACTTGCCTCTTCTTGTATTGATGTTGTTTCTTCCTCCCTGACCCTTCCCTTCCTCACTCACTCTCTCACGCCTCTCCTCTCTCATTCTCTCACGAACCCTTCCCTTCCTCACTCATTCTCTCACTTTCTCACGATCTCCAATTAGCACAAAAAGGTGAGATTCTCTCTCTCTCTCTCTCTCTCTCTCTCTCTCTCTCTCTCTCTCTCTCTCACATACACACACACACACACACACACACACACACACACACACACACACACACACACACACAATCAACCCATTTCCTTCTCCTTCAACGGCCTACTCGATCTCTCAATCTCCTCTCTCTCAATTAAGGGTGGGCAAACCGCAACTAAACCGAGGGTTCGCAGCTTTCGCCACTTTTTAAAGCACCACCAAACCGTGAACCCTCAAAATCACACCTAAACCGATTGTGGTTTTCGCGATTTAGTCGGTTTAGTTTCGCGATTTTTCTACAATACATTCTCAACAAAAAAATAAAACAAAATAAAACAAAAAACATCATCACCAAGCAAGAGTTCGCAGCTTTGGCGTCGAGGAGGTGAGACTAGTGGGAGGCGACCATTAATGGTGGGGGCAAAATGGAAGGTGAGATTGGTAGGAGGCGCGGCTGGCGTGGAAGAGGCGATTGGTAAATAGGTGCGCCGAGTAGGAAACATCAATTGGTGCCGTAGAGAGCCCTCGGTTGGTTGGCACGGTTGGTGGGAGGCGAGGCGAGGAGGAGGCGGAGGCGGCGGTGGGAGACGGAAGCGGGACACGAAGTGGGAGGCGGTGGAGGAGGTGGCGATTTGGAGATAAGGGAGAGGAACAGCTAGTGTGGAGAAACCAAAATATTTTTTTTTACATTGCAACTTTCAGGGTTTTAACTTTTGATATGTAAAATCAAAGAATTTACTAAACTACCATCGGTTTACCAAACCGAGGTTTTTTCAAATTGAAAACCGCGATTATATGGTTTTCAATTTTTTCAAACCGCGAGTTTTAAAAATTAGACCAAACCATGTGGTTTGGGCGGTTTAGCGAAGACACGGTGCCCACCCCTAAGCTCTCTCTCTCTCTCTCTCAACCCGTCTCCTTCTCAGCCTATTGACCTCTCAATCTCCTTCTCCTTCACGAACACTCATCTCTCTCGCCCCTTTCTCTCTTAAACGGGCCACCAATTAAACCCTTCCACCAACACCATTAAATATAGAACTAACCCTTACCCATTTTATTCAAACCCTCCATGACCTACACACCCTAGCACACTGTACCTATACTCTTTAGAAGACGATAATTGGGTTACACAGTGTTTCCTAGCCAACTTGGAAAAAGCAATACAAATGACGCTTTTTCTAAAATCCCTATTTGTGTTACCCTTTCCCATGTGGATCACCCTTAATAATTAACACGGAGAATGCACTATTCGTGTTATCTGACCAACGTGAATTGTAAACAAAGATAGCGCATTTGGAGAATGTGCTATTTATGTGTCCACTTGGAAAGACAATTTGTCTCCCATTGTTAACGCATTTTGAAAACGTGCAATACAATACTTAACGAATGAAAAGAAATCTTAATTTATTTTACTCATTTAAACTATTTTTTACAATACTAATATAATTTTTTCCAACATTGGTCCCCTCCCAATCTTCCAAACATCATAGAGACAAACAAAACACCACACTACCTGGCCAAGATCGTGAACAAAGAAATACTTTTTGTTATACATAACAAATAACAAATAACTAAATTGAGCACAATAAAAAAGTTTGATCCATGTTGTCGATTCTAATTAATTTGGGACGAAAGCTATATTGTTGTTGTATACAAAACAAAGAAAGATTTAGTAAAGTAATCAAGCAACATATTTTCGATTCAGAACATAGTATATCAAATGCACGTTTGAACCTGTGTGATTCAAGTTGATACGTAATCTAATGGATTCTAACAAGTGTACAGCAAATGCATCAAAAGTATGTTCTTCGAATCTGCTACTTGACTAAACAAAAGTCTTAAAAACTAAGATAGGGACTTCACATAAGAAGCTCTTCATGAGAACAAGACAAACAAAATCACTAAGTGTCGACTTTTCACATGAAATCATCCATTCAAAGCATATCATGTCAAATCCATGTACCTTTTGGGGATTCTTGGCAATTGCAATACCAGTTTTCACATTTAAACTTCACTGCTGGTTCCCAAGATTTATCACCTGATTTAAGGATTAAGACACTTCACCAAATCTTTCCAGAAGGAAATTTAAAAGCTTAAAAACTAATTTTTATATATATTTTCTTAATTTTTTTCCCTCAAGCTTTGTATCTTATAGGTGAAATAAGAAGACGACGACAACAACAACAACAAAGCCATAGTCCTAATTTAATTGAGTCAAAGACATTAAAATTCCCCTTCTGTTTTTAGAAGATTCAAAAACCCAAAACTAGCTTGGAATCCTTCATCAAGTGGAGCTAATTTCTCTTCAACGAGAAAAAGAACACTTCTGCGAGGAAAAAAAAGAGTGAAAGAACATTCCTTTAGAAGTGAGATGAAGCGAGGCACAAATTACCAGATCCATCCGGCACAGGTTTTATTGGTTAGAGAGCAATAGAACTTCCAAATGCATCCAGTGTCCCTTAGACCCTGTTTGATTGGACAGAAAAAGGAAAATGTTCCAAGAAAAATATTAAATTTTATGAGAAAATGACATCTTGTGTTTGATAGCCAAAATTTTCTCACGAAACATTTTCTCAAGATTGCCAATTTTCCATATTAAAACCTATACATTTTCCCAACTACCATGGTGGGCAAATTAAAGTTTTTTTTTGAGAAATGAGTTTCCATGTTAAGACAACTATTAAATGTATATATTTTAAATATGAAAATTAGCATATTTAATGTATATAATCAAGTTTTCATATTTATTTCAAAACTTATTGTTGGTGAATTTTTTGAGAGAAAACTCTTATATGTGCAATCAAACACAAAAAAAAAATTCTTATGAATATTAACTTGGAAAAACTTTCTTAAAAAATGTCATTTTCCTATGAAACATTTTCTCTGTAATCAAATACGGCCTAAGTGAACACACCCACCGTGTATTGAAATGCAACCTCATCAGCATCACTCTTAAACTAAAGTGATAATGTTGGTCATGGTTTCCACTAAAAAAATGTTCATGGTTAATCTAAACTGATCCTTGAAGCTAAAAAAGGACAAACAAGACAGAGATGCGTACACCACATATTCCGTGTTATTACGTTTCAAAAAGGACCAAATAGAATTGTATGTTCTAAATTTTCAAGTTTTTCAACATGAGCAAACAAACAAAAGTTTCAGACAAACCCTGTTTACCAAATTAGAAAATAATACATGAAAATCTACTTCCCAAGTCATAGTCGCAAGTGCTTAAGCAGAAACATCACTAAAAAGAGAAAGCGAAAATTGTTAATTTCACTCCAAAATGTTTTTTCTACATAGATAATTTAAGTGATTGCATCCATTCCCGTCATCAATTCTCAAGAGATGAGCACATAGAAAAAAAAGTTGCAAGAACTTCCCTGTTAAGATAATGTATAAACTACACAAGTACAACACAGTTGTACCTGTTTTCATCACCTTTTTTGTGCTCTGCAAAGTCTATGACCACCCAAGTTTATAGTCGAGAACATAGACCAGAATCAGGGAGAACGGATAAAGCACATAAGCCACTGAAGAGGTCCAGAGAGGGAAGGCGGTGCGGAAACTACCAAAGAGACCCATCACTATGCAAACAATGAGAATTACCAACACTTCAGCTGAGAAGTCCCACACCAAGCCTCTTGCGTAAACAAGGGCCAAGAAGACAGAGAGGCAGAGAACGTTGTTCATGGTGACCGCTCCATAGATCTGCATCGTAAAGATAAGATAGCAACATCAAATGATTATACATTTGTCAAAAACTGCAATTCAATATTTCACATCTGCAGAGGTAAAAAGTTTGATCTTACCAAGAAAGAATGCTTCCCAATGCCAGAAGAATAAAAGAAGTGGCAAGAAAATCCATGGTGTGCGTGTCAAGGATTTCAAACGAATTTTAGGTTCTAATCAATTTCTTGCAAGTTTGCAGCTAAGATATTTGCAAGTCCAAAGGGATAGAATTTGCAAAATTTGGCGACAATCGGTAATTATGGCAGTAGTTTTAAGTGGGATACAACTAGATGATCAAACCATTCTTTGCTCTGATTTAATGTGTAACAACAACAACATAGCCTCAGTCCCAAATTAATTGGGGTGGCACATTGATCAAACTTTTTCATTGTGTTCGATTAAGTGCAATTGATGGTGAACTTTCCAAACCATTCAAATCCCTCCTAATTAATGCATCTCATGTTAACTTTGGTCTACCCCTACCTCGTCGAATTTCTACGGTTTCTATTGAGTCAAGTTTTCTAGTGGGGGCATTTGTAGGCCGTCTTTGCAAGTGACCAAACCGCTCGTAATCGTCCTTCCCTAATCTTTGTATCAATTGGTGCTACTCCTACTTGTCTTTGAATTTCTATATTTCTTATTCTATTTTTACGAGTTTTACCACACATCCATCTAAACTTATTCATTTCTTTACTACGTTCATTTTATATAATTTTTGTTGCTTTACCGCCCAACATTCACTACCATAGAACATAGTTGTCTTAATTGCAGTCCTATAAACATTTCGATCACAAATCACCCATGTTGCACTCCACAATTTTTTCATCCAACTTGAATTCTATGTGACATCATTCTCAATATTACCATCATTTTGTATGATTGATCTTAAATATCTAAAGTGGTTCACCTTAAGAACTTCTACTTCCCTAATTTTACCACTTCATCATCTTGATGTCTAGTGTTTCGAACTCACAATGCATGTATTCAGTTTTTCGTCCTACTCAACTTAAAGCCTTTAGATTCTAATGTATTCCTCCAAAGTTCTAATTTCCTATTCACTCCATCTTTTGTTTCATCCACTAAGACAATATCATCTCGCAAATAGCATACACCATGGTATATCCTCTAATATGCCTAGTTAGTTCATCCATAACTAAAGTAAACACAGATATGGACTTAAAGCCGATCCTTGATGTAGTCCTATCGTAATGGAGAATTCTTTTGTAGCTCCTCCAAATGTCTTTATACTCATTACTACTCCATCATACACATCCGTAATAGTGTCTATAAACATCAAAGAAAAGACTGTAATCAACAAAAAAAATGAGGATACTAACTAGGAAAAAAATATTTAGACTTGAAACCAGTAGGAATTTTTTAAAAGAAAATATAAAACAGTTCCGTCCAGCAAAATGAACAGGAGACCATTATAAGGAGTCAAAGCTCATGGGCTGAGGGGTAAGAATCAGTATATCTTTTTAACTTCAATCTACAACTCTACATCAATATGGGAATAATTGATTACCATGGAAAATGTACTACTAAAGTTCTAGATTGAAATTCTACAAAATGTGGCGAAAGTAGGTTCAAATATCCTAAGTGAAAATTTTTAAGGCTAGCATGCTACCAAAAAAATACAATTTTGAGGATGCCAAAGAAAGTTTATGGAGTCTCATTCCCCTCACTACCTCCTAGTGCTCATGGAAGAGGAGTAACAAGTTTTTTTTTCTTAGCGGGCTAGAAAAAAACCTCCAGGAGACATCCTGATGAGATCTCTTTATATGGGTTGCAAATACTTAGGATCATAACAATACCATATTAATTAGCTAGTTAAGATGTGAGAGAAGAAATTCTTATCCGCAAGTTCCTTTGTAACACGAGTTTTGCCTCTAAGGCTTTTGCCTATGGTATGAAAATTATCCAAATTCCCCCGAATACATTAGATCTTTTCAACTATCAAATTACAAATTAAATGTAAGCGAATGAATGCCAGTCATTTGAAATGCATCCCATACCTAAACCTATGGCAAAGAGAACCTTGCGATGTCAATTGAAGAAACATACCTCAGAAAACGTCAATGAAGATGTTCTTTTCTTCTTCCGGCTTGCAAATATAAGTGCTGAAACTGCTTCACTGGAGTTGGTAGCCAAAGGCAGAGCAATAAATGAGATGAAGAAAGAAGGTATGCTTGTTACAGCTGAGAAATTATTAACGGCATCTACAAGCGGATCAGCAAATGCAGCTGCTATCGCGGCTCCAAGCAACAACAGTAAGACAGCTTTAATACTAATCCACTTAGGGTTATCTATATTCTCCACAACCTCATCACTCTGTTCTCCTAACAAATTATGTTCTTGCTTTGTTTGCTGCATATGAGGTTTGAGGAAGCTGGTAAGATAAACTAATAAATAAAAGAAGTAGAGCAATTAATGCCACAACTCGGAGTTCATCTTACCAAATGAAAATGGTCTATGAACTTCGAGCTGTGTGGACCAGGAAGAGAAGTACTAGCTAACGAACGCTTCGCCTCATTAAGCCATCTTGAGATTCCTATGACAAACTCATTTTCATCGATATGAGCATCGCCAGCACGTATCGAAGTCCCTCAACACCTTTTGCACTGCATCATCACGATCCAAATCTATCTCATCAAATCGTATTCCAATCATTAGTGCACTTAACTCGGAAGCTGATAACTGTCGATCATCATTCAAATCTATAGTTTTGAATAACCTGCCATAATCCAAAATGGTCATCGCATAGGATATATTTTTCAACATAAAGCATTAAAGCCTAAAAAAGATTGAAGACTAACTTTCTCAAAACATTGTCGTCAGGTTCGCCATCATCTCCAAGGAGTCTTCCTAGTGAATGCATTTTCAAGTGTCTTAGAATTCGGAGATCACATGTTTATGCTTTACATATGCGAGCTTTCTCTCTGAATCCAAGGTTGGAAAACCTAAACAAAAAAGACAAACACAACTAATCATTAAAGGAATTGTCAAAATGTCAAGGCATCAATGAAATTAATTATCACAATTCACATTTGGGCAAGATATAGAGCAACTTAAAGATCTAATATTTACCCCACAACCATGAAAAATGTAGAAGACTGAATTAGCAGTGACTCGCACTTAATTGGACTCAATAAGACCTTTACAGAGTCACGTAACATTCTACATCAGTCTACACTCTCTGTCCTACATTATCAAGGATTAAATATATAGTTAATTAATTATTGTGGCGCCCTGAAAATCAGAAACCATGGCATGCAACGCCTGAAGCAATCTCATGTTTCCGAATCTTTTCTCGCAACGCCATATAGCACCACGTGCGAAATGAAAATCTGACTATCACTAGCGTTCTCGAATATTTGAACGTGACATATCTTCTACCATTTCATATGTTATCCTTACTTTCATTTAGAAGAAATAACACAATCAAAAACTCAATACTATTACTTCAATATTCTTCATTTTATTTTCTTCAACCACTATGAATCAAGATAATTAATCATTTGTATCAATAAATAATAAATATTTGTGACTTAGCAATGCCATTCTAATTTCCATGCCTTGGGATATCGGCATAAATCCTTACTAAGTAAAGCGTAATGTATTTCCTAATGGTCACAAACTAGAGAAGAATAACAACAACAATGAACTTGAGGATGTTGACATCAAAGGACCGATACATGCAGCTCATAACAATTTTTCATGATACAGTAAAAATTTAATTACCTGATAAAGACAATAAGAAATCAATAAAACCACAGCCACAATTAATGCAACCAAGACGGCTAAATGTCTCCCAGAAGACGAATGAAGAATTTGAGGCAGTTGAACAATAATAAACGGAATCACAGATATAGTCATGATCCTTGCAGCATAACTGGTCCAGATATCAGTACTAACACCAGAGCCTGAAAAATCATATATAGCAAAATAAGGTTTTTTTCCTTTTCCAGAAAGATCACAGTTTCTACTTGGAATCTAACAAAAAACCTTTTGCTATTCATAATCTTAAAAGAAAATATTCTCGTTCCTATCGAAAAATTAATCTTAAAAGAAAAAAAAAAAAAAAATTAATGAAAACATCTTACTCAAATAAAAATGTCTGAAATGATAGTTTTGGAGAACAATTCAATAAACTAGATCACCAGAATCTAAACAACGAGCCTACGATCTTAATACAACAAAATTGAAGCATAGTTCAATAATATGCAAACCAAATCAAGGCTTGCATGGCATTTTCTTCTCCAGTGAGCAAACTCACAATCCAGCTCAAGGATTTTGATGGATCTTGAGTTGCAGGAATTGTCTTGTATTGGATATCAAGATTTCATGGTAAGCATTGCATTAAAATAGGAGCTCAAGTTTATCACAGATTCACCACTTTTATCACATCTTCAAAAGTTTGTTTCTTCTTTCAAGAGGAATGTAATTGTTGGACTAAGAATGCTCCCTTGAATTAATAGGTCAGTAAATTGTATCATCGACACTATCCCCAAATACTCATGTGACTTAACTCTTAATGGTAACATAATAACATTATAGCATTGTCCAATAACTTATTTCCAATAGGTCACTCAATTATGAACATATAACGCCTACAGCTATATATTTAAGGCCCTGTTTGGTTGGGGTGTTAGCTTAGCTACACCTTGACTTAAAGATAAGACTCATGTTTGGTTGGAGTATTAGTTAAGACTTGGTATTACCAAAACACTCAATCTCATTCTTACCTAAAGACACCTCCCCCTGTCTTTATGTAAGCCTCACTTAAGTGAGCAAGAATTACAAATTTACCCTCCCCTTGAACACCCCCCATCTTTACTTCTCTTTCTTCTCTCCGTTGCCCAGTAAAAACACCCCGGTGCAAATACCAAAAAGCTTCAGACGACCTGTGTCAGAGGCCAGCCAAACTATCCCCGATCAGTGATAGAATTGTGCAGGCACACTACACCACACATGTATTCAAAAGTGCTTCCTTCCATAAATCTAAACTGCGAATTAGTAAAAGTTTGTCCCCCTAATCAGACCTCTGTCTTTGTTGCAGTCCACAAATTCCTTTTTAACTTGCCCAAAATCCTCCATTTTTGTTTAATCACAACAACAGAGAGATCGATAGAGAGAGCGTGAGAAAATTGAAAAACTCGAGAGAGAGAGAGAGAGAGAGAGAGAGAGAGAGGAGATGAGAATCAGAGAAACTAGGGTCTGCCTACTTGTTGGAGAAGCCATCGCAACACGCAACGAGAGAGAGAGAGAGAGAGAGAGAGAGAGATGAGAATCGGAGAAACTAGGGTCTGCCTACTTGTTGGAGAAGCCATCGCAACACTACAACGAGAGAGAGAGAGAGAGAGCCAAACAAGTATGTCGAGCCATGGCTTCCTGTTCTTGATGTCAGGTGAAGACAACCTAAAAGGAAGGGTATATTTGTCAAATAAAAATCTAACCTAAGATAATGAAGTGTGGGAACAAACAAAAGATTGGCTAATATATGACTTGTATTAGGTAAGCAAATGTGGAGTGCTTCACTAACTCTAGAACCAAACAGGCCCCAAGTTCTTCATGAAAAGTTCATATAAAACAGCCACCCAAGTTATAGAACTGATGCAGAAATTAGCCCAAAATAGAAAGAATATGCTCATTGCCCTTTAGGTCGAAGAACAGCAAAGCCAAACCAATCTGAAAATTTATCTCCAAATAGGCCAGTCAATTATGAACATATAACGCTTACAGCTATATGTAAAACAGTCACCCAAGTGATAGAACTGATGCAGAAATTAACCCAAAATACAAAGAATATGCTCATTGCCCTTTGGATGGAAGAACACCAAAAGCTAAACCAACTGAAAATTTTACTCCTGAGATCAAGGCTAACATTAGATTTAATGGAAAACATTTTTCAACTGGCACATCTGAATTGCCAAGAAACTCTAAAGAAAAATCTATTTTAAGTCAGAATTACATATAAACCTCAAAAGTGGGATGAAATGATTAACCAATGGGAATAGGTGTGGAATTAGCATACCATTTTAATATGAATATAAATGCGCAAAATATTTTGAACCCTTTTAGGAAAATCAGTTGTTATGTTTTATTCTCAGATCAAAAAGGATTTTCATGAAGCAATTTAAAAGAAGTTGAAGAACTCAAAAATAATCAATACAGGCTCACCACCTTCGTTTTCATCCAGTTTTTGAAATCAGAACACAAAAAGAGGATTAAAGCTAATGGTTTCAGATATTGCATTTACAAGGACTCAAGCGATTGTTGTTCAAGTGTTAAAGAAAATTATATTCTATTAAACTGCCGAATATATGTTTTGCATATATTAAATCGTTGAGCTTTAAGAAAATTAAAGGTTACTAATATTATATTTTGACAAAACCCCAATTTTATTTATTCAAATAGAGGAACATTCATAGTAAAAAAGAAAATAGGAAGAAAATCCATGTAAAACCTATTTCTCACATATATGGAAATGTAAGCCATCTTCATGACCGTTATGATAGGATGAGTTTGAGAAAATACCTGTCAAGCTGAATCTTTTGTATCTTGCGAATCCAATTACGATGGAACCATTTAGGTCAGTCTTCCCAATAACAACACAAGATCCCCATAATAACGTCAAAAAGCATGGGTAACAGTTGAACCAGCTAACAAAACCCATCAACCAAGACTTGTCGCTGAGCTGCCTCTTTAGTTCCAGAAAATCCCGGACACTGTAAGAAAAGAGCAAATAGATTGAGACAATTTAAGGGAGGAAGGAGTAATTATCGAGGCATGCAATAAGCGAAGGATACACAACATCCTTCACACCAGTAATTATAGTAGAGACAACTACATGGGCATTATTAATTAAGCCACAAAGAAAGAGAGAAAAATGTCTTTATAAAGTAACATAAAATGGAGTGATAGTTAGACACCCAATATGGTATTGTGGATATTAATGAATTTCCACGAGTCGGAGGGAAAAGCCCTCCAACACTTTTTTTGCTTTGAATCAAGGATTGCAAAGCATGTTAAGGCTTATCTCGAGGCGCTTTCCTGACCTTCAGGCGATTACGAGAGTGCTAGACATTACTCAAAGTAAAGTGAACAAAATAATATTTATTTAAAGGTCCTCGGATATAAGATCCTTAAATAACACTAATTATCTATTAAATAACGTGATTATTATTTAATATATATAGTTCAAAAATATAATGAGGCTTTAGGTCCTTATATAACATTAATTGTTTCAAGATTTTGTTATTAGGTAGGTATTTTATTATCAAACTTAATTGTAAAAAGCCCCTTCAAATTTTTAAACATTACTTAGAAGGACACCGCCAGCCCATAAGGAAGCACCTTCTAGGCGATTTTGTCCCAAATCAGAGATAAACTGATACAGAAATCCCAAACAACTCAGTAAATGAAAAAGAAGTCAACTTGGCCACTCTGCTATTCTAATAAAAAAAAGTTCGTTTTCATTGCTGAAAAAAGAAAAAAGAAAATCTTGACTAATTCAAAACATTATGTAGTCCAAAACACTGTTTTATCCATGAAACTCACATCTCAACATACATCACAAATTTGAAAATATCGAAACGCAAACATCATTCTCTGCCCAATTCAAATCAAATTTCGAATAAGAACCAGCAAATCAGGTCAAAACACGCTGCATCCAAACCCTAATGAGCCTCAGTCCCAAATTAATGGGGTTGGCTACATGGATCAAACCCTGCCATTGTGCTCTGATTAAGTGCAATTGATGATGTGCTTTCCAAACCAATTCAAATCAACACCAAAACAGGTTCTTAAAAAATGGCAACACTCACCGAGGATGAGTATAGCAACATATTTCGAACCAAAAAAAAAGAAAACAGAAATTTAGGTCAAAAACACATGGCATAGCACCAGATTTTGAACAAAAACTAACAAATTAGGCCAAAACTACACAGCGCATCCAAACCTAAATGACTAAAACTCTCCAGAAACCCTAAGATCCATACCAAAAACAAAGATTTTGAACAGGTTGCGAAAGAATCAGTAGATCTCACTCATTCACTCACCAAGAATGAGCATGGCGTCAGGAAGAGCACCGAGCATGGAAGAAACAATCCGCCGACGATGCAGGGCCAGAAGATCTCCAGCAGAAGCTCGCCCTTCCGACAAGTACCGCGCGGCGAGGAACATGAGGAGTAGCCAGTAGACGAGGATGAGGAAGAGGTTTCCGAGGACGGTGGTATGGTGCAGGGTAAAGGAATCCGCCAGCTCTGCTCGCACGTCTTCTCCTCCTCTCGGCGCCCGCCGGGAATGCCTGAGCAGGAGTCAGCTGCGGCTCTTCAGTTCAGAAGCCTATCGAGCTCCATCAGGAGACCAGAGACGAAGACGAAGACGAAGAAGAAGACGAAGACGAAGATGGGTAAGAGTGAAGTGACGAGTGGAGCGCGCTTTGCGAGTGGCGGAGGTCGCGAGCGCAGCAACGAAAGAAGAAGAGGAGGATCGGGAAACAGAGATTTTCGAGAGTTTTCATTGTTTTTTTAAAGTGAAACACGCGTGCATTGGAGGAGAGTGAGGAGATGAAGAAGAGAAGAATATCGTGTCAGATGTCAGGAACAAGCTTCATTGCGATTACCCAATTTTATATGCCGATTTTTTTTTTTTTAATGAGAACGGCAGTTCTCCGATTGCGTGTATGGGTTGACGTAATTTGAGACCGCATTTGGTTTTCACACACAACTCACTTTGTTGCAAATCTTACACAGCCTACACGGATAACTGTTTTACTTTGCTCATGCCCTACTCACCCGGAGTCCCAATGTCGAGACTAAAAATTTACTATTACAGGAGGTGAACTTTAGCGACGAAATCATCAAAGAGTCTCGGGGGTTTTAGGAGAGGCGATGCCATCATGAAAAACTAAGTATAAAAAAATTGGACTATCGTAGGGGTACTATGAGGTCCAGGGTTTGGGGTATTGGCTTACTATTCTCCATGCCCTCCCTAGGATCCATCCCTTACTTGATCATGTTATATCTCTTTCATCTCTCCAATCCCACTAAATTTGTGCCGGAGAACCATATCGATTTCAGCGATGTGAGTTACATTCCTCTACCCCAGATGTCAATTCTTGAGTTTTTTTAGGTTTTTTGTTGTTTTTAGTCGAATTTTTGTGTTGTTAGTTGAGTTTAGTTACTTCGATTTGGGGCTTAGATCGTACATGTTTGGGTACAAAAATGTCAATAAAATCCAAGCATTATTTAGCGATTCCGGAGCAAAATGCTTTTTTTTTAGTCGTTGTGTATGTATATTGGAGTTTTGAAAGTTTGTTCATTTTATTTGTCTTAGTGAGTTTTGGACACATAGGGTCAAGACCTTTAAAGGGGTCTAAGCTCAGCTCCCACCAAGATTACTCTCTATAGAATTTGGAGTCGAAGCCAGAGGCATGGATGAGATTCTCGATCGTCTTTCAACTGTGAAATGGAGACCTCTTTGAAAAGATCACGGTAGGGAGTTGTATGAAGTCAATTGATACCTCTAAAGAGATCGAACCTTTGCTGTATGTCCGAGATATGGTGGGCTGACAGGCTAAAAAAACAAAAGGGTATGTTTAAGTAATGAGGGTATATTTAACAAAAAGTAGGGTATGTTTAGTACAGTGTACACATTGAGGATTTTGGAAAAAAAAAAAGAAGAAAGTATATTTATGAAATTGATATAATTTAAAAATCGGGTGAGCAACTATTAAAAAAATATGAGTCCGTTCAACCCAAGATTATCTCCCAACTCAAATTCAAGAGTGAGAGATATCTTCTCCACTTCTGAGAGAAGTTATCCACTTCACGAGGAAGTTATCTCTCAAAAAAAATTGTAGACATAAACTATATTTCATTAATTATTTTTTTCATTACTCAGTATTTATTTATTTTTTTATTTGAATGATATTTGTGTCTAATTTATATTTTTTTATTATTAAAAAATTTACAAAGTTTAAAATCGAACTTTAATATAAAAATATAAAATTTTTTACTGTGATTGAAGTCTTTGAAGTTAATTCAAACTCACATTGTAAGCCCAAAACTTACAGAAGCAAAATGAGGCCTTCGTGTTATCAATATTTAAGTCCACTAGATAATAAAAATTGCATTCTGCTTTGAACGTTGCTGAATTTTTGGTGAATCTTGGTCAACGAAATATCTTCGATATGTCGGCATCTACCGTTTTTGCTGTCGAATGCTGGAGACGTAAGTGTGAGGCATAATTCTAAAGAAGAAAATATATTTCACTTTCTCAAAGCTTCAAATCTATTTATGTATAATGGTTTCTTTTGAATTAAGAATAAGATTTTAAGCGGCCACTTGTAATAAATGTATGCTGCAAGCTACACTATAATGTGACCCCATTTGTCATATTAATGATAGAATGGGAGGGGATTTTCAGACCAGTGCAACTTTTTTCGCCACTATTAAAGGCATTGAATGGGTAAAGTCTAAGGACAATACAGCGTATCGTTGAATAATTATATTTATATGGCTATAAAAAGAAAGTTCAACTTAAAAAAAATAAAACCTTTCTTAATACAAAATGACTTTTATACCCCTCACAATGTTTAATGTGCCCCTTACTAAAGGCAAATAATTTAATTAACAACAGTTTCGCACGCCGATGCGTGAAGCACGACCTTAAACATTATGGTGGGTTTGGCAAAAATATATCGTAGGTCCTTAAGCGGTTAACTTTCAATTTATACACGGTTCATCTCATGTAAGTCAGATTAACGTATTAACTAAAATTAGCGTGGTTGTCACTAACATGATTATTGCGCTCATAAATACAAAATTTTCATTTTTACGACCCTAAAGTGTCAAAAGTTCAGGCCTTCACGGCGAACAACTTCTTCACAGCAATTCCTATTCGGCGACTTCCAGAAGATTCCAGTGTTCCACCGGCAGCAGTCTTTTCTTCCACCGCACGCGTGCAAGCCGGCAGATGGCGACAGCGGAAAGAGCCAGCGAGGAAGAAGGAGATTGCCTCGGAGTAACAAAATCTCTCTCACCCCCTCTCTCTCTCTGCCTCTCTCTCTCTCTGTCTCGGTTGCCTCGGGTAATAAGGAAGAGCTGTCGCATGGGACTTTTTTCCACTGCCGTCACCTTCTTCTTTCTTGGCTTTCCCTCCCAGGATCCCCGCTCGCCGTGCCCGCGATAGTTGACTTCCTCTTCGAGCCCTCCTGATCCCCTTGGCACGATCCACGATCGTCGCGGCGGACTCCACACTGCCCGTCTCGCAGTGCTTCCTCTTCGAGGCCCTTCTCCGGATCCGCCTTCGCCGTCACCATGCATCACGGCGACCCCCTGCGTCGCCGTCATCTCCGCCCTCCTCTCAATGCCCACCACCCACTTGTATTTACTCTTTCATCACATCCAGCAGAGCGGCAGCATCCAGCAGAGCTTCTCTCGTCCTCCGATTCTCCTCGGGATTCGTTCTCAGTGATTTCACGGTGTGAGGAGGGGTTGAGGGTTTGGCAAATAGAGGAAGAAGTGATGGTGTGATGAGAGGGAGAAGTTGTGGGGAAGCCAGTGCAGTGATGGCGATGAGTAGCGATCAGAGGGAGAGGTGATGATGGCGATGAGAGGGAGAAGAGAAATCATGGTCTCTGTATCAAATGACCTTTCTGAAATAATGGACGGGTCACATCTGGTCATTTATATTTCAAACTCTGCTCAAATAATGTTTGGCTCATAGGTAGAATATTTATCATGGACATAAAATGAACAATTTACAGCAGTAAGAGATGTCAAATGGTTTGAATCTACTTTAGCATTGAAGATATTCTTGCATTTTGTTTTTCTTTTTCGAAATGATTATTTAACATAAATGATTTATGATTTAATTGTTTTAAATATCCAAATCAATTCGAGGTTGTTCTGAGTTGGAATAAACGTTTATAAATATTAACATTGTGTTATTGATTTTAATTTTTAATGATCTTTATGCAGTTGAATTAACGTTGTAGCATTTTGAAGTTATGGATGTATTAAAGATTAGAAAGTTCTATTATTTTTTGTTATTTTGTGTGTTATTTATCTTTAGTATCTCAAGCTTCCGCAATTATTAATAAAGTCAAATTTTTGTTTGTTGTAGGGCAAGTGAATCTTGAGCGGTTTGAAGAATATTGGAAGATATTACTTGCATTTGAGTGTGAGTGATGATCCACGATCAAATTGTTACTTATCAATATCGTTTGAAACTGAAGAACTCGAAGTATTTTTAATGCGACAACCTTGAATTTATCTATTTTTACTAACTATGTTAACTTTGATATAACCTTGTAGTTGGATTATTGAAGCTTTAACTTGACTATTTGAGAACTTGTAATTTTTAATTTTTCCTTGTATTAGATAGGTTTATCATTAATCTAGTATGTAATCGTAACATGTTTAACGAGGTTGGTGTAAATTTCTAAATGAGTCGCGAGGTCCTCGAGTCAAAACATAGTCTGTTTAATAATGATATTCATAAATTTTATAATAAAATTGAGTTCAACAGGTTAATCATGATCTGTTTAACAAACATGAAAAATATAGCGTGTCATATGGCGATTACTATTTCTTCAGCATATTATGATGTAGTATTTTAAACTAATTTGGTTTAATAAACGTGTCGTGATATTGGGTTTATGATAATTCTTTAAACTCATTTGGTTTACGTTGTTGCGTTTACGACTCGTGACACGTATTTGGTACCCGCCACCTATTTAATACTCGCTTATTCAACATAGAATCATTCATTAATAATATTATCTTACTTTCTTGCAAAGTTTGATGGACATCGTCGAGTGATTTTGTGTATAAAATTTTAATCCCTAGTTGAAAAGGGTGAAGTCTCTTGAACCTTTCGTTGAAGATTGAATGAAATTAAAGAACATTCAAATTCGGAGAATCGGTCGAAACCTATCGAAACTGCTGATCGACGTTCTTAAATTAAGTTTCACAAAAAAATTCGGATGGGTAAAATTGAACCTAGAAGAAATTAAGTCTAGCCTACGATATTGATGAACCTAAAGTATATATCATCGTTAAAGGATTTTGAAATTAGGTGCTTTGGTTGGAACGAAAGGAAATTTGACAAAAATATTATCGTGGAGCCCCATTTCGATTAAAGTCATACGATTGACACAGATTTACCTTAATCCATTGATGAATCTAGCGGGCTGTTCGTCGTCGATAAATCAACATCGTCAGTATGTTTGAATCATTAGAAAAACAGACTTATTAATGACTCAGTTAATTAAAAAATTAGAATCTTAACCTGAAAGTTCTGTAGATTAGTTTTACGGTTGGGTTGGATTCATATCTAAAAATCAGTAAAAAAAAAATTTGTAGTGACTGCCATGCCTTTTAAGCCTACAGCTAGAAAAACTAAACTTTCAAAGCTCTTCAAATAGAAGCTTGCTAGGTTTGGTTGAATCTTCTAAATGATTACCAGTGTAGTAACATTAGATATCTCTATACAATATCAAAACTATATGTCAATTTCAACACTATATCATGTATCCAAGGTATTCATAAAACATAGTTTTTATACTTAACTTTAAAGTACCTCTGATACCATCACTAAGCCATTTCCACAACTTGAAAATAGTTCATAAACTCATATGAACCAAAACTGGTTTATACATTATACAATATTCAAAAACAACAATACATGCATAAAGAAAAATGAATTCAATGATGTCACAAAAAATCCGATAACTACAAATTTTCTTTCTGAAACATTGTGAACACTGTGTACCTAATTATACAATTATAGGTGATAATCATGGATAGATAAAATCCCACACTATTCAAACATGCAATAAACAATCGATACGCGTAATAATCCAGGAAGATAAATAAAGAATATAATCTAAGAAATTTAAAATACAGCCGTGAATTCAATAGTTTTTGTTATTAAAGATACGATCAGTTGATATCCTCAAGAAGTGATGGCGTGAACAATAGTAAGGTTTCAATTGGCGGGGAGAATAACTGATGGAGTATTAAGCATTATATAGAATGTTTCTATAAACCATGATATAGATTAAGGAGATTACTAATGCCTAACACTATGAAGCCATGTATACATGCTAATAAATCATGCGATATCTGAAGATCCATTCAGTTTATACAAAAATATAACATTGAAATGTAAAGATTACTATAGGATTTATGTACTTAACCTTACAAGCACAAATAATCACTTTTTACGCAAAAATGTCAAGTAAAAATTTAGGTTCCAACTTCAGATCTGATTTCAATACTTCACGTTAGTTATGAATTTATCAATGATTTACTAATTATTTCTCAATTGTTTATAATTAATTGAATGTGTTTAATCCAAAAATCTCAAAATCAATTGAAGCTATAAATAATATGAAGCGTTCGGATCCTAATTCTAACATCAAATTGAAGATCCAAAATAGAAAATCTTACTAGATAAATACATAATACAATTTCTTAAATCTGGATATCATTTTTAGATAACGTAGCTTTCCAATTATAACGTACGTAAAAATCTTATTCAATTTTACGTGTGGAAATTAAATTATTATAGTGGATATGACCCACTTATCGTTATTACATATCTGAATCTAAGTTATTTTAAGGTATATTATTTTTGTTTAATTACTTGTATTAAATTATTATTATCAAAGCTTGAACAAGTTAAATTATTGAAATTTATTAAATATGAATTGCAGTTAAGGTAAAAGAACTCTTTAAATTCTTAAGAACAATGAAGACGTACCTAAAGTCAATATCAATATTAGGATCGAAGTAAACATATCAGATGATTAGAATTATTTTGGATTTATTAATGAATTAGCATTGAACACAATAATTGTTTGATATTGTCACATTGTATTGGTATGTTTATAGGACTAGATATGTTCATTCAAGAAAATAAAAATGGCTACATGATCGTCTTAATAAGACGCGCATTGACAAATCGAGGAGGATATTAAGTTCACTATGAGTCATTTATACGTGGCTTAGGTTCATCATTAAGTGAAGGTAAGATGCCTGAGATATTCTTATAGAATGTACGTATTTACAAATGGATGTAAGTGACCATGATTCAATTCTTTATCTATTACCTAGAAGTTTGAGCATTCTTTTGGATTCTAATTCTTTGGAGAGAGAAGAAGTGGAGATGGTAATTAAGGGAAGTGGAAGGCTCGCCATGGTAATCAAATTTGGAAGTTCATCATGACAGATGCTCGTGTGTATTCAAGAAAACATGAATGCTGACATTGATGTTGTTGTTGGACTTGTTTTGGTTTTAATTGAAGTTTTGAGGAAAGTGGGAAGAGGAAAATCGTCTGAGGAATTGAGCTTCTTAATGACATAATATGGGATTGTATTGGAAAAAAAAAAGAAATGATGAAATAGAACTAGGACCGAAGTCCCAGGACTATCAACTAGAGAAGATACACACTGCACGGGGTAACAGTGTATTACTTGCATCTCCACTATAGTAGGATTCGATACTTTTGATTCGACAAAGACCCAAACAAAAAAAAGGAAGAGAAAAAAGGAAGAAAATATGAGAAAAAAATCCAGAAAAAATGGGAAACTTTCAAAAATTCACCTCATTTCGTAAAATAACGAAATGGATCAATTACTATGAAAAATTAAAATTTTGAAATT